>CM035416.1:138902590-139317590 GCA_020310875.1 Ceratopteris richardii
TAATACCTCCATAGCTAACTGATACTTTATATTTGTAAACAAATATGTAAGACTTAGTTAGCAAGGTAGGTAATTGATTGACTATAAAATGGAAGACAACCAAACAATTCAGTGGTCTAGATATCTATGTGAAAGTCTGCATACCACAATAAATAAAAAGAAAATTAGAAACAAAATCAAATATACACACATACACATACATACATACACACATACACATACACATACATACATATATGCATACATGTAGCCCAGTGATGAGTAGCACCTCCTTTAATGTCAATCCGGGAAGGCGTGAGGATGGTATGATGACCTCGAGCAAGTGAAGGCACAAGTGCGTGAGTGAGAAGCACACCAACATGCACACACATACACACACACACACATGCGCACACACGGCAAGACAAAGAGAAAGACAATGGATTTCTTTTAGATTACTTCCAAAATGCTCATACAAGTCCAAATCTATTACAAGCTAACCCCCAAAATTGAGCTCTCTAGCTCTATTTATAGTTTTTGACTAGCTTTTGGCCCTGTCCAGACCTAGTGTCCGGCCTAGTTAAAAATTAGGTTCTAGGGCTTATTTGGAGGTTCAAACGGAGTCTAAAAATCATGAAAATTGGTACGATGATACTTCTAATACTCCTCAAGCTCGAGGACTCCTTGGCTTGCACAAAATGGAGTTACAAAAAGGTGAAATGGTATTTACAATGAGGTAGAGTGACTAAATTCACTATTTAGGAAGTATTACTTCATGGAAAATTTTGGACGGCCTACTTGCCAGATCTTCATTGACTACTTTGTCTGCTTGTGCTTTCTCTTCGCTCTGGTTCCCTTCTTTGACTTGCTTGTCTTGTGAGTCCTGGGGTACCTTGACTGTCGCTAACACCCCCCCTCTCGCGTCTGTCGTCTCTGACAGACCCTTGTTGTGTGGACCGTTGGATGTAATAATCCACTACATCTTTTGCTAGGTGGCGCTCGGATAATCTCAACCCTTTTGCCAAATCGATCAGTAGGGCATCCCAGTCTACTGGCCCGAGAACTTCTGGATGTGGCATACATAGCTTTTCTGAATGGAGGGCTTGTTTGATGGAAAATAATTGCAATAAATGAGATGGTCTGGGAATGAATATCTTTGAATGATATTCCCAGAACCCTGTGATAAACATTTCTTTCAAATGTTTGTTTGAAGTAGGCTGGTAAATACTTGACACGAGCATGCCACACATAGATGACCTTGATAGATGGTGTGGTGCTCATATCATAAACAAGATCCTGATTTCCTTCATTAAATCCGAGAGCCGAAAGATGAGGTTCTTTGACATTCTTAAAGGTCCTGAAGTTAACCAGCATGAGCTCAAAGATTTTGAGGCACATCTGTGCCATGACATCTGGTATATTTTTTAATCGTACTCCCCAATGCCGAAGTCAAAATCATGTATGCTAGTGTGGGTTGGCTGTTAGGTGGTGCTAAGTACACGTAGTTTAGCCACTTTTCGCATCCTTTGACTGTCAAAACTGTTTTGGTGTAGTCTGGCCAAGACCTTCGTCGAAAGACGGGGTAGTAGTAGGGATTATACTTGATATATAGAGGCATGTTATTCCACGTGCGTACCATCTCAGGGTAGGTTTCAAGCAGACGGATCCTCCAAGTAGGTTGAAATATATTCCCATGCGTGGCACTTGCAGGGATATCTTCTGGTGCAAACTGTGTCGCCGAGGTTGGTTCTTTTGTTGTGCGGTGCTTGATTTCAACATTATAATCTGCCATTAGGACACTGAATGGAACATATAAATCATCGGACGTGCCAATCCACCTATGATGGGAGAGGTTTCTGAAGTAATCCGATTTAATTACGACTTCTTCCAATCGGGACATAGACGCTATCTGTACTGCAACTCTCTGGTCATGGGTTGCAGCAACCTTCTCTAACCTCTGCATCCATTCAGGGGCTTTGATCTCAATTGTGTCCATTCCTTCCTCTGTTTGCTTACCCCCTGGTGCATGCATGGGAACATATGGGTCTTCAAAAGTCTCCTCCACTTCAATTGGCACTAAGTCTTCAGGTTCCAGTTCCATTAGGGGAGAGGGTTGACGCTCGTATTGCAGAACTTTATTTCATAGTTCTTCTAGTTCTGCTCAGAGTTCTGCGACTTTTTCAGATGTGTCGGCTACGGTTGTGACTTTGCTTGGTGACTCCTGCTGAGTTGCCAGTTGCTTTAATAGGTCATCTCTTTCTCTTTCTAGTGTTGCGTGGGCTTCCAGGAGGTCGGCATGGGTTTCCAACACAATTTGCATATTCTCTGAGGGGATGGCCTTGAAATGCTCAGGGTCGATTTCGTGCGGGGAACCTTCCATTGCTGCTTCCAAGTTTTCTTCGTTCTGTTTCTACAGTCTTTTATTCTCTTGGAGTGCTGCGGACATGTGCTTTCGTAGTAGGTCGAGGTTGCGTCGAAGCTTGAGATTGTCTGTTATCTGAGCGTATAACATATCATCGAGTTGTTGTTTTTCTTCAGCCTCTAGATGGGGTGGATTGGCTACTAACTGCTCATGTTGTTCCTGTAAAGTGGCATACTACTGTTGTAGTAGTCGCTTTTCCCTCTCTAAGTCAATGAATCTTCCTTGTAATGTTTCATGTTTTCTGAACAGACTTGTATGCTGAGCATCTAGGCGCTGGTAATGGTGTTGTAGTTGAGACATACACTGGTACATCTTATTAAATACATTATTAACAGGAGTGGATGCGGGAAAGGTGTTGAATGCAGAAGGGTAGGGAAAAGGGAATGTGAGTGTGTATGCTGTGCTTGAAAAGGGTGAAGTGGGTGGTGGGGGAATGGGAGATTGTAGAAATATGGGGGGAGGGAGAGGTGCGGACGTGGGTGATACGTCCATGACATCATATGTGGATGCAGTCGTGGGAGTGATTGTGAACATGGGAATTGTCGATGTAGTGATGGTTGTGAATGTGTAAAGTGGTGTGTGTAGTTGTGAATATGAACCGCCAGGGAGTGTGATTGGGGGAATGGGATTTTCAGTGGCTACAGTCAGAATTACAGTGTCAATGGTAGTATTTACAATAGGGGTGGTGATAGGTTGTGCGGATTGTGAGGGTTGACTCACAGTCTGTGCTTCGGTATGGGAAGTGGACTCGTGGGCGGTGACGGTGGTGGTGACACAGGTAGTGGGAGGTGAAAATGGTGGAGTTGGAGGTAGGGGTGGTAAAGGGGGTGACGGGGGTGCACTTGAGGTATAGGCTTCCTCAGTGTCATGAATGATTTGAGCTGTGCCCGTGGTCGTGGATGTGGTGCCCTGTGGTTTTGATACCAATACATTCATCTGTTTCCCTGATCGAGGGGGACGTCTGCCGTATCTTCGCTCTGATCTTCGCGAGTGTGCAAGAGCGGTATGCACCGTCTCAGGTACCCCCAATGCATCCGCAATCATGTCGAGGGCTGTATTGCTCATCTACGCCTTCGTCTTCCAGGATTTGGTTCATCAGGGCCTTTCCTGTTGCCAAGGATAATTTGTGTTGCTCTTGAACTCGGTTGATGGTATCATACAGTCTCTTCAATTGCTTTGTATACGCAGGGGCTCCTTCAAGTTCCTGTACCACTTCTTGCTCATATTCATGCTCTTCTTCATCACACAGTCCTTCTTGCTCATCCTCTTGCTCCTCTTCTGCATTCTCTTCTTCAACTTCATCCACTTCCACAACTTCTGGTTGTCTAGGATGGGGTTGGTCTGTAGCACTTTGTTGCCCGCTCGCTTGCTCTGCCTCGACTTCCAAATTAACAGCATCAATGATTCTGGCTATTGAAAGAACTTGGAGAAGCTTGTCGAAGGTAGAAAAGTGCATTTCGAGGCGATGAAGTTTGGTCATACCAACCGGCACAAGACCATCCCTTGAGCTTGTGGAGACTCAAATAGACCTTATAAGCATGTAATAAGTGCAAAGAAATGCACTATGTACTTTGGAGCATCAAGGAGAATGAATCGATACAAAACAGATAGGTTCGCGGGTCGACTATCTCAAAAAACTTACTATCTATGGAAGAGACAATGAACTTCAAATACCCATAGCGACCAGCGTGATTACAATTAGAAAAAATCCTTTTATGGGAGTGATACACATAGGGTTTAGTGTATGGAATGCACAAAAGTATAAGGAATAAGCAAAATATGCTATAGGAATGAATGTGACATTCACCGGTGGTACTTCCTATTTTTCAGGAATACATAGAGATTGACCCCGAGGCAGACAAACTCAGATTTCTCCAAATCTGCTTAACCACATTCTTTGCAAATTTAGAGGCATAAACTAGACACTTATACCTTTCCAATGAGACATCTTGCACTAAATTTGGAGCTCTGGAGAGAGAGCAGCAGCCTCTGCAAGATTACTATTGGCGAAGAAGATGATGCAGAAAATTGAAGGAGCAAGACAATGATGGTCACAAGTGTATGTATATTGCTTCCATGTATTTCACAAGTGATTCTAAGTCTTTATATAGACTCTAGGAGTGTTCCACGACTTTTACAAGTTGAATTTGAATTCAAATGAAGGTGGGAATGGTTGTTGGAGGGAATCAATTCACTTCCCTACAATCTAGGAAAAGTGAAGATCTAGTTTGATCTACTTTTAGGTGATTTGATTTGCTTGATTGAATGCAACTTCAACCACCACAAATTCGTGGGATTTGGGCTCTATCTTTCTACCTTTACATGTGTAAAGCTCAAGGCTTTTACAACGGTAAATGACCCATCAAAAAATCTCTCAAAAAATATAATAAATGAGCATATGAAAAAGAACTCTCCAACGGATATTCTTTCGACGCGATAGCCTTTGATGTAGATCAAATCCACCTCAAGCATAGTAAAAGCTTGATGTTCCAACAGCTCCCCCTCAAGCTAAAGTATGCTTGAGTCTTCATTCTCTGATAGGTTGAATACCTGCCATAGCTTTGAATCTACAAAGCTTTACTCCATCAAGTGCCTTCGTCATCATATATGCTACTTGCTTTTCAGTCGGAACAAAAGAAATGTCAATCTCCTTTGCCATGAGCTTCTCCCTGATGAAGTGGTAATGGACTTCTATGTGCTTGGTTCTCGCATGGAAAATAGGATTTGCCGCTAGATGCATGGAACTTACATTATCTCCAAATATGTGAGGTTTGGAACTCACAAGTCCCAAATCTGTATACAATGCTTTTAACCATATTGCCTCTTGAGTTGCTATGGTCAAGCCTCTGTACTCTACTTCAGTTGAGGATAAAGCAACTGTTGGTTGCTTCTTGGAACTCCATGACACTAGCTTCGAACTTGCAAATGCTAAGTAACCAGATGTACTTTTTCTATCATCCTTATCTCCTGCCCAATCTGCATCTGAGTAGATTTTGATATCCAAATCTGAAGAGTAAGGATAGAATATACCTTCGTTGATTGAACCTTTGAGACACTTAAGTACTCTCTTAGCTGCATCCATGTGTGGTCTTCTCGGTGAGTGCATGAACTAACTAAGTACTCCCACACTATATGAGATGTCTTCCCTTGTATGAGTAGCATATATCAAGCTACCTACCAAGCTTTGATACTCTTTAATGTCTTCAATTTTCTCACCTTCATAAACACTTAGTTTATGATTCATCTCCAAAGGTGTATCTGCAGGTTTAGTGTTCTCCATTTTGAACTTGAGAAGAAGATCCTAAATGTATCTTTTTTGAGTCAAATACATTCCTTCATCTGTATATATCACCTACATACCTAGGAAATATGTGAGCTCACCTAGGTCACTGATTTTGAACTCCTCTTGCATGTGTCTCTTGATCCTTTGAATGCCATTTAGATCATCACCTGTCACAATAATATCATCTACATATACACATAGATAGATAACCTCATTGTGACCCTTTTGATGAATAGATAAGGATCTGAGCTGCTAGCTTTGAACCCTTGATCTTGAAGATATGTAACCAACCTGTAATTCCAAGCTCTTGGAGCTTGTTTCAATCCATACAATGCTTTCTTTAAGTCTGCAAACATAAGATGGATGATTAGGGTTTTCAAAACCTGGTGGTTGTGACATGTATACCTCTTCACTTATCCAACCATTTAAGAATGCATTTTTCACATCAAGTTGGAGGAGTCTCCAATTCCTTGCAGCAGCTACACTTATCAATGTCCTAATTGTAGTCATCTTTGCAACTGATGAGAATGTTTCCTCATAGTCTACACCATGAGTTTGTGAGCATCCTTTGGCAACTAACCTTGCCTTGTACCTACAAACTGATCCATCTGAATTTCTTTTAACTTTATATACCCATCTGCAACCAATTACTTTTTGATTCGGCGACATTGGAACCAAATCCCAAGTGTACATCTCCTTCAATGCATCTATCTCTTCGTTCATGGCCTTTTCCCAATTAGGGTTTCCCTTTGCCACTTCATAGGTTGAGGGTTCCTCTGAAATAGAGTCTTTTGCCAAGTAGATTGAATGCTTCGTAACAAATGTGGAATCATATCCATACCTTTCTGGTTGTTTCTTCTCTCTTGCTGATCTTCTAGGTGCTTGTTTGGAGCATTCTCCAACCTCTTGCATCTTTGCTTTGCCTCTTGACTTCCATAGCTTGTAATCCCTTTCACTTTCATCTTGGTCATCGTCTGTATCACTTCTTGGATCCTGGACCTGTGTATCATGCTTGCTTCCTATTGAATGGTTATCAAATGTTCGAGTGAGTGGACCATGTTGTATAGGGTGTGGTCTTTGTGTAGCTATTTGAGCCCGCAAGCAAGCCTTAGGCACCCAAATTTGTCTTGATTGTGGGCTAGCCTTCATCGACTTCTTGGGTACCCAGATAGACTTCACTTTCACCGGGGAATTTTTGGTAGACTTTTTATTAGTGTCATGCGGTTGATCACTAATAGGAAGTTGAGCCAATTGTTGTGGCTTAATCACAATAGGATGCTCGCCTTTCTGCACCCACACTTGTTTTGATGGTTGAGACACCGTGCTTTGTATTTTCTTTTGGCTTCGAGCATAGGTCCTCTGCTTCCTCTGCATTTGATCCACCTTTGGTTGCTGTGTCCCTATGGTTTTTGGAAAAGAAGGGAGTTCCATTGCATCCTTGACTTCTTTGTTGAGATAATCATTCCTCTGCATCACAAAGTTTCGGACAAGAATAACATGGTCATCTTCATGTGTACTCCTAGAAGGACCAGGAGTGTGTGCCTTTCCTAGTTCCTTGAGTGCTCCAGTGTCTAACTCAACTATAATTCGACTCTAATTTACCCATACCTGAAGAAATCCACTTCTTAGGTTTAGGTTGACTGCATGATCATAGATCCAGTCTTGACCCAAGACAAGGGGCTCAGTGAGATCCTCATCTTGACACACTAGTACTTTAACTGTCAGTAAAACATCTTGAATATAGAGGGGAAGTTCCACTTCGCCCATGCAAGGGGTTTCCACACCTCCCAACCCTATGAGATATGCTTCTATAGGATTGACACTTAATTTCAACTTTTGACAGTAAGAAAATTTAACAGCACTAGTGGCTGCACCTGAGTCAATCAATGCCCTTACAGTCCTTGCACTCTTTCCTTGTCCTATCTCTAAAGTTACAAAAGGACATCGATCAATTATTCGATGAGAACTAGCACTAGAAACTTCGCACATAGCCATATGATACCCTGGATCTGCATACGCCTCTGTCCTAGGCTGATCTCGTCCTTTTCTTCTCATCTTCAATCTTCGGATGCGTTCCATGGCTTCTGCCTGTGCTTCTTCTTGAATTCATTTTTCTTCTTCCTTGCGTTTCTTGGCAGTGTTGAGTCGATTTAGCATCTCTTTAGTCAGGGGTTCCTGATATAACTTGACTCTGCATCTGCTAATGTAATTAGGAAGAACATCACCTTCTAGTGTAGCTAATTGAACTGCTCCACTCGTTGAGATCCTATTGATAATCATGGGTCCATAGCCTCTTTTCTCTAATTTCTGTGCATGTTGTTTCAAGGTATACACCAAAACTAAGTCTCCGACCTTCAAGCCTTTGTCCTAAACATGGGCATCAAAGTACGCTTTCTGTCATTTTTAGCTGCACATATCCCTGCAATAGCCCTGAGTCTTGTTTCTCCTAATCGATCAAGGTCAAAGAGTCTAGAGGAGAGTTCATGACCCGTCCAATCATGCTCATGTGCTACTCTCAATGTAGGTATCAAGAAGTCTAGTGGTAGCACAGCATTTTGGCCAAATACCATCTGAAAGGGTGTGGCTTGGAGTACATTTTATAGGCAACTCGGTATGCCCAAACAACATGGTGTAGCTGTTTGTCCCAATCAGAGTGTTTATTATTCACTAGTTTCTTCAATACATTGCATAGAATCTTATTTGTGCTTTCGGCTTGTCCATTTGCTTGTGGATGATAGGGGGCAGACTTCTTATGTACTACCAAGAATTCCTGGAGAAGATTTTCAATAACTTCATTTAAGAAGTGAGTCCCTCTATCACTAACTAGCTCTATAGGTAGCCCGTATCTAGTGAACACATTCTCAAATAAGAACTTAGCTGTCGTTTGAGCATCGTTCTTCGTTGTGGCTTTCACTTCTACCCACTTGGTTAAGTAGTCTGTGGCCACAATGATATATTCAGCATGTGAACCCTTAGCTGGAGGATTAATAGGACCTACGAAGTCTATTCCCCACTTAGAGAATGCTCGTCCACCCATCATAGGTTTCAGTGGCATCTCATCTTTGCGTATAGGATACTGAGTCCGTTGACAAACATCACACCTCTTCACATAGGTATGTGCATCCATGTGAAGGGTTGGCCACCAGAGACTTGCAAATAGTATTGCCTTGATCACCCGATCAGGTCCAAAATGTCCTCCTGCTACACCTAGGTGAGCAGTTTCCAAGATCTTAAGATATTCGCTCTCATGGACACATAATCTGAGGCAACCATCTTTACCATGCTTGTATAGATTATCACCAATGAGTGAGTAGTCTAGGGCTTCTTGTTCTAGACTTCTTTGTCTGGCCAATGTCACATCTTGAGGGAATGTTTTTGTCCTCAAGAAGGCTACCAATGGCTCACTCCAATCTGGCACTATGGTCACTTGATAAAGAGTGGCATGCTCCACGGGTGGTTTAGTGCAGCAGATCGGGCATTCTTTGCAAAACTTATGGACATCAGCCTCCATAGTCGCTCAATGCACTTCGAATCTCCTTAGTGTCTATAAAGTTCTTTGCCTTGATTGGTGTTGCTCTAATGCACCTACATGTGCTGATTGCAACCATTTTGCATACTCGTCCTCTTCCACACAACAAGCCAATATCCCTTGATCTATCTGTTTGTACATGCTTCCTGCCATGATATGGTACTTCTGGGCTTTTACTACCTCCCTATCTTGAGTGTTTATGACTGGGTGGTTAGGCCCGTATGTCAATACTGGCACTAATGGCTTAGCCCACTGAGGTACAACTTCCAAATTGAACAAGTAAGCATCAGGAAGGTCATCTGATACTCCTTGTGGGGCTTCCCCAGATGTGAGCCTAGAGAGATGGTCTGCTCTCAAGTGAGTCTTGCCTTTTCTCACCACAACCTCAAAGTCATATTCCATTAGCAAGAGAAACCATCTTACTAATCGGCCTGTATTGCATGGTTTGTTTACCAAGTACAATAATGTCTGATGATCGGTAAAAAATTTAAACTTATTTGCAAGCAAATAGTGTCTAAACTTTTTAACTACATGTACCATGCCTAATCCTTCTTGTTCAGTGGTGGTATAATTTCGTTCAGCTGCATTCAACTGTCTCTAGCATAGGCAATTGGAAGATCCATATTACCTTCGCCAGTAGGTTGTGCTAACACACATCCAATAGCATAATTGGATGCATCTACGTGAACATGAAAGGGTTTATTCCAATCTGGTGTAGTCAAGATAGGTGCTGAACACAATCTCCTTTTGAGCTTGTTGAAAGAGTTTTCACATTCATCAGTCCACTCAAAGGTAGCCAAAAGTCCGTACAGAGGCTTTGCAATGATGGAATACATGTGTATAAACCGTCGGTAATAACCACAATGCCCCATGAAAGCTTGTACTTCCTTGACATTCTTTGGCCAGGTAACTCTGCAATAGCTCTCACTTTCTCCTTGTCCGTGGATATGCCATTCTTTGACACTATGTGTCCTAGAATTTTGCCTTGCCTAACCATGAAAACACACTTTTCTGGGTTCAGGCAGACTTGATACTCTCTACATTTGTCAAAGATTTGCTTGAGTTCAGGTATATGTGTTTGTCTAATGTTGGAATGAGCACAAAGATTGTCAACATAGACTTCTAAATTCTTCCTCAAGAATTCTTTAAACACATGGCACATCAGTCTTTGAAAGGTTGCAGGAGCATTGGTAAGCCCAAATGGCATTACCCGAAAAGCAAATATGCCCCACTCAGTGGCAAAAGTTGTCTTATGTTGATCTTCTGGAGCTATGGCTACCTGATTGTAACGAGAAAATCCATTAAGGAAGCTGTATACTTCCTTGCCTGCTACTCTTTCTAAGAGATGTTCCGTGATAGGAAGCAGATAGTTATCTCGAATAGTGGTTGCATTAACCTTCTTCAAGTTAATGCACACACGTAGCTTTCCATTCTTCTTGGGCACAACTAAGATGGGGGATACCCACTCAGTGTGCTCAATTTCATAGATAAATCCAGCTTCCACCAGGCGATCTATCTGTTCTTTGATCTTGGCAGCATAATTATCATTATAAGTGTATGGCTTCTGTTTGGATGGTTTGGCAGCTGAGGTCATGGGGATTGTGTGTGAGCATATGTCAGGGTCTACACCTTTCAAGTCCTTGTAGCTCCAAGCAAATACATCTCTGTATTCTCTTAGCAAGGCAATCAACTCTTGCTCTTCTTCTTCCATCAGGTCATGTCCTATGTAAGTACATCTCTCTTCTCCTTCTTCTAGGGCTACCACTATTTTCTTGGTGGTTTCTTTGTTATCGTAAGCCTCCCTTGATTGAGCTTCACGTTTAGGCATTCTTACCATTACTCTTCTATCGTCTATTTCATACTTCTTAAAATTTTCAGGAACCTCAAACAAAGATTCTTCCTCTTCCTGTGTGACTTCTCTCTTCTTCCTCTTCTTGCCTTCACTCTTGGCAGCCACTTGTGTGGCTAACCTTACATCATTTGTAAGCTCTCCGTGTCTTTGGGGTTGAAATTCTACTTCATAGAAGTATTCTTCATCTGATGCAAAAGGTGGGTCCATAATGATTGACTCTAGATCGGAGTCACTTGCATCCTCAAATGCATCAGGCTAGGTTCGCATTCTTCTAAAACTGCATCTCCCATGATTGGCTCTATTGAGAAGACTGAAATGTCAGAGCCATCCTCATCACAGTGGGGTGTCCATTGTTCCTCATTGATGGCTACATCCATTGTTGCTAAAATTTCCGCCCAACCATGAGGTTCAAACTCTTCGTCAGGAAATACTACAGGTGCATAGGCTGGGTCTTGAATTGACCTATGTGTTTCCTTCGCACCTACCTCTCTGGCGTTTTCTCTCTTCTCTTCTTCTACTGCTACTTTACACATCCACAAGTGAGTGTCTTCATGCATCCATGAGGATCCTGATCATATGGAATGCACTGACTCCGTGTCATCCTTGGCTCTATGGATGGGATTCCATTGAATAGGAGGGACATCTCTATGAGAGTAATCTTTGAGATTAACCTTGGTTGTGACACCTAAGTGTTGCAAGCAGTCCTAAGGGTCTCTCAATGTGACCATCGGCCATCTGCAATTTCATCCTCGTGGGCCTGAGTGCTGGCTTGCCCCATCGCTTCCATAGGGAAGTGGTAGCAATTGCAACTCCTGCACCTGAGTCGAGAATTGCCTTGGTTGTGTATCCTTGATGGGTGATGGGAAGATAGGTGTTTCCTTCTTCACCTTCGCTCATATCTCCTATCTTGTCTAGAGGAATTTCTGGCACTGTTCTATGAGAACCTACCTGGGAACATGGTTTAGCTACCTTTGGCATTTGTTTGGCTACATGTTTCCACAGTTCTGGCTTAACCTAGAGTAGCTCTTCTAAAGTGAGATTGCACTGCACTTTAGTATTCTTTACTACCTCTATGTTCCTAGGTATGACTGAGTCTTCATTTCTTACCATGCCAGTGGGTGTTCTCATACATGTAGACTTTGCTTCCCATGGGCCCGTGAAGTGGGGTAATTCATGTAAAGAATTAGACTCGAAGTCTAATCTCTCCTGAGATTGTGCACTCTCCTGCTCTCCATAAATGGAGGGAATATCTTCTGGGAATTGATCATGTGTGTCATCCACAAGTTCATAGGGAGGAGGGACTTCACTCTCTTTTGCCCATTTCTCTTCTTGAATCTCTCGCAAAAACTCTGGTGTGTACCGATTCATAGAAGAAGATGTGTTTGGTTCTGTAGAGTTAGGCACATAGGCTTCCTGAGTGGGAGGGCTTAGCCTTTCACTTGGCTTGTCCTTACTTTGAGAGGTGGGTTCCTTTTCTGATTGTGCAATTAGCCTCTCCAATCTTTCTAGCAGTCCATCAAAGTGTAATTGTGTCTTAGCTGAAGTAGAGATGTTAAAGAGGCGACTGGCTTCAAACATGGTTTGAGCCAATTCCACCATCTTAGCACAAATTTTGGTTCGTTCAAGCTCTAGTTCTGCTCTAGGGTAACACTTTTCATGATCGGTTATGTTTGGCCCTTCTTGGATCTGGCCTGATATGCTTTGAGCATCATATTTAGGTCCTGAGGAGTGGGATCTGCTAGAACTGATCCTACTCTAGGGGGTGGTGGGGTAGCATGAGGCGGGTTAGAAGGTGGTGGATTGGATGGATATGGGAATGATGGTGGCGGAGTAGTGTGAGAGGGAGGTTGAGATGTAAGTTCAATTATCTTGGCTCTCGTTTCTCTTAGGCTTTCCTCGAGTTTGCTCATCTTCTTGGCCCATTTCCTTTTCATTCTTTCTCGGCTATCTCTCCAAGCTCTAGTCCTCTTCTTGGACATGCTCTCAGTTTCACTAACCTCAGCACTTTTTTCCTCGCCTAAACTTTGGTTCTGCTGTAAAGCCTGAGCTCTGGTGACCACTTGCACTGGTGCAGTGGAAGTTACACTTCCTATAGAGTCTACTACTAACCCAATAACGTTGATGGGGGTGATTTTTGGCATACTATTGGGGTTCTTTGGACAATCTCGTAAGAGATGCTCCTTCCCACAGTCTTGGCAAAAGCCCTGGATCGTTATTGGCTGGGGTTGTGTAGGTGCAGGCATGGGGCAATCACGAATGAGGTGATCTCGTTGACATCTGTAGCATGGCCCTCTAGGGAATGGGTGTCTTACTTGCCTAAGTTGAGGTCTAGAGTTGGGGTTTGCGTACATGACATTTGTGTAATCTGGCTCCCAACTAGGTTCACTCGGTTCTTCACTATAGTAGGTCTCACCATGTTCAGGAGACTGCATGTAGTAAGCATGGGGGCTATCAATATGTGTAGAGTCAAAGCTATGGTCACTGGGGTCACTTTCTGAAAGCAATGGTGTCACTAGCACTATAGTCCTATTCAAATTTCCTTCTGCAGCTGCATATTTTACGCGAATCACTTTGGCTGGAGCAAGGGGTTGTTGGGTTAGCACCGGTTGAGGTTTCTGCTGGGCCTGATATTGTGGTTGGTAGGTTTGTTGAGGCCTAGCATACTGTTGTGGTGGGTACTGGTTCTGATATCTTCCCTGTTGTGGATAGGGCTGAGGGTATGTGTTGGCAGCAGTCAGGGAACCGAAGGAGCCACAAGACAAAGAGGGTCGGAACGAAGAGATAGCATAAGCAGACACAGTAGCCAAAGAAGATCTGGCAAGTAGGCCATCTAAATTTTTCAGACATCAAGGAGTTGAGTACACAAGAAGAAAGAGCAAGTAGGGAGCTCAAAGATGTGTACGACAAATCAACAGAGAAAATCCCTACACAAATAGTGATTTTAATCACTAAAAACCATTGTAAATACCATTTCGTATTTTTGTAGCTCCATTTTGTGCAAGCCAAGGAGTCCTTGAGCTTGAGGAGCTTTAGAACTATCTACCTGCCAATTTTCATATTTTTTGGATCTCGTTTGAGCCCTCAAAAAAGTCCTAGAACCTAATTTTTAACTAGGCCGGACATTAGGTCTGGACAGGGCCAAAGCTAATCAAAAACTATAAAAGGAGCTAGAGAGCTCATTTTTGAGGTTAGCTTGTAATAGTTTTGGACTTGTATGAGCTTTCTGAAAGTAATCTAAGAACTCCATTGCTTCTCACTCTTTGTCTTGCCGTGTGTGCGCGTGTGTGTGTATGTGTGTGCATGTTTGTGTGCTTCTCACTCATGCACTTGTGCCTTCACTTGCTCGAGGTCTTCATACCATCC
The DNA here is from genome assembly GCA_020310875.1 of Ceratopteris richardii. Taxonomy (NCBI): domain Eukaryota; kingdom Viridiplantae; phylum Streptophyta; class Polypodiopsida; order Polypodiales; family Pteridaceae; genus Ceratopteris; species Ceratopteris richardii. Next base: position 138,917,019 of record CM035416.1, read on the forward strand.
TCACGTCTTCCCGGATTGACATTAAAGGAAGTGCTACTCATCACTGAGCTACACCAAATTTTGGCGCCGTTGCCGGGGATCGAGCTTTGAGGACGAGCGTGTGATGGTAAGACGTAGTTTGGAGACGTTGACGTTGTAGGTAATTTCTTTACTTTTCCTATTTTTCTTTTTCTTACCTCACCACCATCATCACCATCATCATCATCACCATCTCCCACCTCCATCTCCATCATCGCGAAAAAAATTCAGTTTTTTTACTATATCTCCTTCCTCCTTTCACTTCCCTCATTTCACTTGTGAGAGAGAGCGAGAGAGCGATATTGTGTGTGCTATTTTTGCATGTTTCTTGAGCTTTCTTGCAGGTACATGCTGCATCATCATCTCCAGCACTCCGCGTAGGTAAAAAACGTCACGAAACTGTCTCTGTGTCGCCGACCTCTGTCAATCGCGATCGACAGAAAAAATGTTCCATTTGCCAAACAAAGTACAAAACCATGATCTACAGGCCTAGAGCTTCCCAAAAACTGTGTTTAGATTTTTGAGATTCATCAGATTTCTGTCAATCGCGATCGCTCAGTGAATCGCGATCGACAAACCACGATGGACAGACCTGTCAATCGCGATCGACCAGTCAATCGCGACTGGCAGCCCACGACGGCTCTGTCAATCGCGACCGACAGAGTCAACGACCGATTGACCACAACTGATAGATCATACGCGTGACACGTGTCAATTGCGATCCGGCCATCAATCGGGATCGACGAGTCAATCATGATTGATGACCCACGACGGCCTTGTCAATCGCGACCGACACAGTCAACGATTGTTTAACCACGACGGACAGACCCTCGCGACCGACCTGTCAATCGCGATCGACCCATCAATCGCGACTGACAGAGTCAACGACCCTTTGACCATGATTGATTGACTTTTCGAGGCACGTGTCAATTGCGATTGACCCATCAATCGCGACTGACAGCCACGACAGACCTGTCAATCGCGACTGACAGAACTTGCGAACGCGATAGAAGGGCAAATTTGGCCAATTTTTTAGGGCAAAGAATAGGGGGCTAATTTGGTCAATTTGTGGGACAAACACTCGGGGTTAGCATTGCATGTTGAGGCCGCAACCCAAGTAATTCAAGAATTTCTGCCTGCCTGATTAAACTGTTTTGAACCCTGTTTTAATCCTTGAAGCCTGAACTAACATAACTTTCTCATACAAAATCCAATGGTTGTGATTCTTGTCTTGTTGAAAAGCTCGTGGGGAGTACAACCAAAACTTCCACTGATTATGTGAAAATTAATATCAGGATTATTAGATAGGGTTTTGAAATTGACCATACCCCGAGGTAGGAAAACTGAGGGATCCTTGGGATTGTTTTCCATAAAGGCAAGGGATAATTTGGTCTGTGAGTTACATGCATGAAAGTGGTCTAGTCTGTCATTTGAATTTAAGTCTGGAGCTAATCTTGGGATTGATGTAGGTCTATTGAGAAGCAATTGAGAGCATCCAAGCAAGGGCTCTGTGCAAGCTTGAGAATCAACTTCTCGAGCACTAAAGAACAAGGATCAGCAAGAAAGGTCGGAATATTCTCAACTCCCCTTCGTCAATTCCTAGCTTAGGCTAAGAACGACTAGAGGTAGGAGTAAGTGAGGGCGACGATAGGCAATTATCAAGTTGAAGAATACCTAGACTTTCAAGTTCAAGCTGGGGACATAATCTTTGTACTGTCGAGAACTTTAAAGGAAAAGAACTTAACGTGGAACGATCAACTTCAAGTGCGGAACTACACTCAAGTATACCTTACGACGTGATATCAGACAAGAATTTTAACACGGTAATCAACTAAAAAGAATCAAGTAACTGATACAAAAGGACTCCGCAACGAGGTTGTACTTGGGCAAATTTGGGTTATTCAATTAGGCTTATGAACCTTAGATCAGGGCGACATCTAGGGAGAGATAGACAAAGCCTTAGGTCTTCAGAGGCCAGTGTCAACCACACTGCTAGGTCTTGGGCCCAGCAGTTGAGCCACCACTCATACTACCCTAGCTCTGAGACTAGTGAATCAGAGATGTCTCAAGGCATGGACAGACCTACAGGAAGTTTAGGAGTGCCATACTTGCACAAGATAGAAGGCCCTTACAAAACGCAGTTGGAATACCTTAGGACCAACCGATTGGGTGCTAGCATCTATGAGGACGGCCTAGGAAGATCTGTGGTACAGATTAAGAATCCTGATCAATCCATTGGACTAGAGCGCCCAGCTGTCAAGTTTGAAAACGGAGCATACCTTGACAAGGAGGGAACCATATATGTGGTCACCAGTCATCCAGAAAGGACTGATGAATTTGGGAATGTAGTCCCAGAATCGGACTTAGGTGACCTAGAGTAGGGAAACATGGGTGAAGAACCGAGGACCCCCCGAGGCAAATCTGTTCTCACTAGGATTATCACTCCAGAGTGGATTCCCCAGGACAATAAGAGCATAGATCTGCTTCTGAACCGAGAGACTGACGAGGCCTTTTGGAGGTATAAATATGATCAGCCAATTGATATAGGAACAATCATGATCTATGAGTTTAAGGATCCGGATAGCCCAGGCAGAGTGACATACTTAGATCATGCGTCAGAGAGGATCTTTGTGGTGACAGAAAATGATAGGCATGCTTACACTTGGAAGGGTGAATTTATTTTCCCCCAACCAAGATCTAATGTGTCCTATGGTCACCATGGAGCGGGAACATCCCAAACACATGGAACTCAAAGAGACAGAAGTAGAGATAGGCCAGAAGTAAGCTTTGCCAACCCAGGGGGCAAAGAAAGAACGAGAATGGAGACAAATAGGGTGGAACCTAAGATACTTAGAGCTCTGTTGGCATACAAAGCAACAGAGGAGTCATGCACAATACGGCAACAAGGCCAGATCATTTTTTCCCATGGATTATGTACAACTCAAGTGATTTTAATCACTACACAAACATTGTAAATCCCGTTTTTGGTAGATTAGACTCCATTTTGTGCAAGCCGAGGAGTCCTCGAGCTTGAGGAGTGTTAGAAGTACCATCGTACCAATTTTCATAAGTTTTAGACTTCGTTTGAGCCCTCAAATAAGCCCTGGAACCTAATTTTTAACTAGGCCGGACACTAGGTCTGGACAGGGCCCAAGCTAGTCAAAAAACTATAAAAAGAGCTAGAGAGCTCATTTTTGAGGTTGGATTGTAATTGAAACAAACTTGTAAGAGCTTTTGAAAGTAATCTAAAGAACTCCATTGATTCTCTCTCTTTGTCTTGCCGTGTGCGCGCGTGTGTGTGTATGTGTGTGCATGCTTGTGTGCTTCTCACTCACGCACTTGTGCCGCCACTTGCTCGAGGTCTTCATACCATCCTCACGTCTTCCCGGATTGACATTAAAGGAGGTGCTACTCATCACTGAGCTACACCAAATTTTGGCGCCGTTGCCGGGGATCGAGCTTTGAGGACGAGCGTGTGATGGTAAGACGTAGAGTTGACGCGTTGGAGTTGTAGGTATTTTCTTCACTCTCATCGATTTTCTTTTACTTTCTTCTCCATCTTCATTTCCATCATCATCATCACCATCTCCCACCTCCATCTCCATCATCGCGAAAATTTCTGTTTTTTGATCATATCACCTTCCCCACCTCATTTCCCTCATTTCACTTGTGAGAGAGAGCGAGAGAGCAATATTGTGTGTGCGTATTTTGCATGTTTCTTGAGTTTCATTGCAGGTTCTTGCTGTATCATCATCCCCAGCAGTGTGTGCAGGTACGATAGGCTCTGCACAGGTCCCGGGACGACGACCTCTGTCTGTCGCGACAGACAGAAAAACCTTGAATTTTGTGAATGCATGTTTACCACGGTAACCTACACCATTAGGGCACTCTAAATCACTAGAAGTTTCTCAGAAATTTGCGTTTTTTCAGTCTATCGCGACAGACCAATCTATCGCGACAGACCAGTCTATCGCGACAGACACCGTCTATCGCGACAGACCGGAGTTTCGCGACAGACACCGTCTATCGCGACAGACACTGTCTATCGCGACAGACACTGTCTATCGCGACAGACACTGTCTATCGCGACAGACACCGTCTATTGCGATAGACAGAGACCCACGATAGACCCCGTCTATCGCGACAGACACCGTCTATCGCGACAGACAGAAATCCACGACAGACCCCGTCTATCGCGACAGACACCGTCTATCGCGACAGACAGAAATCCACGACAGACCAGTCTATCGCGACAGACACCGTCTATCGCGACAGACAGAAATCCACGATAGACACTGTCTATCGCGACAGACACCGTCTATCGCGACAGACAGAAATCCACGATAGACCCCGTCTATCGCGACAGACCCCGTCTATCGCGACAGACACCGTCTATCGCGACAGACAGAAATCCACGACAGACCAGTCTATCGCGACAGACACCGTCTATCGCGACAGACACCGTCTATCGCGACAGACAGAAATCCACGATAGACCCCGTCTATCGCGACAGACACCGTCTATCGCGACAGACAGCCCCCACGATAGTTTGTGTCTATCGCGACAGACACCGTCTATCGCGATAGACAGACATTTTCGGCAAAAATTAAGGGGTAAATTTTTGGACATTTAGGCTAAATTTTGGGCACATTTGCACTCTCAAATACTCATACACTTACAAAGGCCTTAGAAAAACGCATTAAAACCCCTGAAAGGTTCTGTTTGTCTAGTTAACCTCTAAACCCTGAACGGTCATAACTTTTTCATACGAAATCCATTTTCTGAGCTCTAGGGCTTGTCGGAAAGCTCGTGACATATACTACACGCCCTCAACTGTTTTTTATAAGAATAACGCGTTGATTTTCAGATAGGATATTTGGAAGTTGACACACAAAGGGGTAGAAACACCAAGGGAGCTCTAGAGGAAATTTCTAGCAATACAAAAGGGGGACAAGGGTCATTAAAAAAGTGTCTGAAATAAATTGTCTGTCAATTGAAAGGTCTACCTGGAGCTAATCTTGGGACTTATGCAGGTCTATTGAGAAGCAATTGAGAGCGTCCAAGCAAGGGTTTTGCGCAAGCTTGAGATTCAACTTCTTGAGCAATAAAGAGCAAGGTTCGGCAAGAAAGGTCGGAATACTCTCAACTCCTCTTCGTCAATTCCTAGCTTAGGCTAAGAACGATTAGAAGTAGGAGTAAGTGAGGGCGACGATAGGCCACTATCAAGTTGAAGCATACCTAAACTTTCAAGCTCAAGCTAAGGGCATAATCCTTGTACTGTCGAGAATTTTAAAGGGAAAGAACTTAACGTGGAACGATCAACTGTAAGTGCGAAACAACATTCAAATATTCCTGACGACGTGATATCAGACAAGACCTTAAACACGATAAAATACCTAAAAAGAACCAAGCGACTAATATAAAGTAACCAGCAACGAGGTTGTACTCTGGGCAAAGAATTGGGCTACTTAGATAGGCATATGAACCTTAGATCAGGACGACATCTAGCAAGGGAGAGACAAAGCCTTAGATCTTCAGAGGCTAGTGTCAATCACACTGCAAGGTCTTGGGCCCAGCAGTTGAGTCACCACTCTCATTACCCTAGCTCTGATACCAGTGAATCAGGGATGTCTCAGGGTATGGACAGACCTACGGGAAGTTCAGGTGTGCCTTACTTGTACAGGGTAGAAGGCCCTTACAAAACACAGTTGGAATACCTTAGGACCAACCGATTAGGTGCTAGCATCTATGAGGACGGCCTAGGAAGATCCGTGGTCCAGATTAAAAATCCTGATCAATCCATTGGACTAGAGCACCCAGCTGTCAAGTTTGAAAACGGTGCATACCTGGACAAAGAAGGAACCATATACGTAGTCACCAGTCACCTAGATAGGACAGATGAATTTGGGAATGTAATCTCCGAAGCGGACTTAGGTGACTTGGAACAAGGAAACATGGGTGTAGAACCTAGAACCCCTCGAGGCAAATCTGTTCTCACTAGGATTATCACACCTGAGTGGGCTCCTGTCACTCTAGCACAATGGTGAGTACCAACGTGAGGAGATACACCTCATAAATGTCAATCCGTGGAGACGTGAGGACCGGTATGAAGACCGCGAGCAAGTGATGGCACAAGTGCGTGAGTGAAAGCACACAAGCATGCACACACATACACACACACGCGCACAAGGTAAGAGCAAAGAGTGGAACAATGGAAAGCTTCGATTACCAAAGAGCTCTCCTACAAAACTGAAATCTACAACCAGCTAACCCCCAAAATGAGCTCTCCAGCCCTTTTTATAGTTTTTGAGTGGTTTTGGCCCTGTCCAGACCTAGTGTCCGGCCTAGTTAAAAAATAGGTTCCAGGGCTTATTTGGGGGCTCAAACGGAGTCTAAAAATCGTGAAAATTGGTAGGATGGTAGATCTAATACTCCTCAAGCTCGAGGACTCCTCGGCTTGAACAAAATGGAGTTACAAAAATGAAAAATGGTATTTACAATGGTTTTTAGTGATAAAAATCACTATTTTTGTAGGGATTTCTTTTGAAAATTTGACATGTGCTTCTTGGAGCTCCCTACTTGTTCCTTCTTCTTGTGTGCCCACTTCCTCGATGCGCTTCCATGCTTTGTCCTTGACCTTAAGCTTCAACACTCCCCCCCCTCTTGAGTCTGTCATCCCTGACAGACCCTTGTTGTAGTGGTCGTTCCTTGTAGTACGTTGAGAGGTAGCGTCCTTTGCGTCCAACAGGGGCGATCCTTCTTCCCAATGTATCCTGGTCGTTTGTCTGGTTCTTCACTTTGCCACTGTTATCTCTTGCAGTTTGTAGTCCCTTTGTACGTACTTCTGCCTTGTATTCCCTCTGGGTGGTGCATTTGTGAGTTTTCCAAAACTGCTAGCTGCTCAAAGGATGTGGTCAATGTTGATTGTGAGCAACTCTCGGTGGTGGATGGCTCCCTTGTTCTTGTAGTGGTCACCGTGATGTCCTCTGATTCTTCCAAAGATGGCTTTCATAGTTTTCGTGCCAAGTACTTGTAACCCATAATGGATGATGGTTAAGTGCATTAGTGCACGGGTTGAACAAATTATGTGCCTTGTGCATGGCCTTGTAATGTGGCCCTACGTATGCGTACTTGGATAATGCATGGCAAGAAGTATGGTGCAAGAGATTGGGTCTTGAGCTAAGTGCTCAAGGGTATGCTGACGAAGAGGTTTCCTAATCTATCATGGTTATAGTGTTGTTGAAACATACACGTCTTACCATGGTGACGGGTCCGTTGATCTTCATCTCTTCGTGTTGTGGTTCCCTCATGATGTTTGACCGTCGGCTTGTCCTTTTTGTTGAGGGATGTCCTTGCTGGAAGTTCGCTGATGAGCACTTTCAAGCACATAGTTTTTTTTTTTTTTTTTTTTTTTTTGGGACACGATGGCATCAAACAAGAAGAAAGAGGTTAGTATCAATAACATATTTTTCATGTGAAAATTGTGTCTCATGTGCCTGGGATTTCTCAATTGTGTCTATGCACGGCCATGTAAGGTGGCCCTATATTGATGCGTACTTTGGAAATGCATGACCTGAATGGTGCAAACGACAAGGTTATGCCAAAGGCACATGGTTGCTGCTGGTCGAGGCTTTTGATGTTACTTGTATACTTGATGAATTCTTTGATTGGAGGTGTCTATCGGATCTCGAAATGATGTAATCCTCCGGATTGGAACCCATTTCAGAATAGTATTTGGCCCTGTAGGGATCACCTCAGGCCAGTTCTTCTTTGGATGCTGTCCAAAATTTGGTATCCAGTGTGGTTGGCCCCTTGGTTCTGTGGATGTTGCTTGTGCTTTTGGCTTCCAAACCCATATCCTGGGTGAGTGCCGGCTTATTTTTGTAGAAGGGTTGAGTTTATCTTCTTTTGGTCTTTGTGCTCTGTTCTTATCCTTCGTTTTCCTTGGCTTCTTTGTTGAGACCTTTTGCATGGTGGGGAGCATAGGCCGTTGCGTATGTAAGAGCTGCTTGGGTACCCACATCTGTAATCGCCCGTGTTGAGCTGTAGCTAATTTTTTTGGCACCCAAATTTGTACCTTATTGTGGTCGGCCTTCATCGATTGTTTCGGTACCCAAATTTGATGGATTCTTCGTGCTTGACCCTGTCGTAGGTGCTTGGTCCTTCTGTAGTCATGGTCGATCTGGTTGGGTGGGAGTCCTTGAGGTAACATCGATGGTTGCACTTCTTTCTTTACCCAGATCTGCTTCATGCCCCTAACTTCTTTTTGCTTGAAGGTTCTTTGTCTATTTGATAGACTGGCTATCTTGCACTGTTTTGCTTGCTTCTGAGGTTGAGCTCCTGTGGATGCTCTGCTCTTTAGAAGACAAAAAGAAGGTTCGTCTTGACTTTGCGACTGTCCTTCCGTGCTTGCGTCCGTCTGGATTATAGAGCTTTTGACATCTACAACATCTTGTTCAAGAAGATTAGCCTTAGAGGAACAAAGAGAGTGTGTGGTGTCAGTTTCAGTGGGCATGTGATTCTCCAATTCTAATGTAATGCATTGATTATATGCCCACACTTGAAGAAGTTGACTTCTTAGGTTCAAGTTGACAGCATGGTCGTAAATCCAATCTTGACCCAAGACAAGTGGTTCTGTGAGGTCCTCATCATGACACACTAGCATTTTGACTTTTATTGGAACATCTTGAAGGTAGATGGGAAGTTCCACCTCGCCCAAACAGGGTGTTTCCACGCCTCCTAATCCTATGAGATAGGCTTCTATGGGCTTGATGTCCAAATGCAGGTCTTGGCAGTATGAAAGTCTAACTGCACTAGTTGCTGCTCCTGAGTCAACCAATGCTCTCACAGTCCTTACACTCTTTCCTTGTCCTACCTCTATAGTCACAAAGGGCCGTCGATCAATTATTTGAGAAGTAGTGATGCCCGATTTTTGGCACATGTCCATGTGATATTTTGGAGCTTTTGTGTTGACATCTAGGCCTAGCCGCCGTAACTTATTTCTTCTGATGCGCTCTCTAGCCTCTACTTGTGCTTCTTCTCTAACCCTTAACTCCTCTTCTTTTCGCTTCTTAGCAGTGTTGAGTCTCGTGAGTATTTCCTCTGTAAGAGGTTCTTGATATAACTTGACTCGACAACCACTAATATAGTTTGGTAGGATATCACCTTCTAAAGTGGCCAATTGAACTGCACCGCTAGTGGAGAGTCTATTAATGATCATGGGTCCATATCCTCGTTTCTCCAATTTGCGGGCATGTTGCTTTAGCGTATAAACCAACACTAGATCTCCTTCCTTCAATCCTTTATCCTTTACATGGGCATCAAAGTATGCCTTTTGCCTTTTCTTTGCAGCATAAATGCCTGCTGCTGCCCGTAGCCTCGTCTCACCTAAGCGTTCTAGATCAAAGATCCTGGAAGACAACTCATGTCCATTCCACTCATGCTCTTGTGCTACTTTCAAGGCTGGGATTAAGAAGTCCAATGGTAGCACGGCATTCTGTCCAAAGACCATCTGAAATGGGGTAGCATTGAGTACCGTTTTGTAGGCAACTCGGTATGCCCAAACAGCATGATGAAGTTGTTTGTCCCAATCAGAGCGTTTATTATTTACAAGTTTCGTCAATACGTTACATAGGATCTTGTTCGTGCTCTCGGCCTGTCCGTTAGCTTGTGGGTGATAAGGGGCAGACTTCTTGTGTATCACCATGAATTCTTGAAGGAGATTTTCAATGACCTCATTCAAGAAGTGCGTACCTCTATCACTGACCAACTCTATTGGTAACCCATATCTAGTGAACACATTTTCGAATAAGAACTTAGCCGTCGTTTGAGCATCATTCTTTGTCGTGGCTTTTACTTCCACCCACTTTGTAAGGTAATCTGTGGCTACAATAATGTATTCTGCACGGGAGTTTCTAGCTGGGGGGTTAATAGGACCAACAAAGTCTATACCCCACTTTGAAAATGCACGTCCTCCCATCATTGGCCTTAAAGGCATCTCGTCTTTTCTTATCGGATATTGGGCACGTTGGCATGTGTCACATTTCTTCACATAAGTATGTGCATCCATATGAAGAGTGGGCCACCAAAGTCCTGAGAATAGAATGGTCTTAATTACTCTGTCAGGCCCAAAGTGTCCACCTACAACACCGCTGTGTGCAGTTTCTAAGACTTTCAAATAGTCTGATTCATGAACGCACAGTCTTAGGTAACCATCCTTGCCTCTTCGATATAGGTTGTCTCCTACTAGGGCATAGTCTTGAGCCTCTTGCTCCATACTCCGTTTTCTTGCAAGACTAGCCTGATTGGGTAATGTTCCCGATCTCATGAACGCAACCAATGGAGCACTCCAATCTGGGATTAATGACACATGATAAAGAGTGGCATGCTCCACTGGGGGTCTCTTCTGGCACACTAGAAAATTCTGGATCCACTCCTGTATTTCTTTGTCCATGCTAGGCCAATACACTCCTAAACGTTTTAGATTCTGCAATGTTCGTTGTTTAGAGTAGTGATTTCCTAGCAGTCCCTCATGGGCTTGTTGCATCCAACTAGTATGTTCGTCGTCCTCCACACAACAAGCTAATACGCCCTCAGTCTCTTGCTTGTACATACTTCCGGCCAATATTTGATACTTTTGTGATTTCACAATTTCTTCTTTGCTTGTTTTCACATTTTTATTTGCAGGTCCGAAGGTTAAGACTGGCACCAACTTATTTGCCCATTTAGGAACAACTTCTAAATTGAACAGATAAGCATCGGGCAGTTCATCAGACACTCCTTGCGGTGGCTCTCCTGAAGTGATGCGAGAAAGATGGTCTGCCCTAAGATGGGTTCTACCTTTCCTGACAACAACTTCAAAGTCATATTCCATTAGTAAGAGGAACCATCTTACTAAGCGGCCTGTATTGCAAGGTTTATTGACCAAATATAGTAAAGCTTGATGATCAGTGAAAAACTTGAACTTATTGGCCAATAGATAGTGTCTAAACTTCTTCACGGCATATACCATACCCAAGCCTTCTCTCTCTGTTGTGGTATAATTTCGTTCAGCTGCATTTAATTGCCTACTAGCATATGCTATCGGCAAATCTAGGTTTCCTTCACCCGTGGGTTGTGCTAGCACACATCCTATTGCATGATTGGAGGCATCTACATGGACATGGAATGGTTTACTCCAATCAGGAGTGGTCAGTATTGGTGCTGAGCACAAGCGTCGTTTCAGCTCGTTGAAGGAATTCTCGCATTCCTAGTTCCACTCAAAGTTTGTTAACAACCCATAAAGAGGTTTAGCTATGATGGCATACATGTGGATAAACCTACGGTAATATCCACAATGGCCCATAAAGGCCTGTACCTCTTTAACATTCCTTGGTCTTGGCAGCTCTGCTATTGCTCTTACTTTGTCCTCATCTGTTGAAATGCCATTCTTAGAAACAATGTGACCTAAGATCTTACCTTGTCGTACCATGAACACACACTTCTCTGGGTTCAGACAAACTCGATAATCTCTACACTTGTTGAAGATTTGTCTGAGCTCAGGGATGTGGTAACTTCTTTGTTGGGAATGAGCGCATAAGTCATCCACATATACTTCTAAGCTCTTCCGCAAGAACTCTTTGAAGACATGACACATGAGCCTTTGGAATGTTGCAGGTGCATTGGTGAGCCCAAATGGCATCACACGAAATGCAAAGATTCCCCATTCTGTGGCAAAGGCCGTTTTGTGTTGATCTTCGGGGGCAATGGCTACTTGGTTGTAACCTGAAAATCCATCAAGGAAGCTATAAACTTCCTTGCCTGCAACACGCTCCAATAGATGTTCGGTGATTGGAAGTGGATAACTATCTCTGATCGTTGCGGCATTAACTTTTTTAAGGTTAATGCACACTCGCAATTTCCCATTCTTCTTGGGCACCACCACAATGGGGGACACCCATTCAGTGTGCTCAATCTCATAGATGAATCCAGCTTCAATCAGCCTGTCAATTTCCTCCTTTATTTTGGCTGCATAATTGTCATTATATGTGTAGGGCTTTTGTTTGGTGGGCTTGGCATCAGCGGTCATCGGAATCGTATGAGAGCAAATCTTTGGATCTACTCCTTTCAAGTCTCTATAGTGCCAAGCGAACACATCCCTATATTCCCTTAATAGAGCTACAAGCTCTGCTTCTTCTTTTGCACTTAGGTCATCTCCTATGTACGTACATCGTTCTTCGTTCCCTTCAATGGTCACTACAATTTTTTTGGTCTTTTCTTTATTGTCATATGCTTCTCCTATAATGGCCTCTCTCTTAGGCATTCGTACCAAAATTTTTCGGTCTTCCACTTCATATTTCTTGAAATTTTCTGGTACTTCAAACAGTGATTCTTCCTCTCCTTGTTTCACTGCTTTTCTTTTCTTTTTCTTTTGACCTCCTTCACTTCCTTCCTTTGAATTTATAGTTTTAATACTCGTGAGGGGTTCTTCTTCTTTCTGGGTTAACACTCCTATGTCCTCTAAATAGTGTTCCTCTGAGTCAAAGTAAGTATCCATCACAATGGATTCTAGATCATCATCATTCTCTTCTTCTTCTATGAACTCATTAGGATCACACTCTTCCAGCAGGGGCTGACACATGAACACTGAAATATCATAACCCTCCTCATCGCAATGAGGTGTCCACTGTTCTTCATTGACTGCTATGTCCATGGTAGCTAAGATTTCTGCCCAACCATGAGGTTCAAATTCCTCATCTGGAAATATCATCGGTGTATAGGCTGGGTCTTTTATTGGTCTATCTCCTGGGGAAGTTCCTTCTTCTCTCGCTTTTAGGCGCTTGTCCTCTTCCTCTGCGACCTTGCACATCCACAAGTGAGTATCTTCATGCAGCCATGATGGATCAGGTGAACTTCCAGACTGCACAGAGATGGAATCTTCTTTCGCTTTGTGGATAGGATTCCACTGTAGGGGTGGTACATCTCTGAAGGTGTAATCCTTCAGATTGACCTTGGTTGTGACCCCTAAGTGCTGTAAGTACAAGGAGTTGGTTCCCCAATCCTGTACTATTTGCAACTGTCGTAGGAAGGGTCTTCCTAGGATCATCTCGTAGACATTATTTTTCTCAAAGTCACATATAGCAAATGTATGTTCAAACTCTACACCACAAGTGGTTAGAGTTATCCCTTCGAGCAATCCTAAAGGTCTTTCAAAATGACCATCTGCCATTTGAAGCTTCATTCTTGTTGGTCTTAATGTGGGTTTGCCCCATTGCTTCCACAGGGAGGTGGTCGCAATAGCAACACCAGCACCCGAATCTACAATTGCCTTGGTTGTGTAACCTTGATAGGTGATCGGAAGATAAGTGTTACCTTCTTCACCTTCGCTCATGTCTCCTATCTTGTCGAGAGGTATCTCTGGAACTTTTTGCTTAGAGCCTACTTTTGGCATATTGGATTCAAGTTCTGGAACCTGATCCTTCACATGATTCCATAGCTCCGGTTTTGCTTTGAGCAGCTCTTCCACAGTGAGATGACATTGAACCTTAGTGTTCTTCACAACATCAGTGTTTCTTGGAATCACTGAGTCTTCCTTTCTTACCAATATTGTGGGGGCCCTGATCTGGAGAGATTCAGATTCCCACGGGCCTGTGTAATGAGGCAACTCTTGTAAAGAATTAGATTCAAAATCTAATCTTTCATCTTCTTGTTGCTCAGCTTGGTCTCCATAGATAGACGGAATGTCTTGGGGAAATTGATCATGAAGATCATCAATCTCAGGAATAGGAGGGGAATAACCCTTCTCCTTGGCCCATTTCTCTTCCTGTATTTCCCGCAAGAACTCTTGAGAGTACTGTTGAATTGAAGGAGGTATTCCAGCATTCGTGGAATTAGGAACATAAGCTCCCATTGGTGGTGAGCTTCCTCTTTCAATAACTGGTTGAGCCTGTGGAGGTAAAGAAATTTGTGGTTGGTTTACCAACTGCTCTAATCTTTCTAGTAAGCCTTGGAAATGCAAATCCGGTTTGACAGAGTTTGTCTGATTGAACTTTTGACTAGTCTTAAGTATAGCTTGAGCTTGTTCTACCATTTTCATGCACATTTTCATCCGTTCAATCTCTAAATCTGCTCTAGGGTAACTCTTGTCTAGGTTTGCAGCTGTTGGCCCTTCTTGAAGACGAGCCTGGTAGGCCTTGAACATCATGTCCAAACCTTCTGGGGTTGGATCTGCAAGAACAGACCCTGGTTGTGGATTATTTACAATGGGTGTTGGAGTGGAATGAGGTGGAGTGGATGGAGCTTCAGCATGTGAGGGGCTTTGAGATGCAATGTCTTCTATTTTTGTTTTGGTATCCCTTAGGCTTTCTTCTAGCTCGGATAACTTTTTGTTCCACTTGCGATTAGCCTTCTCTCTGGTATCCTTCCATGTTCTTGGTTTCCTCTTACTAGGTTCTCCTGCCTCACTTGACTCCGATTGCTCAGATGGTTTTGCTTGTTGTGCAGCCTGTGCCCTAGTAACTGCCTGTACAGGAGCCACATTATTGCTACTTGAACTTGAATCTGCCACTAAGCCTACCACGTTGATGGGGGTGACCTTGGGTGCACTAGAGGGATTCCTGGGACACTCTCTAGGAAGATGTTCCTTGCCGCACTCAGGACAAAAGCCTTGTATTGTGATGTTTTGTCCTGATCCCAGAGTTGGTTGGTGGGGACATTCACGAATGAAATGATCGCCCTGACATCTAAAGCATGGTCCTCTAGGGGCTTGTGGTCTTACTTGTCTCAATTGGGGCCTAGGATTTGGATTCGTATACATGACATTGGAGTATTCTGGCTCCCAATTTTGTTCCATAGGTGGTGTCTCATATTGGTACTGAGAAGTCTCACTTTGCTCAGGTGACTCTATATAATAAGCCTGTGGACTATCTTCATGGAAGTAGTCTGAACCATGAGCGTGAGAATCATTTTCTGAGACCAATGGGGTTAGTGGCACCAATGCTCTATTATGGTTCTCCTCCGCCATCGTATATTTAACTGGGATCACATTGGCAGGAGCTGGCGGTTGGTTTCCTAGGACTGGTTGTGGCCTATATGGTGCCTGATATTGCTGCTGGTATTGCGGTTGATATTGTTGTGGCCTATAATATGGCTGTTGGTACTGATTCTGATACCTACCCTGTTGGTAAGGTTGCTGATAATTTTGTTTAACAGCCTGCCTGTTATAGGGACCATCTTGGGCCGTATGATTTGTGTATTTTCTCTCAATGGTGCAATATAGAGCATTAGGGTTTCCTTGGGGTTGAGTCATCATTGGGCAGACATTAGCCAGGTGATCTCCTCCACATGTATAACATCGTTTCACTGAAGTGACCCTTGGCATTTGTCTATTTTGAACTCCTAGCTTTTTGGCCACTTGCTCAGCTATCTCATCTATCTCAGTGGAGGCTCTAGAGGTATGACTTGTAGAACTATTAGAATCCTTATAGAGTTTGGATAGTCCTAATTCCTCACCCAGGTTGTCTTCTATGTCAATGCACATCCGTATACACTCTTCTATGGATCTAGGCTCTTTCAAGTATACATATGACCTTAGTTTTGTGCTCAATAGGCCATCTAAAAACAGTGCCACCTGTTTGGCTGATGTGGGTAATTCTGGTACAGGGCATCTTTCCAAGTACTGTCTAAACCTTCTTCCTGCGAGTCGCACTGTTTCTTGGGGTGTCTGCTTGAAGCTGTGGATCAAGGATGATGTGTTATGCCTGATACCACTCTTGGAAAATTCTACAATGAATTCTTCTAGCAGCTGACCTATCTCTCTATAGTTGCGACTGTTTAGAGGTTGAAACCAAGCTAAGGCAGTACCCTTAAGAGTCAAACCAAATGCCTCGAACTGGGTGAATAAGTCTTCAACCTGTTCAGCTCTTAGCACTTGTTTGAACTCCACCACATGATCATAAGGATCTCCAAATCCATCAAAGTAGTTCTTCATTGTCTTGACCACTTGAGAGGGTCTAAGGGTTCTTGAGTGCTCTCGTGGTCTAGGCAATGGGAAATCATGATCATCTCTTTGATGCCTATGAACTCTATGTCTTCCCCTTTCAAGTCTTTCCGTTCCATATCCTGATCTGTCTCTGCCTATAGTATCTGCAAAGCTTACCTCTGGTCTCTCTCTAGTTCTTTCTCTCTGGGTTTCATGAGTCTTGGATGATCCGGCTCCTTGGAGGCCCTGGGAAACATTAGATCTTGGTGGAGGGAAAATTGATTCACCTTGCCAAGTGTAAGCATGTCTGTCATGATCTGATACTAAGAATAATTTTTGAGATGTGTGATCTAGATAGACAACTTTCCCTGGTGTCTCTGGATCCTTGAATTCATAGATGGTGACTACTGGGCAGGGTTGATCTGGCCTAAACCTCCAAAAGGCTTCCTCCGTTTCTCTATTCACGAATAGTTCTATGCTTTTATTATCTTGAGGGATCCATTCTGGAGTGAGTACTCTGGTTATGACTGACTTGCCTCTAGGGGTCTTGGGTTCTCCTCCTAGGTCTCCTTGCTCTAGGTCTCCTATTTCATTCTCAGGAATGATATTTCCAAACTCATCTGTCCTATCTGGTAAGTTGGTAACCACATACATGGTTCCTTCCTTATCAATGTAAGCACCCTCCTCGAACTTGACTACTGGGTGTTCAAGTCCAAAGGGTTGGTCAGGATTTTTGAGTTGAACCACTGATCGCCTTAGACCATCCTCATAGATGCGAGCACCTAATTGGTTGGTCCTGATATACTCCAATTGGGTCTTATAGGGACCTTCTGGTGACTGTAAATAGGCAATGCCTGAGCTACGTGTGGGTCTTTCCATGCTAAAAGACATTTCCGAGTCACTGGTTTCTGAACTTCGTGTGTAAGGATAACCACTAAGTTGTTGAGCCCAAGACTTGGCTGTATGGTTGACACTAGCCTCAGATGATCTAATGCTTTGTCTATCCTTGCCTAAGTGTCTACCAGATCTCAGGTTCATAAGCCTTGGTCTCTAGTCCCAAAGTTCTCTTCTATTGCTCAAAATCCTTTGGAACACCTTGATTTTCTAGTTTCCCTGAGGGTCAACTTCAAAATACCCTATCGAATAATCCTTGTATTATTTTTACCGTAACCAGTCGATGTTTTTGTTGTACTCCCCACGAGCTTTCCAACAAACCCAAGATCACTCCGAACGGATTTCGTATGAGAAAGTTATGCCAGTTCAGGGTTTTGGGGGTTAAAACAGGGAAACAGGATCACTCTGGGAGCTCAGAACAGACGAGACGATACCAGATTCTCCACGATACGATACCTCTTTCTTACACGATACCACTTTAGACGACACGATACCAACGGGATTACTGAAATCGCGATACCAACATCACGATACGATACCCAGGGTTTGCCACGATACGACACCAAAAATGGTATCGCGATACACTTCCTGGTAAGGAAACGATACGATACCACTAGTCTTGGCGATACGATACTATTTCAAGTGTCGCGATACTACCTTGGGAAGTAGGCGATACGATACTAAAACTTCGACGATACGATACGAGAGGACCAGGGCGATACGACCTCAGAATGGTATCGTGATACCCTTGGGAAAGTGGGCGATACGATACTGCACAATCAACGATACGGTACCAAGGATGGCACGATACGATACCACCGGGGCGACCGCGATCGCGACACCAACACTTGACGATACGATACTAGAATGGTATCGCGATACCTCAAGTGGGCAGGCACGATGCGATATCTCGACAAGTATCGCGATACACGGGAGTTCTGGTATCGCGATACCAAATCTCAACCGGACACGATACTTGGAGATTTTCACACCCAAATTCAAAAATTTTTGCAGGTTTGTGTACCTTGTGTCCTCCTTGTCCCTCCTATCAGCCTGTGGTTGCAAAGTCACCCTCCAAAATCACAATATGATGCTCGCGATACCAGGCGCAGGTCGCTTCAGTCCGCGCGATACTGAATTGAATTTTTGGAGTTTTGAGAGGTTTTACAAGTGATTTTCTTCAGCGCTTTTGGTTCTCAGCTCCTCCTAAGCTTGTTTCTCACAGCCACGAGTAAGAAACGAGTGAATGTAGTGGCGAAAATGGAAAAAATCAGAGAATGTGAAGAGGGATGATGGTGAAGATGAAGAAGGAGAAAAACTCAGAAACTGAACTGAAAAATGGCGATTTTTTTACCTTCCAACGTCGCTACTCTACGTCTTACCGTCACACGCTCATCCTCCAAGCTCTCTCCCCGGCAACGGCGCCAATTTTGGTGTCACTCTAGCACAATGGTGAGTACCAACGTGAGGAGATACACCTCATAAATGTCAATCCGTGGAGACGTGAGGACCGGTATGAAGACCGCGAGCAAGTGATGGCACAAGTGCGTGAGTGAAAGCACACAAGCATGCACACACATACACACACACGCGCACAAGGTAAGAGCAAAGAGTGGAACAATGGAAAGCTTCGATTACCAAAGAGCTCTCCTACAAAACTGAAATCTACAACCAGCTAACCCCCAAAATGAGCTCTCCAGCCCTTTTTATAGTTTTTGAGTGGTTTTGGCCCTGTCCAGACCTAGTGTCCGGCCTAGTTAAAAAATAGGTTCCAGGGCTTATTTGGGGGCTCAAACGGAGTCTAAAAATCGTGAAAATTGGTAGGATGGTAGATCTAATACTCCTCAAGCTCGAGGACTCCTCGGCTTGAACAAAATGGAGTTACAAAAATGAAAAATGGTATTTACAATGGTTTTTAGTGATAAAAATCACTATTTTTGTAGGGATTTCTTTTGAAAATTTGACATGTGCTTCTTGGAGCTCCCTACTTGTTCCTTCTTCTTGTGTGCCCACTTCCTCGATGCGCTTCCATGCTTTGTCCTTGACCTTAAGCTTCAACAGCTCCCCAAGACAACAAGAGCATAGAGTTGCTCCTCAATCGAGAAACTGACGAAGCCTTTTGGAGGTATAAATCTAATCAGCCAATTGATATAGGAAATATCATGATCTACGAGTTTAAGGATCTTGATAGCCCAGACAGAGTGACCTACTTAGATCACGCTTCAGAACGGATCTTTGCGGTTACGGAAAATGATAGGCATGCCTACACTTGGAAGGGTGAATTCATTTTCCCCCAACCAAGATCAAATGTATCCTATGGTCACCCTGGGGCTGGAACATCCCAAGCTCATGGAATGCAAAGAGACAGAAGTAGAGATAGACCAGAAGTAAGTTTTGCCAACCCAGTGGGCAGAGAAAGAACGAGAACGGAGACGAATAGGGTAGAACCTGAGATGCTTAGAGCCCACAGGAACCAAAGAAATGTAGATGGATTCCCTCTGCCGAGGCCTAGAGAGCACACAAGAACTTTGAGACCCACCCAGCTAGTTAAGTCCATGAAGAATTACTTTGACGGCACAGGAGATCCCTATGATCATGTGGCGGAGTTCAAGCAAGTCTTGAGAGCTGAACAAGTTGAGGATCTATTCACGCAGTACAATGCCTTCGGTCTAACCCTGAGGAACACGGCACTTACATGGTTTCAGCCATTGGATGAGCGACAGTTCAGATGCATAGACCAACTCCTAGAGGCTTTCATTGTAGAGTTCTCTAAGAGCGGCATCAGACACAATACCTCCTCATTGATTCACAGCTTCAAACAGACCCCCCAAGAGACTGTCAGATTGGCCGGAAGAAGATTTAGACAATATCTTGAAAGGTGCCCTATTTCGGAGCTACCCACATCTGCTAAACAAGTAGCCTTATTCCTTGATGGATTGCTGAGTACGAAATTGAGATCCTATGTGTATCTGAAGGACCCTAGGACTATAGAAGAGTGTGTACACATGTGCATTGACATTGAAGATAACCTAGGAGAAGAACTAGAGCTCTCCAAAATCTACAAAGATTCAGATAGTGCATTTAGTCACTCTTCCACGCAGTCCACATCAATTGAGGAACTTGCCGAAAAAGTAGCTCAGAAATTAGGTGTAACTAGCAAACAAATCCCAAGGTTTGCTCCTGTGAAAAGGTGCTATACATGCACTGGCGACCATATGGCGAATGTCTGCCCCATTATGGCTCACCCCCAAGTAAATCCTAGTAGCCAATATTGCACCATAGAACGGAGATACACCAATCACACCGCACAAGATTGCCCATACAACAAGCAGGCGGTTAGGCAACCCTACCCCCAGCCCTACCAACAAGGCAGATACCAGAACCAGTACCCTCCACAACCATATGGCAGGCCACAACAAAATTTCCAACCTCAATATCAAAACCAAGAAAGGCCTCAGCCTGTGCTAGCACAACAACCCCCAGCCCCAGCTAATGTGATTCCGGTAAAGTATACTGCTGCAGAAGAGAACCTGAATAGAGCTATAGTCCCTATAACATCCTTGCTGTCTGAAAGTGACCCGAGTGACCATAGCTTTGATTCCACACATGTTGATAGCCCCCAGGCCTACTACATGCAGTCTCCTGAGCATGGTGAGTCCTATTGTAACGAAGAGACAAACGAACCTAGTTGGGAGTCAGATTACACGAACGTCATGTATGCAAACCCCAATCCTAGGCCTCAATCTAGGCAAGTAAGACCTCCATTCCCAAGAGGACCGTGCTACAGATGCCAAGGAGATCACCTCATTCGTGATTGCCCCTTGCCTCCTCCTACACAACCCCAGTCAGTAACGATCCAAGGTTTTTGCCAAGATTGTGGAAAAGAACATCTCTTACGAGATTGCCCTAAGAATCCTAATAATATGCCAAAAATCACTCCGATCAACGTTATTGGGTTAGTGGTAGATTCCACAGGAAGTGTCACTTCCACTGCTCCCGTACAGGTAGTCACTCGAGCTCAAGCATTGCAGCAAAACCAAGGGGTAGGCCAGGAAAAGAGCCCAGATGCTAGCGATACTGAGAGCCAAAATAAAAAGAGAACAAGAGCTTGGAGAGATAGCCGCGAATGCATGAAAAGGCAATGGGCAAAGAAGATGAGTGAACTTGAGGAAAGTCTACGAGAAACCAAGGCTAAAATCATAGAGATCACATCTCAACCGCACTCTCACACATCCCCACCGCTACCATCCCCATCACCTTCCATCCCTCCACCCTCTAAGACACCCCACGTAACCCACCCACCACCCCAAACAGGAACAGTATTAGCTGATCCCACTCCTGAAGACATAGACATGATGCTTAAAGCATATCAGGCCAGAATCCAAGAAGGGCCAAACGTCACGGATCATGACAAGTGCTATCCTAGAGCTGACCTAGAGATAGAAAGAACCAAACTGTGCGCGAAAATGGTCGCATTGGCTCAGACTATGTTTGAAGCCAGTCGCCTTTTCAATTACTCGGGCTCAGCCAAAACGCAATTACACTTGGATGGATTCCTAGAGAAGTTAGAGGGAATAATTAAAAGATCTGCCAAGGAAGAAAAAAATCAAGAAAAAGATAAAGAAAGCAAAAACATGAACCATTCCCCATCGGAAGTGTATGTGGCCAATTCCACTAAACCAGACAACTTCCCCTCCTTAGAAAGAATAGAGAGGCTAATTGCACAATCAGAAAAGGAACCCACCCCTCAAAGAAAGGAAAGGGCAAGAGAACGGATAAGCCAGCCTCTTCAGGAAGCCCATGTGCCTCCTCAAGAAGCTTATCTTCCCCCCCAAAAGGCAGATGAACCTCCCTCGAAAGCTCACGTACCTCCACAGGTTGCCTACATTCCTTCTCAGGAAGCATATGAGCCTGCTCGGAAGAGTAATAGAATAAGCAATCCTCCCCAAGAAGCTTGTGCTCCAGCCATTTACGAGAGCAAGGAGAGAGCCAACGATAGAACAAGCCCTCCTTCCCAGGTTGCTTATGTGCCCAATTCTACGGAGCCAGACACTTCTTCTTCTATGAATCGGTTTGCACCAGACTTCCTACGAGAGATTCAAGAAGACAAATGGGATAACGAAAGCGAGGTCGCCCCTCCTTTTGAACTTGTGGACGATGCACACGACCAATTCCCACAAGACATCCCATCTATTTACGGGGAACATGAGAGTGCTCAGTCTCACGAGAGATTGGAGTTTGAGTCTAATTCCATACAAGAGCTACCCCACTTCACAGGCCCATGGGAAGCAAAGTCCACATGTATGAGAGCACCCACAGTCATGGTAAGGAACGACGACTCAGTCACACCAAGGAACACGGAGGTAGTAACGAACACCAAGGTGCAACGCGATCTCACTTTGGAGGAACTGCCTGAGGATAGACCAAACGCGCGGAAACATGCAGCCAGTCGAGTAACTGAAGTTGCAAAACCTCATTCCCGGGTAGGATCCCATAGGACAGTGCCAGAAATTCCCTTGGATAAAATAGGAGATATGTGTGAAGGCGAAGAAGGGAACACCTATCTTCCCATTACCTACCAAGAGTACACCACCAAGGCGATTTTGGACTCAGGTGCAGGAGTTGCAATTGCCACCACCTCCTTATGGAAGCGTTGGGGCAAGCCGGCACTCAGGCCAACGAGAATGAAATTGCAAATGGCCGATGGTCATATAGAGAGGCCCTTGGGATTGCTAGAAGGCATAACTCTCTCCACTTGTGGTGTTGAGTTTGAGCATAGCTTTGCTATATGTGACTTCAGCAAAAATCATGCCTATGAGATGATTTTGGGAAGACCATTTATGCGACAATTGCAAGTGGTACAGGATTGGGGAACCAACTCCTTGTATTTGCAACACTTGGGCGTTACGACCAAAGTCAATCTCAAGGACTATTCTCATAGAGATGTCCCTCCTATCCAATGGAATCCCATCCATAGAGCCAAAGATGATACGGAATCGGTGCATTCCATAGGGTCTGGATCCTCATGGATGCATGAAGATACTCACTTATGGATGTGCAAGGTAGCAATAGAAGAAGAGAAGAGAGAGAAAGCCAGAGAGGTAGGTGCGAACGAAACTCATAGACCCATTCAAGACCCAGCCTATGCACCTGTAGTCTTTCCAGATGAGGAATTTGAACCCCATGGCAGGGCAGAAATTTTAGCAACAATGGACGTAGCCATTAATGAAGAACAATGGACACCTCACTGTGATGAGGATGGCTATGACATTTCAGTCTTCTCCATAGAGCCAATCATGGGAGAGGCAATTCTAGAAGAATGCAAACCTAGCCCTGACGCATTTGAGGATGCAAGTGACTCCGATCTAGAGTCAATCATTATGGACCCACCATTTGCATCAGATGAAGAATACTTCCATGAAGTAGAATTTCAACCCCAGAGGCATGGAGAGGTTACAACTAATATAAGATTAGCAACACATGTGACCCCGAAGGAAGAAGGAAAGAAACGAAAGAAGAGAGAAGCCTCACCAGAAGAGGAAGAATCTTTGTTTGAGGTCCCAGAAAATTTTAAGAAGTATGAGATAGATGACAGGAGAGTCATGATTAGAATGCCTAAACGAGAGTCACAATCAGGAGAGGCCTATGATAACAAAGAAACCACCAAGAAAATAGTAGTGGCCATAGAAGAAGGAGAGGAGAGATGCACGTATATAGGCCATGACCTGACAGAAGAAGAAGAGCACGAATTGATTGCCTTGCTAAGAGAATACAGAGATGTATTCGCTTGGAGCTACAAGGATTTGAAAGGGGTTGACCCGGACATATGCTCGCACACCATCCCCATGACTTCAGACGCCAAACCCTCTAAGCAAAAGCCCTATACTTATAACGATAATTACGCTGCTAAGATCAAAGAAGAGATAGATAGATTGGTTGAAGCTGGATTTATCTATGAAATCGAGCACACTGAGTGGGTATCCCCCATCGTAGTGGTGCCCAAGAAGAATGGCAAGCTGCGTGTGTGCATTAACTTGAAAAAGGTTAATGCCCCCACGATTCGAGATAACTATCCGCTTCCCATCACAGAACATCTCTTAGAAAGAGTGGCAGGCAAGGAAGTGTACAGCTTCCTTGATGGATTTTCGGGCTACAATCAAGTAGCCATAGCTCCAGAGGATCAGCATAAGACAGCCTTTGCCACAGAATGGGGCATTTTTGCCTTTAGAGTAATGCCATTTGGGCTTACCAATGCACCAGCCACCTTCCAGAGGCTGATGTGCCATGTATTTAAGGAGTTCCTGAGGAAGAATTTAGAAGTCTATGTTGATGATCTTTGTGCCCATTCCAACATTAGGCAAACCCATATTCCTGAACTCAGACAAATCTTTGACAAATGTAGAGAATATCAAGTCTGCCTGAACCCAGAAAAGTGTGTTTTCATGGTCAGGCAAGGCAAGATTCTAGGACACATAGTGTCAAAGAATGGCATATCCACTGACGAAGAGAAAGTGCGAGCTATAGCAGAACTACCTAGGCCAAAGAATGTCAAGGAAGTACAAGCTTTCATGGGGCATTGTCGTTATTACCGACGATTTATACACATGTATGCTGTCATTGCAAAGCCCATGTACGGACTCCTGACTAACTTTGAGTGGACGGATGAATGTGAGAATTCCTTCCAGGAGCTTAAATGAAGATTATGTTCAGCACCAATCTTGACCACACCAGATTGGCATAAGCCATTCCATGTTCACGTGGATGCATCCAATTATGCTATTGGATGTGTGCTTGCACAACCTACTGGTGAAGGTAATATGGATCTTCCAATTGCCTATGCCAGTAGACAATTGAATGCGGCTGAACGAAATTACACCACTACAGAGCGAGAAGGATTAGGCATGGTATATGCAGTTAAGAAATTTAGACACTATTTGCTTGCAAATAAGTTTAAATTTTTTACTGGTCATCAGGCATTGTTATATCTTGTAAATAAACCATGCAATACAGGAAGATTAGTAAGATGGTTTCTCTTGCTCATGGAATATGATTTTGAGGTTGTGGTAAGGAAAGGGAGGACTCATTTGAGAGCAGATCACCTCTCTAGGCTCACATCGGGAGAAGCCCCACAAGGAGTGTCAGATGACCTTCCTGATGCTTACTTGTTTAATTTGGAAGTGGTGCCGCAGTGGGCTAAGCCATTGGTACCAGTATTGACATACGGGCCTAACCATCCAGTGGTAAACACACAGAATAGGGAGGTCGTAAAAGCCCAAAAGTACCATATCATGGCAGGAAGCATGTATAAGCACACAGATCAAGGGATCTTGGCTTGTTGTGTAGAAGAGGATGAGTACGCTAAATGGTTGCAATTAGCACATGTAGGTGCGTTAGAGCAACACCATTCAAAGCAACGAACCTTACAGACTCTAAAGAGATTCGGAGTGCATTGGCCAACTATGGAAGCGGATGTCCAAAAGTTGTGCAAGGAATGCCCAATCTGTTGCACAAAACCACCAGTGGAACACGCCACTCTGTATAAAGTATCCATTGTGCCAGATTGGAGTGAACCACTAGTATCCTTCCTGAGGACAAACACATTCCCTCCAGACATGACTCTGGCTAGGAAAAGGAGTTTAGAACAAGAAGCCCTGGATTACTCACTCATTGGTGATAATCTATACAAGCGTGGTAAAGATGGTTACCTGAGGCTATGTATTCATGAAAGTGAATATCTTAAGATCTTAGAAACTGCTCACCAAGGTGTAGCAGGAGGACACTTTGGACCGGATCGGGTGATCAAGGCAATACTATTTGCGGGCTTCTGGTGGCCTACCCTTCACATGGATGCACATACCTATGTGAAACGGTGTGATGTCTGTCAGAGGACTCAGTATCCTATACGCAAAGATGAGATGCCACTGAAACCTATGATGGGTGGACGTGCATTCTCTAAGTGGGGAATAGACTTTGTAGGTCCTATTAATCCCCCAGCTAAAGGTTCTCATGCGGAATATATCATTGTTACAACAGATTATCTCACCAAGTGGGTGGAGGTAAAGGCTACGACAAAGAACGATGCTCAAACAACTGCCAAATTCTTGTTTGAGAATGTATTCACGAGATATGGACTACCTATAGAGCTTGTAAGTGATAGAGGCACTCATTTCTTAAATGAAGTAATTGAAAATCTACTCCAAGAATTCTTGGTAATACACAAGAAGTCTGCCCCTTATCACCCTCAAGCTAATGGGCAAGCTGAGAGCACTAATAAGATCTTATGCAATGTACTGACGAAATTAGTGAACACTAAACGCTCTGATTGGGACAAACAGCTACACCATGCTGTTTGGGCATACCGAGTTGCCTACAAAACAGTACTCCAAGCCACCCCCTTTCAGATGGTATTTGGCCAAAACGCTGTGCTACCCTTGGAATTCCTGATTCCTACATTGAGAGTAGCACAAGAGCACGAATGGACAGGTCATGAGCTCTCCTCTAGAATTTTTGACCTTGAACGATTAGGAGAAACAAGACTGAGAGCTGCTGCAGGGATATATGCAGCCAAGAAGAGACAGAAGGCATACTTTGATGCCCACGTAAAGGATAAAGGCTTGAAAGCAGGAGATCTAGTCTTAGTCTATACACTAAAACAACACGCGAGGAAGCTAGAAAAGAGAGGCTACGGACCTATGATCATCAATAGGATCTCCACGAGTGGAGCAGTACAATTGGCCACATTAGAGGGTGATGTTCTCCCAAATTATATTAGCGGTTGCAGAGTCAAGTTGTATCAGGAACCCCTCACGGAGGAAATGCTCAGCCGACTCAACACTGCTAAGAAACGCAAAGAGGAAGAAAGGCGAGTTCGATAAGAAGCCCAAGCAGAAGCTTTAGAACGCATCAGAAGGATGAAGTTACGAAGGCAAGGTAGAGATCAGCCTAGAGCGAATGACTATGCAGGTCAAGGATATCCCATGGCCATGTGTGAAGTTGCAGGAACAAGCTCGCATAGAATAATTGATAGACGTCCTTTCATAACCCTAGATATAGGACAAGGAAAGAGTGCAAGGACCGTAAGAGCCTTGATTGACTCAGGTGCAGCCACTAGTGCTGTTAAGTTGTCTTACTGTCAAGAGTTAAAGTTACATGTCAATCCTGTGGAAGCATATCTCATAGGATTGGGAGGCGTGGAAACCCCTTGCATGGGCGAGGTGGAACTTCCCCTCTACATTCATGATGAGAGAATGACAGTTAAAGTACTGGTGTGCCAAGATGAGGATCTCACTGAACCTCTAGTCTTGGGTCAAGATTGGATCTATGACCAAGCAGTCAATCTAAACCTAAGAAGTGGACTTCTCCAGGTTTGGGTCAATCATAGTCGAGTTACAGTAGAATTAGACAATGGAGCACTCAAGGAACTAGGAAAGGCACAGACTCCTGGTCCTTCCAGGGGTACACATGAAGATGACCATGCTGTTCTTGTTCAAAACCATGTGTTGCAGAGGAATGATATTTGCGAAAAAGGAGTCAGGGATGCAATGGAACTCCCTTCTTTTCCAAAGGCCAGAAGGAGGCAGCAACCAAAGTTGGATCAAAGGCAGAAGAAGCAGAGTACTACCTATGTCCGAGATCAAAAGTACCTGCGCAACAGAATGTCCCGGAAAGTAAACCAAGTGTGGGTGAGGAAAGGCGAACACCCGATTGCACTCACGACAACCACACGGGCAAAGCCTCTTATTAGTAACCAACAACACGACGCTAATAAGAAGTCTTTCTGAAATTCTTCTGCTAAAGTAAAATCTATTTGGGTGCCCAAGAAGTCGATGAAGGTAAGCCCACAATCAAGACAAATTTGGGTGCCTAAGGCTTGCTTGAGGGCACAAGTAGCTATGCCAAGGCCACCACCTATGCAGCATATCCCAACTACGCGTACAGCCCGTATTCACTCATTCTCAACTCTCAGGAACACACCAAGAACCAAGAGCACGCATGTAATCACTTGTAAATGGGTCCCTAAAAGGCCTCATATTCAAGCAGATCCACCTATAATGTTCTCTAGCGCCTCTACGAAACCAAAGGAAATACCCATCCACTGCATATGGCAGCTTAAGTCCTGTAATAAACCCCCCGACCCCAATTTGTAAATTCACCCCACTTACTAACGGCATTAGTCTCCTAGGAATTCACTTACTAACCACTAACTAACCACTACCTCATGTTAATGTTGTAACGGGGACAACAACGGATTTATTCTGTCCATTACGATGTTAACACATGATTCTATATTCTCACAGAATCAGAAGGCAAGCAGTAAAATGGCAGAAGCGACAGGTTCGGGCTCACAAGTAGGGATACTTACTGCAGGAATTGATGTGGATAGTCTACCTGTGGATGTGCCACCAACTGAACGACCAGCGGAGCTGCAGCACCTCCAAGAAATCCCGGTGCCGGATCCACCCACAGGGATCACGGAAAGAGTCCATGCCAATTCTCATTGGTTCAATGGCATGCCAGGTCCATTAGGTGAGGCCAAGTATATATGGGAGTCTAAGTGCGAGTACGACAGATCATGGGTTCGATTCCAATTCTTCTCCAAGGAGTTCGAGACTTTACAGAACACCGAGGATCTCCAGACCATATGGCAACGAGCAGGGCTGGCAGAATACTTTGAAGCCCCACTACCTAAACCAGATCTCCTCCGATGTTACTATTTGGTCTCCACATTACAAGCTAATGAAGAAAAGGACAAACCCGGGTCATTTGTGCTTCCCTCCTTGCTGGGCAATAACGAGTTGAAGAGGTTTGAACTTACTGTGGAATTGGTAAGCGACGCTTTGAATATGCACGGCACGCATGTACCCTCTGAAAAGGATGCTCTTGTTCCCACTAACATGAAGGATAGGAAACTGCTGAAGCTTAAAGACATGGCAGCACTCACCCCGAATGTGTCCATCCCTCTCCGCATGTGCATGCAACATTTCGCCTTTCCCGGCCAAGACCGATTCACACATCCACACAAGAGGATCTGGTTCGCTCTCTACTTAGCGGAAGCAGGTGCGTTACCCATTAAGCTACCAGTATGGATTATAGATCAGTTGTATGAAGCAAACAAACGGGCTTCTAGGAAGTTAGTGGTGAACGGATGCTGTGCAATCACACGCATTATTTATCGATGCCTAGCATATGATGTCCCCATTGAACGTGCCTTAACTTGGGCACAATTACAAATGTTTAAAAGGCTCAAGACGTCCACACATCAATCCAAGCGCATGAGGGGTGCGATCCCTTGTGTCCAGACAAGGGAAGTCCTGACTACTCTTGAGGCATCACCACTAAGGGAGGCCACTGTACCTCCCTTCACCATCAGGATACCCAGATCGGAATCTGACACTACGACACAAGCTACCCCATCGGCTCCTCCTGTTCCACCTGAATTCGAATTTGCTGCCACTGGAGATGCTGAAGGACTGGACCCCCAGGATTTCGAAGCATTCCTACAAAGCACATAGTTCTCTGATGTGGAGTTTTATTCAGAGGCAGAGGAGCAGGGCACATCCTCACGAAGAAGAAGAAAGTCTACAGACGGTCGACATGTACATTGGAGTGACGCTCAACAAAGTCAACAACACGGACACCCGGAAGAAGAAGAAGCGTATGAAGAAGAGACCACTGAAGCCCCAGCCTATACAGCAGAACTCCGAAGGCTGTATCAGATTATGGAAAGAGTGCGATCGCAACAACTACTCACTGAACAGAGCAGCAGAGTACTTATGACTCAGTTGTTGGAAGAAGCGGGAGTTGACTCAGAGTACAGGGAAGGTCTCCTATTGATGGCAGAAACATATGGAGTAGTAGAAGTAGTGCGCACTGCCATTCAGAGGCCTCCAGTTCAATATGACCCACGAAGGTTCTAGACTCGACCTCGATCAGGTAAGAATATCCAAATTCCCATTACAGTTGCAGAAGAGCCAACTACTACATCTGAAACTATCAGGACAACCTCCCAAACAGCTAGCCAACAGCACCCAGCCACCCATGAGGAGTCCACCGAACCACTACCACCCACTCCCCCACCATCACCTCCTAGAAGAGAAACAGTGGAAACCACATCGACTACTCAACCCACTGACCCCACCTTCATCTTCCGTACTCCCATCTCTAGTGCCACCCTATTCTCTACCACTGATAACCCGATCTTTGAAGCAAACCCCATCACTACACAATCCACCGAACCCCTCCTCGAGCCTACCCTAGGGCAACCATCCCCAATGCCCTCAGCCATGGGTCATCCTGACCCTAGATCCACATTCATGGGCTTCCCTGCTACCACGCAACCCTTTCAGCCCTTCTCAAATTTACGACCCCAACCCCCGACATCCCTCTCTCCATTTCTACAATCCCTCCAGGACCTCTTTGCTAGGGCTTTTCAACCAGGCTCTCAACCATTCCCTGTCTTTTCAGCTCCCCACCCCACTTCGCATCTATTCACCACTTCCACACACACACCACCTACCATCCCAGTGTATATGGCAGACCCCACACTCACACCCACTCCTGAAGGTATGGACATTTCACCACCCACGGCACCTCCACCCACGGTTTCACCTCCTCCCATTCCCCCTCCACCAATTTCACCCACACACACAACTTCCGTAGACACATCATTCACTGTCTCCCTTCCCCAATTCCCTTCCCATGCATCTCCCACGGTAAACACCACCCACTCATCTATAGGAAATGCATTGGACACCATGTTGGCTTGTATATCACATTTAAGAACAGATTACATTCAGCTCCAGCAACAAAACGAACGCCTGCACGAGCACTTAGAGACACTACAGCACCGCCTGGTGGCACTAGAAGAGGAGAACGCTCGCCTCCACACACAGTTCCAAAACCTCCAAGAAGCCCATAACATATTGGAGGTACAGTTACAGAACGTAGATCAGGAAGCGGTGCAGGTGGTAGAAGGTCACCTACGGACACAGCTGGAACGCAACTCAAAACTTCAGCGAAATATGGCACTACTCAAACGCCATCTTGCGGCTGCTCAGGAAGAGAATAGACGCCTACAAATACAAAATCAAGAGAACCCGGAGGCAGATATTGAGAGCACAACGGGGGCACCCATCAGCCCATCCAAGTTTCAAGCAGTGACCCCCGATAATATCAAGATTATATTGGAAGATTATGCCATGCTGCTTGAAGCACATGATAAACTATCGGAGGAACTGGGGCAATTGAAGCAGGAACACCAACAAGGACCAACAGCAGCCCCTCCAACCACCCCCTCTGCGGCTTCACTTCTCACAGACGCAGAGGCCATAAAAGATCTCCAGAAACAGGTCACTGAATTGCAAACACGCTTACTACAATATGAGAGACCATCTTCCCCTCCAGAGACTCCCACGGACGAAGAAGTTGTGCAAATTCCTGTGGAACAAACGTTTGACGAAGAATACGATCCGCAACCATTCCCAGGAGGCCAACAAACAGAAGAAGCACAGGACACATTCGAGGCACCACGGCCCCCATGGCTACGTCAAGTGGAGGAAATCGGGACTTCGCACGAAGAGCGCACAGTAGTGCAAAATCAGGCCATGAGGGTCATAGAGGAAACTGTGTTACAATCAGCTTACTTTAAGAACCTGTCATCGAGACGCTTGATTCTCTCATCTGAACTCCAATACAGGCCGTATTATATTATCTTGGCTGATTATAATGTTAGTATATGATCAATGTCTACCCCTCATGATTGTATGCACATTTTGTAAGGCCCCCTTTATGAGGAGAAGCCAAGCATGCATTACCCAATTGATGGGAATCCCAACTTGAATGTTGGATGAAGGTCATATTGGACCATGTAAGATATTATAAGGAAAGGGAGTTATCAGGGTCCCCAATTGTGGGGTCCGGGGCAGCGGTGAGCAGCCCCGGCTGGGGGGTCCAAGGGGGCCAGCGGGCCCCTTGGCTGGGGGGTCCCAGGGGGCCAGCGGGCCCCCTGGTGGGGGTAGCGCCCCCGGCGCGACGGTAAAGGGAATATTCCATGGAATATTCCCTGTCGGAGTCAGAAATAATTTATATTTGTTAGGTCGGTTCAACCAGTCTAAGCCGTGTATGACAATTACGCGGGCGGTGGCCGCCCACGCTCTACCGCCCATGTATAGCCGTCCATGGCAGGCCACCCATGATCCTATATATACATGACTTCTGCACTACCTAAGACACTGAGTTGAGCCAGCATACCTCTACCTTGTATCTCCCTATCTAGAGTTGTCTAGATCACCATTTAAGCTCTACCTTGAGAGCGCACGGGTGGACAACGCCATCATCTTTGTACTTGCTGCTAGTAGAAAATTGTTGAGATTCTCCTATATCTGTTATCTTCTCTGTTATTGCTCCTGTGTTATATTGCGTAACTATTGTCTTACATGGTATCAGAGTTGTAAGGTTCGAATAGCTTGAGAAGTATCATTATTTTAGCCTACTAGCAGACTAGAATATCAGTAGATTATTCGAGTGATTACATGATGGCTTCATCATCGAACAGTAGTCTTGGTGCTTCAGCTAATGTTAATGCTGCACCTATTCGAATTCGTCCACCTGCATTCACTGAAGGGAAGCTGGATGGAACCAACTATACACTCTGGAAGTTCAAAATTTCTGCAGTTTTGGACTCCTATGAATTACTTGACACTGTCATGGGACCGATGGGATTGGATCCAGAGCCTATACCAGTTGAAGATCCAGCAAATTCAAGATTGATGATTCAGCCAGATCCAGATCTTCTACGAGCTTGGAAGAGGCGGAATGCTGATGCATTATGTGCGATTGTCACTAGTGTAAGTGATTCTGTGCTTACTTTAGTTCAACATACTACTAAAGCACATGAGGCTTGGGGCATATTGGCTCGACAATATGAGACCAAGAACCACACTAGGATACAGAATTTAGAAAATCAGTTGGCAAATGAAAAACATTCTGATTCTGAAAAGGCTGAAGATTTTATCAAACGGATAAAGCATCTTCAAGATCAATTGGCTGCAGTTGGTGTTGTTATAACACCAGAAGAGCTGGCTCGAAGATCTGTACGTGTTCTTCCAGCAAAGTATGATGGATTAGTAACAACCCTTAACACTCAGGTAAGGCCAACTCCTCTTACATTTGAAGAGTTTTGTGCCATGCTTTTAGAAGAAGAGATGCGGCTGAAGAATCGGCAAAGTACAACTGATGCTGCATTCTCAGCAAATGCAAAAGGTAAAGGCTCTTCAGAGGGATCAAAGAAGAAGCCAAAGAAGAAAAAGTTCACAGGAAGTTGCTTCTATTGTGAAAAGAAAGGCCATGCCATCAAGGATTGCAGAAAGAAGCAAGCTGATGAACGGAATGGGACTGTAAAATCATCATGGAAGAACAAAGAGTCTGCAAACAACACAGAGCTGGAACTTTGGGTAGCTATTGAAGAGGTATGTTCATCTGCTCAAGCTCGTGTTGATGAGCCATGGATTTTAGATAGTGGAGCTTCTCGCCATATGACTAGTAAAAAGGATTGGTATAGTTCCCTAGTGCCTCTGCGGGAATCCATCAATGTAGTGGTGGGAAATGACTCCAAGTGTCCAGCTGAAGGAACTGGAACCATCTCTTTTATCACTTCTCCAGGTGTTGAGAAAAAGTTATCCGATGTTCTCTATGTACCTACACTCAAAAGAAATTTGTTGTCAGTTTCTGCAATAACAGATCGTGGACTCGAAGTTCACTTCAATAAGAGTGGTGCGGAAATCATGGATTCATCAGGTAATGTTGTAGGTAAAGGCATACGACGGGATAACTTGTATGAGTTAAGTGCTTTAACTGCTACAGAAGATAAAGATGTAAGCAGGTTATGGCACCGACGATTTGGGCATCTCGGATTTGCAGTTTTGAAGGAGATGCAACGAACAGGGATGGTTGCTCATATGCCTGCATTTTCAGAGTTGCAGGAACCTTGTGAAGCTTGTATGATGGGCAAGCAACAACGAAAGGCATTTCCAAGAGAGACCAGCAATCGATCTCAAGCTCCTCTAGAGTTGGTACATGCTGATCTCTGCGGTAAAATGTCTACACCTGCTTTAGGAGGATCTTTCTACTTCTTGCTGTTAGTCGACGATTATAGTAGAAAGATGTGGGTTTATTTCATTCGAGAGAAGGCTGATGCTTTTGAAAAATTTAAAACGTGGCATAAGTATGTAGAAAATGAATCAGGAAGGAAATTGAAGAAATTTAGAACAGATAGAGGAGGTGAATTCTTGTCAACAGAATTCAACAATTACTGTAAGGAGCATGGTGTGAAAAGGCAACTTACCACAGCTCATACACCCCAACAAAATGGCGTTGTTGAGCGCAAGAACAGGACAGTAGTTGAAATGGCTCGTTGTATGTTGAAGGCTCAAGACATGCCTGATTCATTCTGGGCAGAAGCAGTCAATACAGCAGTCTACATCCTCAATCGAAGCTACACAAAAGCACTGAAGGGGATGACTCCTCAAGAAGCATATTCTGGTAAAAAGCCTTCAGTTTTGCATTTCAGAATTTTTGGTTGTTTCTGTTATGCACATATTCCTGATTCAACAAGATCAAAGTTGGATTCAAAAAGCAAAAAGTGTGTCTTCCTAGGATATAGTGAAGAGTCTAAAGCATACAGGTTATGGGATCCTGAGGCAAGGAAGATTTTTGTCAGCCGAGATGTGGTGTTTGATGAACGACCACACTTAGTAGAAGATAAAGGTAAATCTACTATCTCATCAAGCGGAGAAATATCTCACCTTGTGCCTATCAAAAGACAGGTTAAAGTTGAGGAGGAGGAAACATCTGATGGAGAAATTTCCTCAATGAAAAGCCAACCAGTTGTAGCTGCACAGCGTAAGCCACTACCGAAGTGGGCACAACAGCTCTTTGATGATCTTAATCCACATGTAGATGTACCAGAATCATCATCGGATGGATTACGAAGATCAAAGAGAATAGAGGAGCAAAGAAGAGCCTCAGAACACATTGTTAACATGGCTCTAATGGCAGATATCATGGGTTCGATAAAGGAACCTACCACCATTGAAGAAGCCATTGATGATCCAGATTGGAGAGCGGCAATGCAGTCTGAGTATGATAGTATACTCAAAAATGATACATGGGATCTAGTCGACTTGCCGCCAAAGAAGAAGGTAATAGGTACTAAATGGATTTGGAAAGCTAAGTATAAAGCTGATGGAACATTAGAAAAGTATAAGGCACGATTAGTTGCACAGGGTTTTTCATAGATTGAAGGATTTGATGTTCAAGAAACTTTTGCACCAACAGCACGCATGACAACTATTTGGACGGTACTTGCAGTAGCTGCAGAAAAGTCTTGGCCTATTTTCCAGATGGATGTCAAATCTGCATTTTTGAATGGTCACCTCAAGGAGGAGGTATATGTATCTCAACCACCAGGTTTTGAGGTGCCCAATTCACAAAATAAAGTTTGCAGGTTGAAGAAAGCTTTGTATGGACTTAAGCAAGCTCCACGGGCTTGGTACCAACGAATAGATCATTTTTTCAAAAATATGGGTTTTGAAAGAAGTACTTCTGATGCTAACTTGTATGTAACGAAAAGGGATAGCAAGCTAGTTGTTGTCATTGTATATGTAGATGATTTGATCATTACAGGAGATCATCAAGAACTCATCAATCAAACTCGGATCAGCTTGGGAACTGAGTTTGAAATGACAGACTTAGGTCTACTCCATTTTTGTCTGGGAATTGAAGTATGGCAAAGGAAGGATGGCATTTTCATCTCACAACAAAAATATTCCAAAGAAATTCTCAAGGCATTTGCAAACCAACTAGCACACCTATGGAGGTAAATCATAAGCTATCTATGGATGATAACATGCCTGATGTAGATGCTAAGAAGTATAGGAAGCTCGTTGGAAGTCTTATTTTTCTGTGCAACACTAGACCAGACATTTGCTATGCTGTTGGAGTGTTAAGCAGGTTTTCCAACAAACCTAAGGAGAGTCACTGGAATGCTGGAATGCGAATTCTAAGGTACATTGCAGGAACCTTGGTTTTTGGTATTTTGTATACCACAGGTGATACACTCCAAGGATATTGTGATTCAGATTGGGCTGGAGATTGTGATTCTAGAAAATCAGTTTCTGGATATTGTTTCTCACTTGGTTCAGGAATATTTTCTTGGGTAAGTAGGAAGCAACCAACTCTTGCACTCTCCTCCACTGAAGCAGAGTACAAAGCAGCTTGTTTTGCTTCTTGTGAGGCAGTCTGGTTAAGGAGAATTCTTGCAGATCTTGGCTTTCCATCAAATATGCCAACTGTACTCAAGTGTGATAATCAAAGTTGTATGGCTATTGCAAAGAACCCAGTATTTCATGCTCGCACCAAGCACATAGAAGTACAATACCATTACATTCGTGAGCTAATTGAAGATGAAATTGTGGAGCTAGAATATTGCCCAACAGAGGCAAATTGTGCTGACATATTCACTAAAGCACTTGGAAGAGAGCAGCTCAACAAGCATCTTCAACAGATGGGCATAGGACCGAGACCTACTTGATTTATCATCGGTAAACATTGAGGGGGGGTGTTAGTATATGATCAATGTCTACCCCTCATGATTGTATGCACATTTTGTAAGGCCCCCTTTATGAGGAGAAGCCAAGCATGCATTACCCAATTGATGGGAATCCCAACTTGAATGTTGGATGAAGGTCATATTGGACCATGTAAGATATTATAAGGAAAGGGAGTTATCAGGGTCCCCAATTGTGGGGTCCGGGGCAGCGGTGAGCAGCCCCGGCTGGGGGGT
Organism: Ceratopteris richardii; assembly: GCA_020310875.1. Taxonomy (NCBI): domain Eukaryota; kingdom Viridiplantae; phylum Streptophyta; class Polypodiopsida; order Polypodiales; family Pteridaceae; genus Ceratopteris; species Ceratopteris richardii. The sequence goes on from CM035416.1 coordinate 138,953,729, forward strand.
CCAAGGGGGCCAGCGGGCCCCCTGGCTGGGGGGTCCCAGGGGGCCAGCGGGCCCCCTGGTGGGGGTCCGGGGGCAGCACCCCCGGCGCGACGGTAAAGGGAATATTCCATGGAATATTCCCTGTCGGAGTCAGAAATCATTTATATTTGTTAGGTCGGTTCAACCAGTCTAAGCCGTGTATGACAATTACGCGGGCGATGGCCGCCCACGCTCTACCGCCCATGTATAGCCGTCCATGGCAGGCCACCCATGATCCTATATATACATGACTTCTGCACTACCTAAGACACTGAGTTGAGCCAGCATACCTCTACCTTGTATCTCCCTATCTAGAGTTGTCTAGATCACCATTTAAGCTCTACCTTGAGAGCGCATGGGTGGACAACGCCATCATCTTTGTACTTGCTGCTAGTAGAAAATTGTTGAGATTCTCCTATATCTGTTATCTTCTCTGTTATTGCTCCTGTGTTATATTGCGTAACTATTGTCTTACATATAATGCAGAAATACAAAGAGTCACGGGTCAGATTCCTACCTTTGCAACCCAATTTCAACCCGAAAACCTTCCTCCAGAGGTGCAAAAAGGCAAAATTCGTCAACCAACATGGCGGCAGAAACTTCTAGAGACATATCCAGAAATGCTACGCACATGGAATAACGCACCTTTGCACCTCCTGTACAATCCATGCTACGGTCCAGTCCCCCGCCGCAGGTCGTGGAAGGCATTCAATATCAAGGTACAGAACAACGCGCAATGCAAGGAATGGCTGAACTACCCGTACATTGCGCCACCACAGGGACCACCATCAGTAGCATATATGATGGGAACCATTCGCCACTGGATGCCGCGCTTGAAGCCCATGCAAGATGTAGCAGCGCAAATGATGCTTAAAATCTTAGACATGATGCAAGTAGTCCTGAAGACCTTTAGAAATGCAGCCGCACCACAGGTACGTCTCCCGGGGTTTAGCAATGGAAATTACGACTTGGTGTATGACATGAGCACCACCCCCAGTATTCGTGTGGCTTACGCTTGGCATGCACGCATCAAATACCTCCCCGCCTGCTACAAACAGACCTTCGAAGAAATGTTCAGATCAGGTTTCTGGGAGTATCACTCGGAGATTTTCGCACCAAAGCCAACACATCTGCTCCAACTGTTTGCTTGTGAACAAGCAATGTATTCAGAGTACTACACCACCCCGCAACCAGAGACCCCTGGTGCAATAAATTGGGATGCATTGGAAGCTGATCTAGCAAGAGGCTTAAGGATAGGAGAACATGAACTGGCCACCAATGTCATCCAATATTACATCGACCACCCGAGAGAACAAAGGTCTGTCATGGGCGACAGACGCTAGGAAGGGGGGAGTGTTGGCATACAAAGCAACAGAGGAGTTATGCACAATACGGCAACAAGGCCAGATCATTTTTTCCCATGGATTATGTACAACTCAAGTGATTTTAATCACTACACAAACATTGTAAATCCCGTTTTTGGTAGATTAGACTCCATTTTGTGCAAGCCGAGGAGTCCTCGAGCTTGAGGAGTGTTAGAAGTACCATCGTACCAATTTTCATAATTTTTAGACTTCGTTTGAGCCCTCAAATAAGCCCTAGAACCTAATTTTTAACTAGGCCGGACACTAGGTCTGGACAGGGCCCAAGCTAGTCAAAAAACTATAAAAAGAGCTAGAGAGCTCATTTTTGAGGTTGGATTGTAATTGAAACAAACTTGTAAGAGCTTTTGAAAGTAATCTAAAGAACTCCATTGATTCTCTCTCTTTGTCTTGCCGTGTGCGCGCGTGTGTGTGTATGTGTGTGCATGCTTGTGTGCTTCTCACTCACGCACTTGTGCCGCCACTTGCTCGAGGTCTTCATACCATCCTCACGTCTTCCCGGATTGACATTAAAGGAGGTGCTACTCATCACTGAGCTACAAGCTCACAGGAATCAAAGAAATGCGGATGAGTTCCCTCTACCACGACCTAGAGAGCACACAAGGACTTTGAGACCGACTCAGCTAGTTAAGTCCATGAAGAACTACTTCGATGGCACTGGAGATCCATACGATCATGTGGCTGAGTTTAGGCAAGTCTTGAGAGCTGAACAAGTGGAGGATCTATTCACGCAGTACAATGCCTTTGGTCTAACCCTTAGGAACACTGCCCTGACATGGTTTCAGCCACTAAACGAAAGGTAGTTCAGGAGCATAGACCAACTCCTAGAGGCTTTCATTATTGAATTCTCTAAGAGTGGCATAAGACATAATACCTCCTCCCTGATTCACAGCTTCAAGCAAACCCCTCAAGAAACCGTGAGACTTGCAGGAAGAAGATTTAGGCAATATCTTGAAAGATGCCCTGTTTCGGAGCTCCCCACACCAGCTAAGCAAGTGGCTTTATTCTTGGATGGATTGCTAAGTACAAAGTTGAGATCCTATGTGTACTTGAAGGACCCTAGGACCATAGAAGAGTGTGTACGCATATGCATTGACATTGAGCCCATAGGAAGTTAAGTCTACTTGTATGAGAGCACCCACGGTCATGGTATGAAATGAGGACTCAGTCTTACCTAGGAACACAGAGGTAGTGAAAAACACTAAAGTGCAGTGCAATCTCAAGTTAGAAGAGCTACTCAAGGTTAGACCTGAATTATGGAAACATGTCGCCAAACAAGTACCAGCGATAGTGAAACCTCATTCCCAGGTAGGATCACATAGGACAGTGCCAGAGATACCCTTGGATAAGATAGGAGACATGTGTGAAGGTGAAGAAGGGAACACCTATCTTCCAATTACCTACCAGGGGTACACCACCAAGGCAATTTTGGACTCAGGTGCAGGAGTTGCAATTGCCACCACTTCCCTATGGAAGCGTTGGGGCAAGCTAGCACTCAGGCCAATGAGAATGAAATTGCAAATGGTCGATGGTCATATTGAGAGGCCCTTAGGATTGCTAGAAGGAATAACTCTCACCACCTGTGGTGTCGAGTTCAAGCATACATTTGCTATATGTGATTTTAGCAAGAACCATGCCTATGAAATGATCTTGGGACGACCTTTTATGCGACAATTGCAAGTGGTACAGGATTGGGGAACCAATTCTTTGTACCTGCATCACTTAGGTGTTACGACCAAAGTGAATCTCAAAGATTACTCTCATAGAGATGTCTCCCCTATCCAATGGAATCCCATCCATAGAGCCAAAGATGATACGGAATCTGTGCATTCCATAGGATCAGGATCCTCATGGATGCATGAAGACACCCACTTATGGATGTGCAAAGTGGCAGTAGAAGAGGAGAAAAGAGAAAAGGCCAGAGAAATAGGTGCAAACGAAACACATAGACCCATTCAAGACCCAGCCTATGCACCTGTAGTATTTCCTGATGAGGAATTTGAACCCCATGGCTAGGCAGAAATCTTAGCAACAATGGATGTAGCCATCAATGAGGAACAATGGACACCCCACTGTGATGAGGATGGCTATGACATTTCAGCTTTCTCCATAGAGCCAATCATGGGAGAGGCAGTGTTAGAAGAATGCGAACCTAACCCTGATGCATTTGAGGATGCGAGTGACTCCGATATAGAGTCAATCATTATGGACCCACCTTTTGCATCAGATGAAGAATACTTCTATGAAGTAGAATTTCAACCCCAGAGGTATAAAGAGGTTACAAGTGATGTAAGACTAGCCACACATGTGACCCCGAAGGAAGAAGGAAAGAAAAGAAAGAAGAGAGAAGTCACACCAGAAGAGGAAGAATCTTTGTTTGAGGTCCCGGAAAATTTTAAGAAGTATGAGATAGATGACAGGAGAGTCATGATCAGAATGCCTAAACGAGAGGCGCAATCAGGGGAGGCCTATGATAACAAAGAAACCATCAAGAAAATAGTGGTAGCCATAGAGGAAGGAGAAGAGAGATGCACTTACATACGACATGACCTGACGGAAGAAGAAGAGCAAGAATTGATAGCCTTGCTAAGAGAATACAGAGATGTATTCGCTTGGAGTTACAAGGACTTGAAAGGTGTGGACCCTGACATATGCTCACACACCATCCCCATGACCTCAGATGCCAAACCCTCTAAGCAAAAGCCATATACATACAATGATAATTACGCTGCCAAGATCAAAGAGGAGATAGATAGACTGGTTGAAGCTGGATTTATCTATGAAATTGAGCACACTGAATGGGTATCCCCCATTGTTGTGGTGCCCAAGAAAAATGGAAAGTTGCGTGTATGCATTAACCTGAAGAAGGTTAATGCAGCCACAATTCGAGATAACTATCCGCTTCCTATCACAAAGCATCTTTTAGAAAGAGTAGCAGGCAAGGAAGTGTACAGCTTCCTCGATGGATTTTCGGGCTACAATCAAGTAGCCATAGCTCTAGAATATCAGCATAAGACGGCATTTGCCACTGAATGGGGCATATTTGCCTTTAGAGTAATGCCATTTGGGCTTACCAATGCACCAGCAACCTTCCAGAGGCTGATGTGCCATGTATTTAAGGAGTTCCTGAGGAAGAATTTAGAAGTCTATGTTGATGATCTTTGTGCTCATTCCAACATTAGACAAACCCATATGCGTGAACTCAGACAAATCTTTGACAAATGTAGAGAATATCAGGTCTACTTGAACCCAGAAAAGTGTGTTTTCATGGTCAGGCAAGGCAAGATTCTCGGACACATAGTGTCAAGGAATGGCATATCCACCGATGAAGAGAAAGTGAGAGCCATAGCCGAGTTACCTAGGCCAAAGAATGTCAAGGAAGTGCAAGCCTTCATGGGGCATTGTGTTTATTACCGCCGGTTCATTCATATGTACGCTCTCATTGCAAAGCCCATGTATGGACTCTTAACTAACTTTGAGTGGACTGATGAATGTGAGAACTCCTTCAATGAGCTCAAACGGCAATTGTGTTCAGCACCAATCTTGACCACCTCAGATTGGAACAAGCCATTCCATGTTCATGTGGATGCATCCAATTATGCTATTGGGTGTGTACTCGCGCAGCCTACCGGTGAAGGTAATATGGATCTTCCAATTGCCTATGCTAGTAGACAATTGAATGCTGCTGAACGAAATTATACCACTACGGAGAGAGAAGGACTAGGCATGGTATATGCAGTTAAAAAGTTTAGACATTATTTGCTTGCAAATAAGTTTAAATTTTTTATTGATCATCAGGCATTGCTGTATCTGGTAAACAAACCATGCAACACAGGCCGATTGGTAAGATGGTTTCTCTTACTAATGGAATATGACTTTGAGGTAGTGGTAAGGAAAGGGAAGACTCATTTGAGAGCAGACCATCTCTCTAGGCTCACATCTGGGGAAGCCCCACAAGGAGTGTCAGATGACTTACCTGATGCTTACTTGTTTAATTTGGAAGTTGTACCACAGTGGGCTAAGCCATTGGTGCCAGTATTGACATACAGACCTAATCACCCAGTAATAAACACACAGGATAGAGAGGTAGTAAAAGCCCAAAAGTATCACATCATGGTAGGAAGTATGTACAAGCACACGGATCAAGGGATCCTGGCGTGTTGTGTAGAAGAGGACGAGTATGCTAAATGGTTGCAATTAGCACACGTGGGTGCATTAGAGCAACATTACTCAAAGCAACGAACCCTACAGACTCTAAGGAGACTCGGAGTGCATTGGCCGACTATGGAAGCCGATGTCCAGAAGTTGTGCAAGGAATGCTCAATCTGCTGCACTAAACCACCGGTGGAACATGCCACTCTTTATCAAGTGTCCATAGTGCCAGATTGGAGTGAACCACTAGTATCCTTCCTGAGGACGAAAACATTCCCTCTCGACATGACTCTGGCTAGGAAAAGGAGTTTAGAACAAGAAGCCCATGATTACTCACTCATTGGTGATAATCTATACAAGCGTGGAAAAGATGGTTACCTAAGACTTTGTGTTCATGATAGTGAATATCTAAAGATCTTGGAAACTGCTCACCAAGGTGTAGCAGGAGGACACTTTGGACCAGATCGGGTGATCAAGGCGATACTATTTGCGGGCTTCTGGTGGCCGACCCTTCACATGGATGCACATACCTATGTGAAACGATGTGATGTCTGTCAGAGAACTCAGTATCCTATACGTAAAGATGAGATGCCACTGAAACCTATGATGGGTGGACGTGCATTCTCTAAGTGGGGAATAGACTTCGTAGGTCCTATTAATCCCCCAGCTAAGGGTTCCCATGCAGAATATATCATTATTGCGATAGACTATCTAACAAAGTGGGTAGAGGTAAAAGCCACAACGAAGAACGATGCTCAAACAACTGCTAAATTCTTGTTTGAGAATGTATTCACAAGATACGGGTTACCTATAGAGCTAGTCAGTGATAGAGGCACTCACTTCTTGAATGAAGTTATTGAAAATCTGCTCCAAGAGTTCTTGGTAGTACATAAAAAGTCTGCCCCCTACCACCCTCAAGCAAATGGCCAGGCTGAGAGCACCAACAAGATTCTGTGCAATGTGTTGACCAAATTAGTGAATAATAAACGCTCTGATTGGGACAAACAACTACACCATGTTGTTTGGGCATACCGAGTCGCCTACAAAACGGTACTCCAAGCCACCCCCTTTCAGATGGTATTTGGTCAAAATGCAGTGCTACCATTGGACTTCTTAATACCTACATTGAAAGTAGCACAAGAGCACGAATGGACGGGTCATGAACTCTCCTCTAGACTTTTTGACCTTGAACAATTAGGAGAAACAAGACTGAGGGCGGCTGCAGGGATATATGTAGCTAAGAAACGATAGAAGGCATATTTTGATGCCCATGTTAAGGATAAAGGCTTGAAAGCAGGAGACCTAGTACTAGTCTACACTTTGAAACAACATGCGAGGAAGCTAGAGAAAAGAGGCTACGGACCCATGATCATTAATAGAATCTCAACAAGTGGAGCAGTACAACTAGCCACATTAGAAGGCGATGTTCTCTCGAGCTACATTAGCGGATGCAGAGTCAAGTTGTATCAGGAACCTCTCATAGAGGAAATGCTAAGTCGACTCAATACTGCTAAGAAACGGAAAGAAGAAGAAAAGCGAATTCAAGAGGAAGCCCAAGCAGAAGCTTTAGAACGTATACGGAGAATGAAACTAAGAAGACAAGGCAGAGAGCAACCTAGGCTAGATGCACATGCAAATCAGGGATATCATATGGCTATGTGTGAAGTTTCATGTATCCGCTCTCAAAGGATAATTGATCGACGTCCTTTTATAACCTTAGGCATAGGACAAGGAAAAAGTGCAAGGACTGTAAGAGCGTTGATTGACTCAGGTGCAGCCACTAGTGCTGTTAAGTTGTCTTACTGTCAAGAGTTGAAATTAACTGTCAATCCTATAGAAGCATATCTCATAGGATTGGGAGGTGTGGAAACCCCTTGCCTGGGCGAGATGGATCTTCCCATCTCCATTCAAGACGAAGTATTGACAGTCAGAGTACTAGTGTGTCAAGATGAGGACCTCACTGAGCCTCTAGTCTTGGGTCAAGACTGGATTTATGACCAAGCAGTCAACTTAAACCTAAGATGTGGACTTCTTCAGGTGTGGATGAATCAGACTAGAATTATAGTTGAGTTAAATAATGGAGCACTCAAGGAACTAGAAAAGGCACAGACTCCTGGTCCTTCCAGGGGTACACATGAAGTTGACCATGTTGTTCTTGTCCAAAGCTATGTGATGCAGAGGAATGGAGATCTCAAAAAATAAGTCAAGACCTCGACAAAACTCCCTTCTTTTCCAAAGTCCAAAAGGAAGCAGCCACTAAAGGCAGATCAATTACTGAAGACTATCTATGCGGGAGACCAAAAGAACGTGCAAAGCAGAACAACTCAGCCAGTGAAACAAATGTGGGTGCGAAAAGGCGAGTTGCCGACTGTCGCCAAGTCGCGACAACTGTCTCAACTTCCTATTAATAATCAACGACCTGATTCTAATAAGAGGACTCCTAAAACCTCTGTTGAGAAAGTGAAATCTATTTGGGTGCCCAAGAAGTCGATGAAGGCTGACCCACAATCAAGACAAATTTGGGTGCCTAAGGCTTGCTTGCGGGCTCAACTAGTCCCACACGATTCACATCATACATGACCGAGTTCACTCACTCAAGGAGCCGCCACCCACTCTTGTCTGATACACTCGAACACACACTCACTTAGAAGCACGCACAGACTCACTCGTAAATGGGTCCCAAAGATGCATCACCCCTCCAGAGTCTCCACAAAACCAAAACCAAGAGCCATCCATTGCGTTTGGCAACCTAAGACTTGTAATAAACCCCCCGACCCCAATTTGTGAATTCATCTCCACTTACTAACTGCATCAGTCACACACTGCATCTTTCCATCTAGCTCCTAGGACTATCCATTCATTAACTACACACACGGTCATCATGCACTTACTAACCCACTAACCCACTACTCACATCACAATAATACTGTAACGGGGGCAACACGCGTTCTATCTTGTCCCTTACAATAGTAACGCATGCTTTGTATTCTCAACAGAACCAGCTCGCAAGCAATAACGATGGCAGAAGCTGGAGGCCCCAGTTCCCAGGCAGGGTCCAGCGCACAGATTGTGGACATTGAAACCATTCTTCTGGAACCGCCACTCACCGAAAGGCCTCAAGAACTTCAAGCGGTGCATGTCCTTCCTATCCAGGACCCTCCTCAGGGACACACTTCTCAAGTGGGGAAACATGCTCATTGGTTAGTGATGTAGCAGGGCAATTGGGTGACGGCACCTACTTCTGGGAAGCAGAAATTGAATTTAATGGCAAATGGGGACGCTACCACTTTTTCACTCGGGAATTCGAGAACTATCAGAATGCAGAGGTAATGCGATCAGTTTGGACCAAGGGAGGCCTGGATAGATATTTCAGGGCACACTTGCCTAAACCTGATTTTCTATGCTGCTCCTATTTCATAAGTACCATAACTCCTAGCAGGGTCAAGGGAGGCGATAGTACTTCTGTACTACCATCATTGTTGCCAGGACACGAACTCAAGAGATTCAAACTGACCCTCAATCTGGTACGGGAGGCATTGAACATGCAAGGTATGCACATTCCCACCGAGAAAGAAACAATGGTCCCGGGTAGGATGAAGCATAAGGATCTCAATAAATTGAAGGACATGGTGGCAATGACGCCTACCATTGCTCTCCACTGACGTACTGTTATGCAACATTTTGCTTTTCCCGCACAAGAACGATTCAGCTTATACTTGGCAGAAACAGAGAACCTCACCCTCAACATACCGCACAAGAAACTATGGTTCAGCTTATACTTGGCAGAAACAGAGAACCTCACCCTCAACATACCGCACTGGGTCATCGATCAGATACACCTAGCCCATCAGCGCTGGAATAAGAAGTAGAAAAATGTACTTCATTGTTGTTGTGCCCTAACAAGAATAATTTACAGGTGCCTAGCATATGACGTGCCCATTCAAAGAGCACTAGTGTGGTCGAGGGCCCAAGAATTCCAAAGGCGACTATCAACAGCGGGTCCTCCATCGAAGAAGATGAGAGGAGGCGTCCAATTACCATGTGCTCAACCAAGGGGAGCCACTACCACACCTGAGGTGACTCCTCCTCAAACTAGGCATGTTCGGCCATTCACCATTTGTCTTCCCAGACCAAGTACAGAAGGACCCAACTTGGTGTTTCCCCCCATTCCATCAGACTTGGAATTTCCACAGGGATTTACTCTCAATGACCTCACGGATGAAGAAGTTGCCAGGCTGATCTACGAATCTAATCTTGAAATAGAAGCAGACCAGACCCATGAACCACATCCCACCACAACAACACCAGCCCCGACACAACCAGTCGTCGTAGAAGTCAAAGGAGATGAACAAGAGGCAGGAGGAGAAGAAGAAGAAGCCGACGAAGAACAACATCAAGAATATGATGAACTCTCAGAGCTAGCAAGTGCCCCAGCATATTCGGCACAAATAAAAAGATTGTACCAAACCATGAAGCGAGTTCAGGAACAACACAAAATGTCACTTGAATCAGGCAAGGTGCTCATGAGCCAACTATTGGTAGAGGAAGGCGTGGACGATATGTTTATCGAATCCATGAACCTACACGCAGAGGCAGTCGGCTTGGATGAGGCCATGACATACATTACTCGATTTGAGAAACGTGTGCCTGCCCGCCCCAGGCGATCTGGAAAACAAATACACATCAATGTATCAGAACTGGAAGGCAACACACAAACAAAAGAACATCAGGAGGCACCACTCTCCCCACCCACCTCACCCTCTCACTACACAAGTCACCTCACCACCTGGCACAACCACACCCTTTTCTACCACTACCACCGTCATCACGGGAATTCCTCTCTCTCCCGGTATCCAATTCGGAGGAGTTTCCATGCCCACCTTCACGACACTCTTCACAAATATCACTTCCACCCCACCCACTGTCCCCATTTTTACAGTCACACACACATTTGACACAATGGAGACATCACCCGCCACAGTACCACCCCCACCCCCCACACAACCTCAATCTCCCATACCCCCTCCACCCACTTCACCACTTGACTCCACAACATTCACAACTCCCTTCCCCTTCCCCATTCCCCCTGCATCTTCTTCTTTACCTGCATCTTTTAATGTAAATAGTATATTCCTGTCATTACATCATTGTGTATATCAACTTCAGCGCGAGTACAGGGATCTAGAAAGCCGCCATCATCAGCTGACAACAAACCATCAGCAACTACAAACACGACTCTTAAGGCTAGAAGAAGAAAATGCGGAACTCAACCAACGCCACACCACTCTCGAGCAAGCCCATCAAACACTCCTGGAGACACCCCAACCATCAGCAGAACCCGGTGTTAAACAACTCGAAGCCTTGCTCGAGGTGTACCAAACAGATAACCTGAGAGTCCGGCGTAATTTAACTCTACTTCGAAAGCATATGGCTACAGCACTTGAAGAAAATAAACGGTTGCAGAAACAAAATGAAGAAAACCTAGAAGCAGCCATGGAAGGTTCCCCCCATGAGATCGATCCAGAACAGTTCAAAGCGGTTCCCACAGAAACAATGAAAACCATCTTGGAAAGTTATGCAGATTTATTAGAAGCACATGATGATTTGGAAAGGGAACGAGATGAGCTACGTAGCCAGCTCAGGGAACAGGAGGGTCCAACCAAGGTAATAGAAACGGCCTCGACTTCAGAGGAAGTAAAGGCATTGACAGAGCAGGTGGCTGAGCTCCAAAAAAAGTTACTAGAATATGAAAGGCAGCCCTCCCCAGTTGTAGAACCCGAACCGGAGGAATTAGTACCCATTGAGGTGGATGAAACATATGAGGAACCATACGTTCCTATGTCGATGCCAGGTGGTTCACAGACCTCAGAAGGAATGGACACATTAGAAGTTGAAGTACCTGAATGGCTCCAAACACTCGAGAAGACAACAACAACCCATGAAGATAGAGTGGCCATTCAAATCCAATCTATGGCAAAGTTAGAAGACACCATCATCAAGTCTGAATACTTTCGAAGCATGTCTCATCATAGATGGATCGACACCAATGATGATCAATATGTGCCATATTGTGTGCTCCTTGCAGATTACAATGCAGAGATTCAACACAGTTGTGGCAAACCTCCAACTTTTGCCACACAATTTGGGCCAGAGGATATCCCAGAAAGTTCGAAGAAAGGCTCCATTCATCAACCAACCTGGAGAATCCGTCTTCTTGAAACCTACCCAGAAATGGTTCGTACCTGGACTAACATGCCCCTTTTTATTAAACAATCCTTGTTATGTTCCAGTATTCCGCCGGTGCACTTGGCCAGAGTTTACCATTGCTGTCAAGAACATCAAGGGTTGTGCAAAGTGGTTAAATTATGTTTATCTAGCACCGCCACAAGGCCCTCCCACTATAAATTACATGATTTCTACCATCAGACACTGGAGCACTCGACTACGGAATACCCCCGATGTGATGGCACAAATGTGTATGAAAATCTTTGAACTAATGCTAATCACCTTCAGGACGTTCAAGAATATTAAAGACCCCCACTTCTCAGGTGTCGGATTTCTTACAGGAAACCAAGATCTGGTATACGACATGAGCACAACCCCATCCATAGAGGTAATATATGCTTGGCACGCCAGAATAAAGTACCTCCCAGCTTGTTTTAAACAGACATTCAAGGAGATGTTCATAACGGGATTCTGGGAATATCACTCAGAAATATTTGTACCCAGGCCCTCACATCTCCTCCACTTATTCGATGTGGAGAGAACCATCCATTCAGAACAACTACGGGTGCCACATCCGGACGTACCAGGACCAGTGAATTGGGATGCATTATTAACAGATCTAGCACGGGGGCTCAGATTAGAAGAACATCACCTCGCTTCCGACGTTGTCCAATATTACGTTCAACGAACATATAGACAAGGGTCTGTCAGGGGCGACAGACGCGAGAGTGGGGGGGGTGTTGGCAGCAGTTAGGGAACCGAAGGAGCCACAAGACAAAGAGGGTCGGAACGAAGAGATAGCACAAGCAGACACAGTAGCCAAATAAGATCTGGCAAGTAGGCCATCTAAATTTTTCAGACATCAAGGACTTGAGCACATAGGAAGAAAGAGCAAGTAGGGAGCTCAAAGATGTGTACGACAAATCAACAGAGAAAATCCCTACACAAATAGTGATTTTAATCACTAAAAACCATTGTAAATACCATTTCGTATTTTCGTAGCTCCATTTTGTGCAAGCCAAGGAGTCCTTGAGCTTGAGGAGCTTTAGAAGTATCTACCTGCCAATTTTCATATTTTTTGGATCTCGTTTGAGCCCTCAAAAAAGTCCTGGAACCTAATGTTTAACTAGGCCGGACATTAGGTCTGGACAGGGCCAAAGCTAGTCAAAAACTATAAAAGGAGCTAGAGAGCTCATTTTTGAGGTTAGCTTGTAATAGTTTTGGACTTGTATGAGCTTTCTGAAAGTAATCTAAGAACTCCATTGCTTCTCACTCTTTGTCTTGTTGTGTGTGCGCGTGTGTGTGTATGTGTGTGCATGTTTGTGTGCTTCTCAGTCACGCACTTGTGCCTTCACTTGCTCGAGGTCTTCATACCATCCTCACGTCTTCCCGGATTGACATTAAAGGAAGTGCTACTCATCACTGAGCTACAGTAGGTTTGCCTAATTGCTTGCTTATTGTATGGGCAGTCTTGTGCTGTGTGATTTGTGTATCTCCGTTCTATGGTGCAATATTGGCTACTAGGGTTCACCTGGGGTTGAGCCATAATGGGACATACGTTCGCCATATGGTCACCCCCACAAGTATAGCATCTTTTCACTAGGGCAAATCTTGGAATCTTTTTACTTGAGACTCCTAATTTCTGAGCTACTTTCTCGGCAAGTTCCTCAATAGATGTGGATTGAGTGGAAGAGAGGCTAGTAGAACTATCTGAATCTTTGTAGATTTTTGAAAGCTCTAATTCCTCCCCTAGATTGTCTTCAATGTCTATGCACATGCGTACACACTCTTCTATCGTTCTAGGGTCCTTCAAGTACACATATGATCTCAACTTGGTACTTAGCAATCCGTCCAAAAATAAAGCCACTTGTTTGGCTGGAGTGGGTAGCTCCAGAATTGGACATCTCTCTAGGTATTGTCTAAATCTTCTTCCAGCAAGTCTAACCGTCTCTTGAGGAGTTTGCTTGAAGCTGTGAATCAATGAGGAAGTATTATGCCTTATGCCACTCTTATAGAATTCAATAATGAATGCCTCCAAGAGTTGGTCTATGTTCCTGAACTATCTCTCATTTAGTGGTTGAAACCACGTAAGGGCTGCGTTCCTAAGGGTTAGACCAAAGGCATTGTACTGCGTGAATAGGTCCTCAACTTGTTCAGCTCTCAGGACTTGCCTAAATTAAGCCACATGATCGTATGGATCTCCTGTGCCATCGAAGTAATTCTTCATGGACTTAACTAGTTGTGTAGGTCTCAAAGTCCTCGTGTGCTCTCTAGGTCTTGGCAACAGAAAATCATCAGCATTTCTTAGGTTTCTTGGGCCCCTAGTTCTCTGTGTTTCTTCTCTATCCGTCTCTGTTCGCGTTCGTTCTCTTCCTATTGGGTTGGCAAAACTTACCTCAGGTCTTTCTCTATTCCTGTCCCTTGGAGCTCCATGAGCTTGGGAGGTTCCCATGTTCTGAAACCACAAAGATCCTCTCTGAAGTATTGTCTAAATAGGTCACTTTTCCTAGGCTATCAGGATCTTTGAGTTCATAGATTGTGATCGTCCCTACCTCATTCGGTGGATTAGGCTTATACCTCCAAAAGGCTTCATTGGTCTCTCGGTTTAAGAGCAGATCTATGCTTTTATTGTCCTAGGGAATCCACTTTGGCGTGATAATTCTAGTAAGAACTGATTTGCCTCGAGGTGTGTTAGGCTCTCCACTTAAGTTCCCCTGGTCTAGGTCACCTATGTCCGTCTCTGGGATCACATTCCCGAATTCATCTATCCTATCTGGGTGGCTGGTGACTACGTATATGGTTCCTTCTTTGTCCAAGTATGCTCCATTTTCAAATTTGACTGCTGGACGTTCTAGTCCAATGGGCTGATCTGGGTTTTTGATATGGACCACAGATCCTCCTAAGCCGTCCTCATAGATGCTAGCACCTAATCGGTTGGTCCTAAGGTATTCCAGCTGCGTCTTGTAGGGGCCTTCTACCCTATGTAAATATGGCACGCCTGAACTTCCTATGGGTCTCTCCATACCTTGAGACATCTCTGACTCACTAGCCTTAGAGCTAGGGTAGTATGAATGATGGCTTAACTGTTGGGCCCAAGACCTAGCAGTATGATTGACACTAGCCTCAGAAGATCTTTTGTCTATCTCTCCCTAGGTGCCGTCTTGATCTAAGGTTCATAAGCCTAGCTGAGCAATCCCAATTTTTACCCAAGGTACAGCCTTGTTGCCGATCAATTTGTATAAGTCACTTGGTTCTTTTTAGTTGATTATCGTGTTTATGGTCTTGTCAGATATCACGTCGTTAGGAATACTTAAGTTAATTTCCGTACTTTAAGTTGTTCGTACCACGTTAAGTTCTTTTCCCTTAAAGTTATCGATCACACAGAGATTATGTTTTAGCTTGAACTTGAGTATTTAGGTAGTCTTCAACTTGATAGATGCCTATCATCGCCCTCACTTACTCCTAGCACTATTCGCACTTAGCCTAAGCTAGGAATTGACAGAGGGAGTTGATAGTATTCCAACCTCACTTGTTGATCCTTTGATCTTTAGTGCTCAAGAACCCCGTTCTCAAGCTTGCGGAATGCCATTGCTTTGGATACCTTCTAGTGCTCTCAGTGGACCTGTAAAAGTCCCAAAGTTAGCTCAAGACTTAGATTCAAATGACACAAAAAATCACTTTCATTCCTGTAATTCACATGTCAATTTGCACCATGTCTCTATGGAACACAATTCTAGAGATCCCTTAGTTTTTCTTCCCCTTGGGTATGGTCACTTAAAAATAGTATATCTAATAATCCTGATATTAATTTTACCGTAACCAGTGAAAGTTTTGGTTGTACTCCCCACGAGCTTTCCAACAAAACAAAAATCACAGCAAATGGATTTCGTATAAGAAAGTTATGCGAGTTCAGGGTTTTGGGGCTAAAACAAGGTTCAAATAGGATGACAGACAAACAGGGTCTTCTCAAATTCTTTGCTTATGGCCTCCCTCTGTGCTGTAGAGTCCAATATTCATGCCCAAAATTAGCCAAATTCTTCAAATTAAAAAACCCTAAAAAATAGGCCAAAAATGGCTATCAATCACGATCGACTGGGCTGTCAATCGCGATGGATAGAGCTGTCTGTTGTGGCCTGTCAGTCGCGATGGACACGTGTCAATCGCGATTGATGGGTGTCAATCACGATGGATGGATTTTTTTGGATTTTTTTGTGTTTAGGTGTTGATCCGGCCTCTATACATCGCGATGGTCAAGAATCTCGTCGAAATGGGGTGTCAATCGTAATTTTTTTGTCGGTCGCGATGGACAGGGGTGTTCGTCACGATGGACACGTGTCCGTCCGGGTCTGTCAATCACGATGGACAGACTGTCAGTCGCGATGGACACTGTCAATCGTGATGGATGCTATCAATCACGATGGACAGAAAAAATGCAAATTTGTTAGAAATTTCTGTGGATTTGTGATGTGCAAGGCCTCTAGTCTACTGTGGTGCACTTAGTTTTACCAAAAGATGAGATTTTCTGTAAATCGCGATCGACAGAGGTCTGCGACACAGAGACAGTTCCAAGCTTTTTCATACCTGCACGACGTGCTAGAGATGATGGGACAGCCAGATCCTGCAAGGAAACTCCAAAAAACATGCAAAAGTAGCACACACAAACAGCTCTCTCGCTCTCTCTCACAAGTGGAATGAGGGAAATGGAAGGGAGAAGGTGATATGATAAAAAACTGAAATTTTTCGCGATGATGGAGATGGAGGTGGGAGATGGTGAGGATGATGGTGGTGATGATGATGATGAAGTAAAAAAAGAGAAAAATAAGAAAAAGTAAAGAAATTACCTACAACGCCAACGTCACAACTCTACGTCTTACCATCACATGCTCGTCCTCAAAGCTTGATCCCCGACAGCGGCGCCAAAATTTGGTGTAGCTCAGTGATGAGTAGCACCTCCTTTAATGTCAATCCGGGAAGACGTGAGGATGGTATGATGACCTCGAGAAAGTGAAGGCACAAGTGCGTGAGTGAGAAGCACACCAACATGCACACACATACACACACATGCACACACGGCAAGACAAAGAGAAAGACAATGGAGTTCTTTTAGATTACTTCCAAAATGCTCATACAATTCCAAATCTATTACAAGCTAACCCCCAAAATTGAGCTCTCTAGCTCTATTTATAGTTTTTGACTAGCTTTTGGCCCTGTCCAGACCTAGTGTCCGGCCTAGTTAAAAATTAGGTTCTAGGGCCTATTTGGAGCTTCAAACGGAGTCTAAAAATCATGAAAATTGGTACAATGATACTTCTAATACTCCTCAAGCTCGAGGAATCCTCGGCTTGCACAAAATGGAGTTACAAAAAGGTGAAATGGTATTTACAATGAGGTAGAGTGACTAAATTCACTATTTAGGAAGCATTACTTCATGGAAAAATTTGGACGGCCTACTTGCCAGATCTTCGTCGACTACTTTGTCTGCTTGTGCTTTCCCTTCGCTCTGGTTCCCCTCTTTGACTTCCTTGTCTTGTGAGTCCTGGGGTACCTTGACTGTCGCTAACAATACACATATGCATATGTATACATGCATACATATACACACATACATACACATACACATACACATACACATACACATACACATATGCATACACATACACATATGCATACATACATGAATGCACATGCATATACACATCCACATACACATACACATAAGCATACACATATAGTTACACATATGCATATATATACATATATATGTATATTTATTTATTTATTTTTATAATATGACTTTTTCTCATGAACTTATAGGTTATTATCTGAAAAGTTTTTACCAAGTCAGAATATTCTTCCTATCTCATATGATGAAATGAAGAAGATAATCAACAAACTTGGTATAGATTATCAATGTATACATGCATATCCTAATGATTATATTTTATATAGAGGTGAATATGCAGACTCTTTGACATGTCCAAAATGTCAATCTTCTCGATATAAGGACGAAGAAGGTAAAATTCTAAAAAAGGCATTGAGACATTTTCCATTCGCTCCATGTATTAGACATGTTTCAAAGCCCCAAATTATTAAAAAGCTTCTGACATGGGGACATGATCATAAAAGTACTGATGGAATAATCAAAATTCCAACAGATAGTGTAGCTTTTTAGCATATTGATTCTACATGGCCTGATTTTGTACAAGAACCACATAATCTAAAGTTAGGAGTTGCATTAGACGGGGTTAATCCGTTTTCCATGAAATCTAGTAAATGGTCAACATGGCCAGTGGTAGTCATAAACTACAATCTTCTGCCACATCTTAGCATTAAAAAGCAACATTTAATGCTTTCACTTTTAATCGTGAGAAAAAGACAAGTTAAATATATGAATATATATCTTGCTCCTCTCATTGATGATCTCCAAGAGTTATGGAGAGGCATTAATGTCATTGATGTATCAAAAAGCATCGATGAAAGATATATTATGGTTCATGGTATTGTGTCTTGGGATATTCACGATTTTCCAAGACATGGTGTTTGTTCAGGTATTGATGTATTTTTTTAATTTAATATGCATACAAAATATGTGAGTTAATCTAATTATATTTACTAAGGGTTATAAAGCTTGTCCATATTGTGGTGATTGGTTGAGATCATATATAGTAAGAATCTCAACAAAAATATTTATCTTCAACATCGATGATTCTTGCCTGATGATCATCCATTAAGATGTAAAGGAGAAGCGATACATTTTAATGGAAAGGTTGAAACAGGTTAGTGTCCAAAACCAATGACGCCTATGGATTGGTATCCAAAATGGACAGATGGGCCTCTTATAGATCCAGAATCAGAAATCTTAAGTGAAGATGAAGATAATGAGAATGTGAAGAGAGGTAAAGGAAAATTGGCACTCGTAGAGAATATATCGATATGGTATTCTTTGGAGTATTGGAGAGAGTTAAAGGTCTGTCATCTTCTTGATCCTATGCATATATTCAAGAATAGTATCTTCTTGACAACATCTTCTTTATGGCAGCATCTTCTTTATGGCAACATCTTCTTGGATTAAAAGACACCATAGCATCAAGGAATGATTTAAAGGACCAAAACTCAAAACCAAAGTTATGGCCAATTTTTGATAGACATCAACAAGAAACAACTTATGCACCTGCTCGTTGGGTACTTACGACAAAAGAGATGTAGACTATCAATAACAGGATTCAGTTGATTTGGACTCCTACAGGATATGGAGCATCTTTCTAGAACATGTTTACTATGGATGATAGGAGCTTATCTGGTTAAAGGCCCATGATTGGCATAACTTTTTGAAGCACATTTTACCTTTGGTTATTGATGGATGTAGAACGAAAGGAGTACAAGATGTGATCTATTGTCTTGGATTGCTTATAAGCATTAGGGGAAAAAATGAACCCTGCATGGGCCTTTTAGATTAAGGAGTGATTAGGCATCGACCAATGAGAGGAGGGTGGTGGACACAGTCTAGTCCCTTAATCACATAGGCTAGGCATAGGCTTCCCTTGTTTTTATGTGGTCAAACCTTGAAAAACCAGGTAGAACAAGTGGGTTTTCCTTTGAGGATGGTTTTGAAAATCTCGAGTTTCATTTAGACCCATTGATTGCATTAAAGATCCAAAGGCTTAGATGAAATAGCAAAAGTCAAGGCAACTTTGATCCTTGGCCCTTGGATTGGATTCAAAACAAGTGGCTGAGATAATAGTAATGATGACATAAGGTGCCAAACAGCTTATATCCTTGGATGAAGCACGCGATCGGATGGCTGAGTTTGAAATTTGATGGGAAATGTGCCTTTAGATTGTAGCCATTAGATCTTATGACAATCTAATGGTTGAGGATCATCTGTTTGAAACAAAAGGTGTGTTTGCATGTGCACCCTTGGATGGGATGATCATCGGACGGCTCAAATGGACTGCGCATTTCCTCTCAGCCCCAAACATGGATGTCCGTAGGATTGGCCAAGATCTAACGATCGAATTTCTTGCAGAACTCCGTCGAAAAAAATTCAAGGGAGAATCTTTTGCCTGCCACACATGTCAGACTCTCTCTCTAGATTGTCATGCCTTTTAATCTTGGCCATCAAATTAAAGGATCCAAAGGCCACAAAATGTTCCTTTCTTGAATTCAAAAAAGATGTTTCATGAACTATTAATTTATTCTATAATACCACTAGTGGTTTTCCATGGCCCCTTAATCTCCTAGACTCAGCTTTTTAATCCCTAAAAATTAGGAATCTTTACAAGGCCCATGCAGGGTTCACTTTTTCCCCTAATGGGTAATTATGATACTTTTATATTTAAAATATATGACTATTTGATATCTTTTATTTTTGAATTAATTTCTTTTTTTTTTTTAATGATGTGTATAGTTGGATTACATCAAAAGAGGTTGACAAAGACTCAATCCCACAAAATTGGATGAGTGCATGTACTATGTTAGTGAGTACCTTGAAAGAGTTCATTAAGAAGCTGCAGGTGCATAGAAATAAATGAAATCAATAAAGATAATGAAGATGAGACTATATTGATGTCTTACCAAAATGATGGCAATAATGAAAACACATGAGTAGAGTAGATAGTAAATCTTACTCTAGTTATCGATCGATAACTTGAATTATTTGAATGAGTATCAGATAATAGATTCTCCTTTATTCACCTAGAATATCGGTGAATCCTACTAGAGAGATGAAATCATGTTCTTTTAAGTTAGAACATGAAGGTCGGGATATGCCTAAAATTTTATACATAGCTTTATTTTCAAGGACAAAATTTTTGCCATGTATGTATGCATATGTGTGTGTATTCATGTGTATTATATGTATACATGTGTTAGTATGCACATATGTTTGTTTCATGTATATATATGTGTGTGCATGTGTGTGATATATGTATACATGTGTTAGTATGCACACATGTATATATGCATATGCATTTGTGTAATATATGCAAGTGTGTTTATAATTGTGTATGCATGTATAAGTATACATGTGTGCATATAGGCATGTATATGTGATGTGTATATATGTATATGTGTATATGTGTACATGTAATTATGTATGCATGTACAAATGTATGTGTGATTTGTATGTATCTACTCCATCATTTCATATATATGTATGTGTATCTACATGAAGTGTATGTATATTTATATATATTATGGTCCTTGTTGATCCGAGTACCTATATATAGAGGCATAAGGTTGGGAGGAGAGACATCTCTCTAGTAGGTGGAGGGAGGAATAGATGCAATATGAACATATACCTCAACCATATGGCAAAAAGGCTGAATTAAAATTTCTAAATTAGGGTTTATGAAACCCTAATATCAAAATTTGTGTTTCCAAATTAGGGTTTTTGAATTAGGATATTATATATATATATGTATATATATATATATATATATATATATATATATATATGTATATATATATATATATATATATATATATATATATATATATATATATATATATATATATATATATATATACATACTATTATATACACACACTGTAGCTCATTGATGAGTAGCACCTCCTTTAATGTCAATCCGGGAAGACGTGAGGATGGTATGAAGATCTCGAACAAGTGATGGCACAAGTGTGTGAGTGAGAAGCACACAAACATGCACACGCATACACACGCACACACACACGGCAAGACAAAGAGAGAAACAATGGAGTTCTTTAGATTACTCAAAAATTCTCATAAAAGTTCAAATCTACAACAAGCTAACCTCAAAAATGAGCTCTCTAGCTCTTTTTATAGTTTTTGACTAGCTTTGGTCTTGTCCAGACCTAGTGTCCAGCCTAGTTAAAAATAAGGTTCTAGGGCTATTTTGGAGGCTCAAACGAGCTCTAAAAATTATGAAAATTGGTGCATAAATACTTCTAATACTCCTCAAGCTCGAGGACTCCTCGACTTGTATAAAATGGAGTAGGAATAATAAAAAATGGTATTTACAATGGTGTGGAGTGACTAAAATCACTATTTCGGAAATATTAATTCATGAAAAATAATAGGCCTATTTGCGAGATCTTCATTGACTGCTTTGCCTACTTGGCCCTTCTCGTTGGCTTCCCTGTCTCGTAAGTGCTTGACTGCCCTGACCACTGCCAACACTCCCCCCTCTCTCACGTCTGTCGTCTCTAACATACCCTTGTTGAGCAGACCGTTGGATGTAGTATTCCACAACATCTGTCACCAGGTGGTGTTTTGCTAACCTGAGTCCTTTGGCCAAATCAATGAGTAGGGCATCCTAGTCTACTGGCCCAAGTACCTCCGGATGTGGCATGCCTAGCTTCTCTGAGTGTAGAGTCTATTCTACAACAAATAATTGTAATAGATGAGATGGTCTAGGTATGAATATCTCTTAATGATATTCCCAGAACCCTATGATAAACATTTCTTCAAATGTCTGTTTGAAGTAAGCTGGGAGGTATTTGATACGAGCATGTCACACATATACAATGTTGATGGATGGTGTGGTGCTCATATCATAGACGAGGTCTTGGTTGCCTTCATTGAATCTGAGAGCCGAAAGGTGAGGTTCTTTGACATTTTTAAAGGTCCAGAATGTAACCAACATTAACTCAAATATTTTGAGGCACATCTGTGCCATGATGTCTGGTACATTCTTGAATCTGATTCCCTAATGCCGAATGGTTGAAATCATGTATGCGACCGTGGGTTGGCCATGAGGTGGTGCCAAATATACATAGTTTAGCCATTTGTCACATCCTTTAACTGTCAAAACGGTTTTGGTGTACTCGGGCCATGATCTGTCGATGAAAGACACAGTAGTAGCAAGGGTTATACTTGATGTATAAGGACATGTTATTCCAAGTGTGCACCATCTCGAGGTTTGTTTCGAGTAGGCATATCCTCCATGTAGGTTGAAATATGTTGTTGTGCGTTGCGCTTTCAGGAATCTCATCTGGTGCAAATTGTGTTGTCGAGGTTGGTTCTTTTGTGGTGCACTGCTTTATCTCAGCATTATAATCTGCCATTAATACACAAGACGGAACATACAAATCATCTTAAGTGCCAATCCATCGATGATGGGAGAGGTTTTTGAAGTAATCTGATTTGATGACAACCTCTTCCAGTCGGGACATGGACTATATCTGCACTGCAACTCTATCATCATGGGTTGGACCTACCTTTTCTAACCTCTGCATCCATTCTGAAGCTTCAATCTCAAATATGTCCATTCCTTCCTCTGTTTGTTTACCGCCTAGTATAGGCATGGGTATATAAGGGTCCTCAAAATTCTCCTCAACTTCAATTTGAACTAAGTCCTCCAGTTCTGGCTCCACGAGGGGAGAAGGTTGGCGCTTGTATTGGAGAATTCTATTTTGCAGCTCTGCTAGTTGTGCTCTCACTTCTGCTACCTCTTCGGATGTGTCAGTTGTGGCTGCCACTTCTTGTGGTGGCTCTCGCTGAGTGGCCAATTGCTTTCGTAGGTCATCCCGCTCTTTTTCTAAGACACCATATGCCTCTAGGAGGTCGGCATGGGTGTCCAACACGATTTGCATGTTTGCTGACGGGATGGCTTTGAAGTGGTCTGGGTCGATCTCCTGTGGTGATCCTTCCATTGCTGCTTCTAGGTTTTCTTCATTCTATCGTTGGAGTCTTTTATTTTCTTCTAGTGTTGCAAACATGTGTTTCCGTAATAATGCGAGATTACGTCGAAGCTTGAGGTTGTCTATTATTTGGGCGTGCAGCATTTCATCGAATTGTTGTTTTTCCTCTGTATCAGGTTGGGGCAGATTGGCCACTAATTGATCATGTTGTGCCTGTAAGGTATCATACAGTTGTTGTAGTAGCCTCTTGTCCTTCTCCAAGTTGATGAATCTTTCTTGTAGCGTTTCATGGGTTGTGAACAAGCTCGTGTGTTGAGCATCTAAATGCTAGTAATGATGTTGTAATTGAGACATACATTGATACAAAGTATTGAAAACATTACTGACAGGAGTGGATGCTGGGAAGGTGTTGAATGCAGGAGGGTAGGGAAAAGGGAAAGGGAGTGTGTATGCTATGCTTGAGAATGGCGAAGTGGGGGGTGGGGCAATGGGAGATTGTGGAAATATGGGGGGAGGGAGAGGTGCGGAAGTGGGTGAGATGTCCATGAGGTCATGTGTGGATGCAGTTGTGGGAGTTATTGTGTACATGGGCATTGTAGGTGTGGTGATGGTCGTGAAGGTGTATAATGGTGTGTGCAATTGTGCATATGAGCCACTGAGAAGTGTGACAGGGGGAATGGAATTTTCGGTGACTACAGTTAGAATTACAATGTTTGATGTGGAAGTTACTATAGTGGTGGTGTCAGGTTGTGCGGATTGTGAAGGTTGACTCATAGTTTGTGCTTCACTAAGGGAAGTGGAGACTGTGGATGTGACAGTAGTGGTGACCATGGTGGTAGGAGGTGAGGGTGGTGGAGTTGGAGGGAAGGGTGGTAAAGGTGGTGATGGGGGTGCACTTGAGGTGTGAGCTTCATCAGTGTGTTGAATGGATTGAGTTGTGCTAGTGGTTGTGGAGGTGGTGACATGTGGTTCTGATACCAAAATATTTATCTACTTCCCTGGTCTGGGGGGACGTCTCTTGTGTCATCGCTCAAATCTTCGTGAGTTTGCAAGGGCGGTGTGCACGGTCTCTGGTACTCCTAGTGTATCATCGAGAGTAGCCCTATATTGATCATCTACACCTTCTTCTTCAAGTATCTAGTGCATAAAGGCCTTTCCTATTGCCAACGATAGTCGGTGTTGTTCCTAAATGAGATTGATAGTATCATACAATCTTTTTAGTTGTTTCATATAAGCTAGGGCTCCTGCAATTTCTGGGATAATGTGTTGCTCATCTTCATGCTTCCCTTCGTCCGATGGTCCTTCTTGTTCATCATCTTGTTCCTCTTCTGTGGTCTCTTCTTCAGCTTCATCTACTTCGATGACTTTTGGTTGAGTTGGATGGGGCTGGTCCGTGACAGTTTGTTGCCCACTTAATTGCTCTGCTTCAACTTCCAAATTAGTTGCATTAATTATCCTTGCTACCTCCTCATCAGTCAAATCCTCTAGGATGAAGCCATGAGGGAACTCTAAATCGGTGCGCATCAGTGGGAACACCAGATTAGGCCCTTTTGCACTATGCCTTGGTAACCTGATGGTAAAGGGTTGCACACGCCTCTAGGGTGGTGGAGTCATTTCCGGTGTCAGGGTCGCACCCCGGGCCTGTGCACAAGGCATTTGAACAGCTCCTCTCATTTTCTTTGAAGGAGGCCATGCAGCTGATATCCTTCACTGAAAATCTTGCACCCTAGTCCAGATGAGTGCCCTTTGAATTGCCACATCATATGCCAAGCATCGATATACAATTCTGGTGAGTGCACAACATCCATAGAGCACTGACTTCTATTTCTTGTACCAACGTTGGTGTGCAAGATGGATTTGGTCAATAATCCAATGCGGCATGTTAATTGTCAGGTTGAAGGTGTCTGCTAAGTATAGACTGAACCAAATCTTCTTGGGAGGCATCGTGAATCTTTCTTGTGCAGGGAACGCAAAGTGTTGCATGCACATTCAAAGATGAATGGCAATAGTTGGTGTCATTGCCACCATATCTTTCACCTTAGTTAAGTTCATGTTGTCTGAAATCATTGTCTCTTTCTCTGTGGGGATGTGCATACCTCTCATTTCTAGAGCTTCACTTACCAAATTGTTCATCAATTTGAAGCGCTTTAGTTCATTTCCTCTTGTAAGAGAAGGTAGTACAAAGGTGCTATACCCCTTTTTCTCTTTACTGGGAGTGAGGGTGCTAATCAAGTATGAACACCTTAGGAAGTGCGGATTCGGTAACTGAGCTTTGAAGTAATCATACAATCCAGCCTTCTTCCATATTGGTTGCAATCCTTCACTGTTTTGAAGCCTCTCAAACTCTCGTGTAAAGAAGTGATACTGGCCCCAACATCCGTTGAACTCTATCTCAGCCTCCCATAAATAGGTGCCTTCTCCAAGGGGTCTTGCAACTTCACTGAACTAGTGGGAGTTCTTGCTTACTTGCGATGTGTGCCCTTGGGGGGGATTTTAAATAGGTATGATATGTAATGCTCTCAATGCCTGTGGTCTTTCCTTCAACTCCTCTTGAATAGGGAGACTTTCAATGTCTACTATCTGAGGACTGGTGCATGGGAGCTCGTTCCTGTCGCCTCGACCATATTGAGGAAATCGGTAGCTGGTTCTATGAGAATATACAAATGAATGTTAACATTGCAAATGGACACAAAGTGATCACGTGTCCCCGTTACAACATTAACATGATGAACTGTGACGTAGTTAGTCCATTAGTTAGTGCTCGCATGGTTGTGAGTGTGAAGTGTGGTTAGTGGATGCAGGATACCTATGTGCTAATTGGGGGGTGGGGTGCAGTGTGGATGCAATTAGTAAGCAAAAGTGGCTTTACAATGGGATCATGTCGTTTATTACAAGGTTTGGGCTGCTAAACACAGTGGATGGCTTTCTCTTTCAATTTTCTAGAGACTCTGGAGGGCTTTATCAGAAAGTCTACTTGGAAATGAGGCGTTTTAGGGACCCATTTAGAAGTGATTTACCTGTGCTCATGGACGAATAGGTGTTTGTGCATGTCGAATGAGAGTGGAAATCAGCTGTTCACGTGAGTGAATTATGCTGTACATGGTGTGTTTTATGTGCAGCTATTTGAGCCCGCAAGCAAGCCTTAGGCACCCAAATTTGTCTTGATTGCGGGTCAGCCTTCATCGACTTCCTAGGTACCTACATATATTTTACTTTCATAGAAGAATTTTTGAAAGACGTCTTATTAGTGTCTAGTCGCTAATCACTAATATGAAGTTGAACCAGTGGTTGTGACAAGACTGTAACAGGATGCTCGCCTTTCCGCACCCAAACTTGTTTCGGTGGCTAGGACACCTTGCTTCGTACTTTCTTTTGGCTTCAAGCATAGGTCATCTGCTTCTTCTGCATTTGATCCACCTTTGGTTGTCGTATCGCTCTTGCTTTTGGAAAAGAAGGGAGTTCCATCGTATCTTTGACTTCTTTGTTGAGACAATCATCCCTCTACATCACATATTTTTGGACAAGAATAGCATCATCATCTTCATGTGTACTCCTGGAAGGACCAAGAATTTGTGCCTTTCCTAATCCCTTGAGTGCTTCATTTTCTAACTCAATTGTAATGCGATTCTGATTTACCCAAACCTGAAGGATTCCACTTCTTAGGTTGAGGTTGATTGCGTGATCATAGATCTAGTCTTGACCCAAGACAAGAGGCTCAGTGAGGTCCTCATCTTCACACACTAGCACCTTAACTGTCATGAGTGCATCTTGAATGTAGAGGGGAAGTTCCACCTCACCCATGCAAGGGGTTTCCACACCTCCCAATCCTATAAGGTATGCTTCGATAGGATTGACACTTAAGTTCAATTCTTGACAGTAAGAAAGTTTAACAGCACTAGTGGCTTCACCTGAGTCAATCAAAGTCCATATAGTCCTTGCACTATTTCCTTGTCCTATTTCTAAGGTCACAAAAGGACGTAGGTCAATCATTCTAGTGGAACTTACACCTGAGATTTCACAGATAGCCATATGATATCCTAGATCTGCATAGGCATCTGTCCTAGGCTGATCTCTAGCCTGTCTTCTCAATTTCATTTTTCGGATGCATTCCAATGCTTTTGCTTGTGCCTCTTCTCGAATTCGCTTTTCCTCTTCTTTACGTTTCTGTGCAGTATTAAGTCGATTTAACATCTCCTCCATGAGGGGTTCCTGATATAACTTGACTTTGCATCCACTGATGTAACTTGGTAGAACATCACCCTTTAGTGTACCTAATTGAACTGCTCCACTCGTTGAGATCCTATTTATGATCATAGGTCCATAGCCTCTCTTCTCTAATTTTTGTGCATGTTGCTTCAAAGTGTAGACTAAAACTAACTCTCCTGCTTTCAAGCCCTTATCCTTCACATGGGCATCAAAGTATGCCTTTTGTATTTTCTTAGCTGCATATATCCTTGCTGCAGCTCTTAGTCTTGTTTCACCTAGTCGTTCAAGTTCAAAGATTCTAGAGGAGAGCTCATGGCCTGTCCAGACATGCTCTTGTGCTACTTTTAATGTAGGTATCAAGAAGTCCAATGGGAGTACTGCATTTTGGCCAAATACCATTTGAAAGGGTGTGGCTTGGAGTACCATTTTATAGGCAACTCTGTATGCCCAAACAGCATGGTGTAGCTGTTTGTCCCAATCGGATCACTAATTTGGTCAGCACATTGCATAGAATCTTGTTCGTGCTTTCAACTTGCCCATTAGCTTGTGGATGATAGGGGGTAGACTTCTTGTGTATCACCAAGAACTCTTGAAGAAGATTCTCAGTGACCTCATTCAAGAAGTGAGTGCCTCTATCACTTACTAGCTCTATAGGTAGCCCATATCTTGTGAACACATTCTCAAATAAGAACTTAGCTATTGTTTGAGCATCCTTATTTGTTGTGGCTTTCACTTCTACCCATTTAGTCAGATAATCAGTGGCAACAGTGATATACTCTGCATGGGAACTCTTAGTTGGGGGGTTAATAGGATGTACAAATTCTATTCCCCACTTAGAGAATGCACATCCACCCATCATAGGCTTCAAAGGCATCTCATCTTTCCGTATAGGATACTGAGTTTGCTGACAAACATCACACCTCTTCACATAGGTATGCGCATCCATGTGAAGGGTTGGCCACCAAAGACCTGCAAATAGTACTGCCTTGATCACCCAATCTGGACCAAAGTGTCCTCCTTCCACACCTTGGTGAGGAGTTTCCAAGATCTTAAGATATTCACTCTCATGTACACACAATCTAAGATATCCGTCTTTTCCATGCCTGTATAGATTATCACCAATGAGTGAGTAATCTAGGGCTTCTTGTTCTAAAATTCTTTGCCTAGCCAAGTCATGTCTTGAGGGAATGTTTTCTGTTGGAGCAAGTCTATGACAAGCCTAGGTATTGTCTTGACTCCCACAAAGTCATAGAAGAAGCTTTAAAATGAAGACTATGCAAAGTTCACTTGTGAACTACCTCTTGTAACTTTTGAAGAGTTTACTTAATGTAAAAAGTGAGAGAATCTTAAGTGGTTGAGTCCACTTGATCAAAATGGGAAAGAGGAGCCACGAATTTGTGATTTGTGGTAGGTAGAGAATCAAATCAATCACTAATTGATTGTAGAGTGATTGAGGGAAATTAGCCTCCCAAACTCAACTATAAATAGATGGCAACTTTAGTCGTGGTTAGAGAGACCTATGTGAAGACCTCCAAGAGCTGAGCTTTATGCCATATCAAGGTGTGATTACAAGGCACACATATGTGTCAGTAAGTCCATTGTATTGTACAAGCAATATACTTTCATTTTCATGATCATGTGAGTTCATATTTCCATGTTCTTGTGAAGTGTACTACTCACTGCCATATCTCTCATTTTTCTCAGTCAGATTGCAGAGATGGTTTCTCTGAGCTTGGTGCATCATTTTCAGTGATTTAACTTGGTAAAGTTAGCTCTATCAGTCTAATATATTCTCATCAATTTTCATTTCATTTGGGTATTGTAATCTTCAGTTATGTTTAGTTGAAGTCAACCTTGTCTGTCATTTTCACTTCTCTGTCAGGTACCCGACTTTTTTACTCATCTTGTCAGAGTTGTTTCTCAGTGTGTACGTATCCAAATTCAATGATTTAAAGCTTGTTGGATTCAACATACTATCTAGTACAAGCATACAAATTTTCATAATCATTGGATTCTTAAGTTAAATAGAGATCCCCAAAAGGAATTGAGCGAATTGCTGCTGTGCTCAGAGAATTATGCAAAACACTCGAGAGGTGTATGAACCAAAATAGCAAGTTCTTAACCTCTGAGCTAACTCCAACTTATCTGTTTTGATCTATCTTTTTGTGAGTGATCTTTGAAGGTACATAGGGTGTCTAATATATCCATTGGCAAGCTAAACGGGCCCACCATATACTCCTGGAGTTCATTTGGCTGGTGTAGATCAAGGATTTTGCAATACCTCTTCATCTTAAAGCACATACCTATCCATCTCTTCCCATTGGTATCAGAGCAAGGTTGGACAACATGGAAGATGGATTTTCTTCATCAATTGACAAATTGGATAGAGGTAATTACTCAGCTTGGTCATTAAGGATGGAAGCTTATCTCCAAGGTAGAAGTTTATATGGTTATGTGGCTGGAGATGAAGTTATGCCAAGTTTCAGGAACAAAAGTCAACCAACACAAGAAGAGTAAGAAAGATTGAGCACATGGTGCTCCAAGGATGCACTTGCAAGGTCTTATCTCCTCAACTCTATCTCAGATTTTTTGTTGCCTCACATTAGAAGTTGTAAGACATCTCAGGAAGTGTGGGATGCACTTGAAGCCTTCTTCTCTTCAAGTACCAAAGCTAGGAAGCATCAACTATGGCTGGATTTCACAACTCTCAAGAAGGCTCCCAAACAAAATGTGACTGATTTTGTCACAAAGCTCAAGGACATAGCGGATCAGTTGGGAAGCATTGGAGAGGTAATAGATGAAGAGCAAATTGTAAGGCAGGTCATCAATGGCTTGAAGGCAGATGACAAGTGGGAAGCATTCACCACAGCTATGGATTTGTACATGGATATGCATGTACCTGATTTCAATACACTCATTGGACAACTACTTACTCAAGAGGCAAAGCTTATCAAAAATGGAGAAAGCTCTAAAGGTAATCAATCTTCAGCTTTATACACTGATAAAAGCAAGTCCAAAGTTAACAAAGGAAAGGCAAAGAAAGTGGATGATGAAGCAGGTGCATATCAAGCTAACTATGCAGGTAGAGGAAGACATGGCAGAGGTAGAAGAAGAGGAGGTAGACAAGGCAAGGGAAGATCCCAAGACTCCAAATCATGTTCTATTTGTGGATTAACTAATCATACAACTGAAAATTGCTTTAGGAATTCTAGGAATCAAAGAGGCAGAGGATACAATAGAGAAAGTTATGGCTACTCAAGAGGAAGGTTCAACAATTATCATGGCAGCTACAACAACTACAATCGTTCAAACTATCAAGGAGGCTACAAAGGAAGGAGAGACTACAATAACTACACAGAAGACTCAAACAAAGAGGATTCATTATTGATCATGAACATGGCTATGCCACAAGGTAAATCTGATGAGCATGTTTTCTACATAGATTCAGGTTGTTCAAATCATGTGGCAAGAAATGTGGCACTCCTATTAGATTTAGAAGATCCAAGGAATAAGCATGAGGTACAAACATGAGATGATACAAGACATCTTGTGGAGAAAATAAGCAATGTCAAAGCACCTGATGGAAACATCAACCTACTCAGTAAGGTACTCTATGTCCCTACCATTACAAAGAATTTGATAAGTGTTGGGCAGATAGTAGAGAAAGGGTTGCAAGTCAGGTTCACAAAAGCAGGAGCATTTGTTGAAGATCCAAGTCAAGGATTCAGAAGAATTGCAAAAGGTGAAAAGACAGGTAGATTGTTCACATTTGAATTACAAGGCACTAGAAACATTGCTCTCTTTAATTATGGTAGTCAGACACTCACAAAATTAGAAGTATGGCACAAAAGGTTAGCACATATTGGTGAAAGGTCATTAAAGCAAATTTGCAGGGACCAAAGTGTAATTGGACTCCCTAATTTGTCAAAACAACATATGATTTATAAGTGTAGTGCATGTCAATTTGGAAAGTCTCACAGGTTACCATTCATGAAGAAAGGTTATATGCATGGAGATCTCTTGGAGTTGATTCATACAGATGTATGGGGACCTAGCAAGGAAGCTTCAATATATGGATCAAGGTATTATGTCTCCTTTATTGATGATTGCAGCAGATGGACTATCCTATTCTTTATGAAACACAAAGATGAAGTTTTTTCATGTTTCAAAAGATATTTGGCTCTTGTGGAGAATCAAACAGGTAAATCACTAAAAAAGCTAAGGTCAAATGGAGGGGAAGAATACTTCTCCCATGAGTTTGATTCTTTTCTTCAAGAAAGAGGAATCAAAAGAGAAGTAACTACAAGGTACACTCCTGAGCAAAATGGAGTGGCAGAAAGGAGGAATAGGACAATTGTTGAAGCTGCACGGTCCATGTTAAATGAAAAGCATTTGCCTAATTATCTATGGGCTGAGGCTGTATCTATAGGCACTTACTTGATTAACACGTTGCCTTCAAAATCCCTTGATGGGATGACTCCATTTGAGGCTTGGAATGGAAGACGACCAAGCTTAGATCATTGTAAAATTTTTGGATGTATTGCTTTTGCTCATGTTCCTTCACAGGTTAGAGGCAAGATGGATCCAAAGGCAGAAAGGTGTGTATTTATTGGATATGACAATAATCAAAAGGGCTACAGGTTATACAACCCTACCAACAAAGGATTCTTGGTAAGCAGAGATGTAGTTTTTGATGAAAACAATTCATGGTATGAAGATTCATGCAGGAAGGTCAATTTAACATATGATCTTGAAGAAGATTTTCCAAAGCTTGGTAGAGAACAACCAAAGATTGAAGAACAAGACACCTCGGAGGATGATGAAGAATCTCAGATGGAAAAGATCAAAGCATGGAAGTCTAAAGGTAAAGCAAAATTGCAGGAACTTGGACATGAGGCAGAATCATCACATCATGGCCTAAGAAGATCTCTGAGGGAAAAGAAAAAACCAGAAAGGTATGGGTTTGACACCTCATTAGTAACTAAACATTCTATCTACATAGCACATGACATAAACCAAGAGGAGCCATCATCATTTGAAGAGGCAAAAGCAAGAACAGAATGGAAGCATGCAATGAAGGAAGAGATTGAAGCACTTGAGGAAAACAACACTTGGGATTTGGTGCCCAAGACTTCATCCATGAAGGTAATAGGCTCAAGATGGGTCTATAAACTCAAGAAGAATTCTGATGGTTCCATTAACAGGTATAAGGCAAGGCTTGTAGCAAAAGGCTTTGCAAAAACTCAGGGAATTGATTATGAGGAGACCTTCTCTCCTGTGGCAAAGATGCCTACTATTAGGGTTTTGCTTAGTATTGCCTCTTCCAAGAATTGGAAGATAATTCAACTACATGTAAAGAATGCATTCTTGAATGGTTGGATAACAGAAGAGGTATATATGGCACAACCACCTAGTTTTGAGAATCAAGTTTATCCTGATTATGTGTGTAAACTTAACAAAGCATTGTATGGTCTCAAGCAAGCTCCAAGAGCTTGGAATTTCAGGCTTGTTTCATTCTTGCAGGACAAAGGCTTTCAACCAAGCAAGGCAGATCCTTCACTCTTTATTAAAAAGAGTAATTCTGAGATCATCTACCTATGTGTATATGTAGATGATATTATATTGACAGGAAATGATGCAGATGGTATGAAGAAGATCAAAGATCAGATGAGAGAAGAGTTCAAGATAAGTGATTTGGGTTCACTTACCTACTTCCTAGGTTTAGAAGTTGTCTACAAAGATCATGGTTTGTTTCTCACTCAAAGAAAGTACATTAAGGACATGTTCGCAAAATTCAAGATGCAAGATTGTAAGATTGCAGGTACTCTAATGGAGGTCAATCACAAATTGTGCTCACATGAAGGTGAACTCATAGAGGACATCACATCATATCAAAGTCTAGTGGGTAGTCTCAACTATGCCACATTGACAAGAGTAGATATTTGTTACAGTGTGAGTGTGCTAAGCCAATTTATGCACACACCAAGGAAACCACATATGGATGCTGCCAAAAGGATTCTCAAGTATCTCAAAGGAACCATAAATGAAGGACTTTATTATCCTTATGTATCTGATTTAGGTTTGAAGCTATTTTCTGATGCAGATTGGGCTGGCTCCAAAGAAGATAGAAGGAGCCCTTCAGGTTATCTTACCTTTGCAGGTTCAAAGCTTATTTCATGGTCATCCAAGAAGCAACCTACAGTTGCTCTCTCTTCTACTGAAGCTGAATACAAAGGTCTTGCCATAGCTACTCAGGAAGCTATGTGGATGAAGACATTATTCAAAGACCTTGGATTGGAGTTTGGAACTCCAACTATTTTTTGTGACAATATGAGTTCTATTCACTTAGCTGCTAATCCTATTTTTCATGCAAGGACTAAACATATTGAAGTTCATTATCACTATGTACAAGAGAAGGTTCTAAGCAAAGAGATTCAAATATCATATGTGTCCACTCATCAACAATGTGCAGATATTCTAACCAAAGCATTGGATGGTACAAAGCTTTGCAAATTTAAGGATATGATTGGTTTACAGGTAATCTTGGAAGATTGAAGACCTCAAGCATACTTGGCTTGAGGGGGAGCTGTTGGAGCAAGTCTATGACAAGCCTAAGTATTGGCTTGAGTCCCACAAAGTCATAGAAGAAGCTTTAAAATGAAGACTATGCAAAGTTCACTTGTGAAGTACCTCTTGTAACTTTTGAAGAGTTTACTTAATGTAAAAGTGAGAGAATCTTAAGTGGTTGAGTCCACTTGATCAAAAAGGGAAAGAGGAGCCACGAATTTTTGATTTGTGGTAGGTAGAGAATCAAATCAATCACTAATTGATTGGAGAGTGATTGAGGGAGGTTAGCCTCCCAAACTCAACTATAAATAGATGGCAGCTTTAGTCGTGGTTAGAGAGACCTATGTGAAGACCTCCAAGAGCTGAGCTTTATGCCATATCAAGGTGTGATTACAAGGCACACACATGTATCAGTAAGTCCATTGTATTGTATAAGCAATATACTTTCATTTTCATGATCATTTGAGTTCATATTTCCATGTTCTTGTGAAGTGTACTACTCACTGCCATATCTCTCATTTTTCTCAGTCAGATTGCAGAGATGGTGTCTCTGAGATTGGTGCATCATTTTTAGTGATTTGACTTGGTAAAGTTAGCTCTATGAGTCTAATATATTCTCATCAATTTTCATTTCATTTGGGTATTGCAATCTTCAGTTATGTTCAGTTGAAGTCAACCATGTCTGTCATTTTCACTTCTCTGTCAGGTACCCGACTTTTTTACTCATCTTGTCAGAGCTGTTTCTCAGTGTGTACTTATCCAAATTCAATGATTTAAAGCTTGTTGGATTCAGCTTATTGTCTAGTATAAGATACAAATGTTCATAATCATTGGATTCTTAAATCTGGAGTTATGTTCATTTTTCTGCTCACTGGTCTCAAACTGTAGCAGCCCGTGAAAATCGGGAGGATGTCATCACTTGTGAAAACTCATTCTCAGTGTGTGGTTCATTATTTTTTATGAGATTACTCTTGAAAGTTAGCTCTTTAAGTTAATTAGACTTCCCCAAAAGGAATTAAGCTAATTGCTACTGTGCTCAGAGAATTATGCAAAACACTAGACAGGTGTATGAACCAAAATAGCAAGTTCTTAACCTTTGAGCTAACTCCAACTTATCTGTTTTGATCTATCTTTTTGTGAGTGATCTTCCAAGGTACATAGGGTGTCTAATACATCCATTGGCAAGCTAAAAGGGCCCACCATATACTCTTGGAGTTCATTTGGCTGGTGTAGATCAAGGATTTTGCAACACCTCTTCATCTTGAAGCACATACCTATCCATCTCTTCACATTTTCGTCCTCAGGAAGGCTGCTAATGGTTCACTCCAAGCTGGTATTAGGGACACTTGGTACAGTGTCACATGCTCCACAGGTGGTCTAATACAACAGACTAGGCATTCTTTACACAACTTATGGACATCAGCTTCCATAGTAGGCCAATGCACTCCAAGTCTCTTTAGTGTCTATAGAGTTCCTTGCCTCGAATAGTGTTGCTCTAATGCACCTACATGTGCTAATTGCAACCATTTTGCATACTCCTCTTCTTCCACACAACAAGCTAATATTCCTTGATCTGTATGCTTGTACATACTTCTTGCCATGATATGGTACTTTTGGGCTTTTACTACCTCCCTATCTTGTGTGTTTATTACTAGGTGGTTAGGCCCGTATGTCAATACTGGCACTAATGGCTTAGCCCACTGAGGTACCACTTCCAAATTAAACAAGTAAGGATCACGAAGGTCATCTGATACTCCTTGTGGGGCCTCTCCGGATGTGAGCCTCGAGAGATGATCTGCTTTCAAGTGAGTTTTGCCTTTCCTCACCACTACCTCAAAGTCATATTCCATTAGTAAGAGAAACCATCTTACTAATCTACATGTATTGCATGACTTGTTTACCAAGTACAAGAGTGCTTGATGATCAGTAAAACGTTTAAACTTATTTGCAAGCAAATAGTGTCTAAACTTCTTAACCGCATATACCATGCCTAATCCTTCTCGTTCGATGGTTGTATAGTTTCGTTCAGCTGTATTCAACTTTGTACTAGCATAGGAAATTGGAAGATCGATATTACCTTTGCCCGTAGGTTGTGCAAGTACACACCCAATAGCATAATTGGATGTGTCCACGTGGACATGAAAGGGTTTGCTCCAATCAGGGGGTAGTCAAGATTGGTGCTGAGCACAATCACCTTTTAAGCTCATTGAAAGAGTTCTCACATTCTTCTGTCCACTCAAAGTTAGTCAAAAGTCCATATAGATGCTTTGCAATGATCGCATACATGTGTATAAAACGTCGGTAATAGCCACAATGCCCCATGAAAGCTTGCACTTCCTTGACATTCATTGGCATAGGTAGCTCTGCAATAGCTCTCACTTTCTCCTCATTTGTGGATATGCCATTCTTTGACACCATGTGTCCTAGAATCTTGCCTTGCCTGACCATGAAAACACACTTTTCTGGATTCAGGTAGACTTGATATTCTCTACATTTGTCAAAGATTTGCCTGCGTTCAGGTATATGGGTCTGTCTAATGTTGGAATGAGCACAGAGGTCATCAACATAGACTTCTAGATTCTTCCTCAGAAATTCTTTAAATATATGACACATCCGCCGCTGAAAAGTAGCGGGTGCATTGGTAAGACTAAATGGCATTACCCTAGAGGCAAATATGCCCCACTCTCTGGCAAAAGCTACCTTATGCTGATCTTCTGGAGCTATGGCCACCTGATTATAGCCAGAAAATCCATCCAAGAAGTTGTACACTTCCTTGCTTGCTACCCTTTCTAATAGATGCTCAGTGATAGGAAGCAGATAGTTATCTCGAATAGTGGCTGCATTAACCGTCTTCAAGTTAATACACACACGTAACTTTCCATTCTTCTTGGGCACCACTACAATGAAGGATACCCACTTAGTGTGCTCAATTTCATAGATGAATCCAGCTTCCACCAGTTTATCTATCTCCGCTTTGATCTTAGTAGCATAGTTATTGTTATATGTGTATGGCTTTTGCTTAGATGGTTTGGCATCTGAGGTCATGGGAATCGTGTGTGAGCATATGTCAGGATCTACACCTTTCAAATCCTTGTAGCTCTAAGTGAATACATCTCTGTACTCTCTTAGCAAGGGTATCAACTCATACTCCTCTTCCTCAGTGAGGTCATGTCCTATGTAGATGCATCTTTCTTCTCCTTCTTCTATGGCTACAACTATTTTCTTGGTGGTTTCTTTGTTGTCATAGGCCTCCCCTGATTGTGCCTCATGTTTAGGCATTCTTATCATGACTCTCCTATCATCTACTTCATAGTTGTTTTCAGGGACTTCAAACAAAGATTCTTCCTCCTTGGGTGTGACTTCTCTCTTCTTTCTTTTCTTTCCTTCATTCTTAGGGGTCACTTGCATGGTTAACCTTACATCATTTGTTAGCTCTTCATGTCTCTGAGGGTGAACTTCTACTTCATAGAAGTATTCTTCATCTGATGCAAAAGGTGGGTCCATAATGATTGACTCTAGATCGGAGTCACTTGCATCGTCGAATGCATCAGTGCTAGGTTCATATTCTTCAATAACTGAATCACCCATAATTGGCTCTATTGAGAAGACTGAAATGTCATAGCCATCCTCATCATAGTGGGGTGTCCATTGTTCTTCATTGATGGCTACATCCATTGTTGCTAA
Source organism: Ceratopteris richardii (assembly GCA_020310875.1). Taxonomy (NCBI): domain Eukaryota; kingdom Viridiplantae; phylum Streptophyta; class Polypodiopsida; order Polypodiales; family Pteridaceae; genus Ceratopteris; species Ceratopteris richardii. The sequence continues at coordinate 138,991,585 of CM035416.1, forward strand.
AATTTCCACCCAGTCACGAGGTTCAAATTCCTCGTCAGGAAATACTACAGGTGCATAAGCTAGGTCTTGAACTGATCTATGGGTTTCTTTTGCACCTACCTCTCTAGCTTTTTCTCTCTTCTCTTCTTCAACTGCTACTTTACACATCCACAAGTGAGTGTCTTCATGCATCCATGAGGATCTTGATCCTATGGAATGCATTGACTCGGTATCACCTTTGGCTCTATGGATGGGATTCCATTGGATGGGAGGGACACCTAAGTGTTGCAAGTACAAGGAATTGGTTCCCCAATCCTGTACCACTTACAACTGCCCCATAAGTGGCCTTCCCAAAATCATCTCATAGGCATGATTCTTGCTAAAGTCACATATAGCAAAAGTATGCTCGAACTCAACACCACATGTAGTGAGAGTTATTCCTTCTAGCAGTCCCAAGGGTCTCTCAATGTGACCATCGGCCATCAACAATTTCATTCTCGTTGGTCTGAGTGCTGGCTTGCCCCAGCGCGTCCATAGGGAAGTGGTAGCAATATCAACTCTTGCACCTGAGTCCAAAATTGCCTTGGTTGTGTATCCTTGATGGGTAATGGGAAGATAGGTGTTTCCTTCTTCTCCCTTAGTCATGTCTCCTATCTTGTCCAAGGGTATTTTTGGCATTGTTCTATGAGATCCTACTTGAGAATGAGGTTTGACTATTTCCGACACTTGGTTGGCTACATGTTTCCACAGTTCTGGCCTAACCTTGAGTAGCTGTTCTAAAGTGAGGTTGCACTGCACTTTAGTGTTTTTCACTACCTTTGTGTTCCTAGGTATGACTGAGTCTTCGTTTCGTATCATGACCATGGGTGCTCTTATGCAAGTAGACTTTGCTTCCCATGGGTCTATGAAATGGGGTAGTTCTTGTAGGGAATCTGACTCAAAGTCTAATCTCTCATGAGATTGGGTGCTATCCTGCTCTCCATAAATGGAAGGAATGTCTTGTGGGAATTAATCATGCACGTCATCCACAAGTTCAATGGGAGGAGGAACTTCACTTTCTTTAGCCCACTTCTGTTCTTGAATCTCTCATAGGAACTATGGTGAGTACTGATTCATAGAAGAAGATGTGTCAGGTTCCGTGGAGTTAGGCACACAAGCTTCCTGGGGAGATGGGAATGGTGGTGGGGTAGTGAGACAGGGAGTTTGAGATGTTAGTTCGATTATCTTGGCTCTCGTTTCCCTTAGGCTTTCCTCAAATTCGCTCATTTTCTTTGCCCATTGCCTTTTCATTCTTTCGCGGCTATCCTTCCAGGCTCTAGTCCTCTTCTTGGTTAAGCTCTCAGTCTCACTAACCTCAGAATTCTTTTCCTGGCCTAAACCTTGGTTTTGTTGCAGAGCTTGAGCTCTAGTGACCACTTGCACTAGTGCAGTGGAAGTTACACTTCCTGTAGAGTCCACTACTAATCCAATAACATTGATAGGAGTGATTTTCGGTGCATTGTTAGGGTTCTTAGGACAATCTCATAAGAGGTTCTCTTTCCCACAATCGGGACAAAAGCCCTGAATCGTCATATATTGGGTTTGTGTTTGTGCAGGCATAGGGCAATCACGAATGAGGTGATCTCCCTGACATCGGTAGCATGGTCCTCTAGGAAATGCGGGTCTCACCTGCCTAGGTTGAGGTCTAGCGTTGGGGTTTGCATACATGAAATTTGCATATTCTGGCTCCCAATTGGGTTCACTCTGGTCTTTGTAATAGTATGACTTGTTCTGCTCAGGTGACTGCATGTAATAAGCCTGCAGGCTATCAATGTGAGTCGAGTCAAAACTATGATCACTAGGGTCGTTTTCTGAAAGCAATGGTGTTACTAGGACTATGGCTCTATTCAAATTCTCTTCTGCAGCTACATACTTTACTGGAATCACATTGGCTAGAGTAGGGGATTGTTGTGCTAGAACTGGGTGAGGTCTCGACTGCCCTTGATAGGGTGGCTGATAGGGTTGTTGGGGCCTACCGTACTGCTGTGGTGGGTATTGGTTCTGGTATCTGCCCTATTGTGGATATGGTTGTGGGTAAGGTTGCCTAACTGCTTGCTTATTGTATGGGCAATCTTGTGCAGTATGATTAGTGTATCTCCATTCTATGGTGCAGTATTGGTTGCTAGGGTTCACTTGGGGTTGAGCCATAATGGGACATACATTTGCCATATGGTCACCACCACAAGTGTAGCATCTTTTCACTGGGGCAAACCTTGGTATTTGTTTACTAGAGACTCCTAACTTCTGAGCTACTTTCTCCGCAAGTTCTTCAATGGATGTGGACTGTGTGGATGTGAGGCTAGTAGAACTATCTGAATCTCTATAGATTTTTGAAAGCTCTAGTTCCTCCCCTAGGTTATCCTCAATGCCAATGCACATGTGTACACACTCTTCTATGGTCCTAGGGTCCTTTAAGTACACATATGATCTCAATTTGGTACTTAGCAATCCATCCAAGAATAAAGCCACTTGTTTGGCTAGTGTGGGTAACTCTGGAACAGAGCATCTCTCTAGGTATTGCCTAAACCTTCTTCCTGCAAGTCTAATGGTCTCTTTAGGTGTCTGCTTGAAGCTGTGAATTAGTGAGGAAGTATTATGCCTTATGCCACTCTTAGAGAATTCGGTAATGAAAGCCTCTAGAAGTTGATCTATACTCCTGAACTGTCTCTCATGTAGTGGTTGAAACCATGTAAGGGCTGTGTTCCTAAGTGTTAGACCAAAAGCATTGTACTGCATGAATAGGTCCTCAACTTGTTCAGCTCTCAAGACTTGCCTAAACTCGGCCACATGATCATATGGGTCTCCCGTGCCATCGAAGTAATTCTTCATGGACTTAACTAGCTGGGTTGGCCTCAAGGTCCTAGTGTGTTCCCTAGGCCTTGGCAAAGGAAAATCATCAGCATTTCTTAGGTTCCTTGGGTCTCTAAGTTTTTCAGGTTCCACTTTATATGTCTCTATTCTTGTTCTTTCTCTTCCTAGCGGGTTGGCAAAGCTTACCTCTGCCTATCCCTACTTATGTCCCTATGATCTCCATGAGCTTGGGATGTCCCAACTCCTTGGTGGCTATAAGAGACATTAGATCTTGGTTGGGGAAAAATAAATTCACCCTTCCAAGTGTAGGCATGCCTACCATGCTCTGTGACCACAAAGATCCTCTTTGAAGTATTGTCAAGATAGGTCACTTTGCCTGGGCTATCAAGATCTTTGAACTCATAGATTGTGATTGTTCCTACCTCATTCGGCTGATCAGGCTTATACCTCCAAAAGGCTTCGTCAGTTTCTCGGTTTAAGAGTAGGTCTATGCTCTTATTGTCCTGGGGAAACCACTCGGAATTGATGATTCTCGTTAGAACTGATTTACCTCGAGGAGTTCTAGGCTCTCTTCCTAAGTTCCCTTGCTCTATGTCACCTATGTCTGTCTCTGAAATCACATTACCAAACTCATTTATTCTATCTGGGTGGTTGGTGACTACATACATTGTTCCTTCTTTGTCTAGGTATGCACCATTTTCAAACTTGACTACTAGATGTTCCAGTTCAATGGGTTGATCTGGGTTTTGATCCTAGGCCGTCCTCATAGATGCCAACACCTAATTGGTTGGTCCTAAGGTATTCTAGTTGAGTCTGATAAGGAACTTCAACCTTTTGTAAGTAAGCCACACCTGAACTTCCTGTGGGTCTCTCCATCCCATGAGACATCTCTGATTCGCTAGTTTCAGAGCTAGGGTAGTGTGAATAATGGCTCAACTGCTGGGCCCAAGACCTAGCAGTGTGATTGACACTAGCCTCTGAAGACCTAAGGCTTTGTCTATCTCTCCCTAGGTGTCGTCCTGATCTAAGGTTCATATGCCTGATTTAACAATCCCAATTTTATCCCAAGTACAACCTCGTTGCAGATCAATTTGTATCAGTCACTTGGTTCTTTTTTAGGTGGTTATTATGTTTAAGCTCTTGTCTGATATCATGTCGACAAGAATATTTGAGTGATTTTCCACACTTTATGTTGATCGCTCCACGTAAAATTCTTTCCCTTTAAAGTTATCGATCACAAGAGATTATGTTTTAGCTTGAACTTGAGTGCTTAGGTAGTCTTCAACTTGATAGATGCCTATTGTCACCCTGACTTACTTCTAGCAGGACTCGCACTTAGCCTAAGCTAGGAATTGACAAAGGGAGTTGAAAATAATCCAACCTCAAGTTGCTTATCCCTTGCCCATTGGTGCTCAAGAACCCTGTTCTCAAGCTTGCAGAATGCCCTTGCTTTGGATGCCCTCTAGTGCACTCAATGGACCTGTAATAGTCCCAAGGTTAGCTCAAGATTTAATTTCAAATGACATAACAAATCCTTTTCAATCATGTACTTCAGAGCCCAAATTGCCCCTCTGTGTTTTTGAAAATCAATCCTAGAGGTCCCACGAGCTTCCCAACAAACCCAAGATCACAACAAACGGATTTCGTATGAGAAAGTTGTGCCAGTTCAGGGTTCTAGGGTTAAAACAGAGTTTAAACAAGCTAACAAGCAAACAAGATTTTTCTCAAATTACTAGCATAGGGGCCTCACAAAGTGCTAATTACTTGATATTTATGCCCAAAATTACCCCAAAACTTTGGAATTCAAAACCCTAAAAATTTAGCCAACAATGCCTGTCAATCGCGATCGACAGGTTTGTCAATCACGATTGACAGAAGTGTCCGTCGGAGCCTGTCAGTCCCGATCGACATGTCAATCACGATTGATGGTGTCAATCACAATCAACATAGTCGGTCGTGGGTCCTATGAATCGCGATTGATGGTGTCAATCGCGATCCATACTTTTTCCAAAAAATCCGAGGTAATTTCAGTCAATCGGGGTTCTATCCATCGTGATGGACGCGTGGACACGTGTATCTTTGTGACAATCATGATATTTCAATCGGTCACGATCGACAGTGTCGATCGCGATTGACTGACTCCTACATGGCAGTCTGTCGTGGTCTGTCGGTCGCGATTGACAGAGCCTGTCGGTTGCCATTGACAGAGTCTGTCAATTGTGGCTGTCGATCGTGATTGACAGAGGATTAAGGAATTTTTTAATTTCGATTAGTGTTTTGCAATGTGCTCATTATGTGTGTTATACTGGTGCACTTTGTTTTACCAAATGATGAGTTTTCTGTCGATCGCGATCGATAGAGGTCAACGTCTCGGAGACTGTGTAGATTTTTTCGTACCTGTGCAACCTGCTGGAGATGAAGATATAGCCAAAACCTACAAGAAAACTCAAGAAATAGACAAAAAGAGCGCACACAAATCGCTCTCTCTCTCACACAAGTGAAATGAGGGAAATGGAAAGGGAAAGGTGATATGACCAAAAAAAAGAAATTTTCATGATGATGGAGATGGAGGTGGGAGATGGTGAGGATGATGATGGTGCTGATGATGGTGAAGTAAGAAAGAGTAAAATAAGGAAAAGTAAAGAAATTACCCACAACGTCAACGTCACAACTCTACGTCTTACCATCACACGCTCGTCCTCAAAGCTCGATCCTTGGCAATGGCGCCAAAATTTGGTGTAGCTCAGTAATGAGTACCACCTCCTTTAATGTCAATCCGGGAAGACATGAGGATGGTATGAACACCTTGAACAAGTGATGGCACAAGTGTGTGAGTGACAAGCACACAAACATGCACACACATACATACACACGCGCACACATGACAAGACAAAGAGAGAAACAATGGAGTTCTTTAGATTACTCAAAAAGTCTCATACAAGTTCAAATCTACAACAAGCTAACCTCAAAAATGAGCTCTCTAGCTCTTTTTATAGTTTTTGACTAGCTTTGGTCTTGTCCATACCTAGTGTCCGGCCTAGTTAAAAATTAGGTTCTAGGGCTATTTTGGATGTTTGAGCTCTAAAAATTATGAAAATTGGTGCATAAATACTACTAATACTCCTCAAGCTTGAGGACTCCTCGGCTTGTACAAAATGGAGTAGGAATAATAAAAAATGGTATTTACAATGGTGTGGAGTGACTAAAATCACTATTTGGGAAATGTTAACTCATGAAAAATAATAGGCAAATTTGCCAGATCTTCGTTGACTGCTTTGCCTACTTGGCCCTTCTCATTGGCTTCCTTGTCTCAGAAGTCCTTGACTGCCCTGACCACTACCAACACAGACACACACACACACACACATATATATATATGTGTGTGTGTGTGTAAGTATATTAATATAACAATATATATATAGAGTATATATATACTGCTATAAAAATAAAAATATATGTATAGTGTTATAAAAATTTATGTATATTGTTATAAAATTAGATATATATACTATTATTATATATTTATAAATTAATAAATAAATATATGTATGTATATATATATATATATATATATATATATATATATATATATATATATATATATATATATATATATATATATATATATATATATATATATATATATATATATATATATATATATATATATATATATATATATATATATATATATATATACATATATATATATGTGTGTGTGTGTGTGTGTATGTATGTATAATGTGTGTATGTGTTTGTGTATGTATATGTGTATATGCATGTGTGTGTGTATGCATGTGCATGCATATGTATGTGTGTATATATGATTATTTGAGTCTATGTGTGTGTGTGTACATATGATTATGTATGCGTACGTGTATTTGAGTATGTGTATGTGTCTATGTGTGTGTCTGCATGCATGTGCATGTGTGTGTAAATGTGTATGTATGTACGTGTATGTGTATGTGTGTATGCATGTATGTGTGTACCTACGGTCGCGCTCCTTTCTATGTCTCTCATATACATACATACATACATAAACACGCATACACATATCCACACACACATATATATATATATACATATACATACACACATACACATGTATGCATGTGACCTGATGTGCGTGTACGTTTGTGTATATAAATATGTGTATAAATATATATGTAAATATATGTGTATATTATGTATATATATATATGTATATATATATATATATATATATATATATATATATATATATATATATATATATATATATATATATATATATATATATATATATATATATATATATATATAGTTAGACATATAAATATAACAAATAAAAGCAATGCATAACATGCATTATCACGATGATGAGCCATAAGTCTTCACATCTCTTTTAGACACCACTTATGTGATCACCCAACCCAAAATTCAGCCTCAAGTGACCTAAGTACATATTTTTTATCCCTCTCATCATGCTCACTATAGAAAAAGAAAATCATGTAAATAAAACATAAAATATTTATTTCAATTTATATCTAAAACTTATACTTACTTCCACTGCAACTAAACAAGGCATAGGTAGGAGTCACATAATGCTTGCATTCTTCATTTGAACTCCAATCCATTCGCTATATACACTATATTCGCCTCTAGCTCTATGCATGTGTATATGCATGTGTGTATGTATGTGTGTGTATATGCGTGTATGTACATGTGTGTATGCATATGTAAGTACGTATATGTGTGTGTATGTGTATGTAGGTGTATATGTGAGTGTGTGTATGTGTGTATATGTATATGTATATGTGGGTATGTATGTGTGTGTATGCATGTGTGTATGTATGTATGTATGTATGTATGTATATATGTATGTATGTATGCATATGAATGTGCATTATGTATGCATATGTATGCATATGTATGCATGTGTCTATATGTGTGTGTATGTATGTCTCTATGTGTGTCTGTGTGTGTATGCATACTTATGGTTAGTGTGTGTATGTGTGTTTTCATATGTGTGTACGTATATGTGTAAGCATGTCTATGTGTGAGTATTTGTCTCTATCTATGTATATAAAGATGTAAAAGTATGTGTGTATATATATATGTGTGCGTGTATGTATGTATATATGTGTGTACAAGTAAATTTATGTGTAGAGTTATGTGTTTGCTAGTCTGTACATGTCCAGGTATACACATGTATGTAACTATGTGTGTGTAAGTATATGCATATGTTTGTGGGCAGGTATGCAGTGACGTGATGTGCGTATACATATATGTACGCATATGTATGTGTGTGTGTATATGTACGTATATGTATATGTGTATGCATGTGCATGTGTGTATGCATGCGTATGTGTATATGCATGTGTGTATGTATGTGCGTATGTGTGTGTATATGTGTGTATGTATATGTAAGTATGTATATGTGTGTGTATATGTATGTAGGTGCATATGTGAGTGTGTGTGTGTATATATGTGTATGTGGGTGTGTATTTGTGTGTATGCATGTATGTATGTATGTATTTATGTATGTATCTATGTATGTATGTATGTATGTATGTATGTATGCATATGCATGTGCATGTGCATTATGTATGCATGTGTGTGTACGTGTGTGTATGTGTGTCTCTATGTGTGTGTGTATGCATATGTGTGTATGTGTGTATGTATATGTGTATGCATGTGTATGTGTGAGTATGTGTCTCTATCTATGTGTATATAAATATGTAAAAGTATGTGTGTATATATATGTGTGTGCATGTATGTATATATGTGTATACATATACATGTGTGTGAAGGTAAATTTATGGGTAGAGTTATGTGTGTGCTGGTGTGTGCATGTCTAGGTATATACATGTATGTAACTATGTGTGTGTAAGTATATGCACATGTTTATGGGCATGTATGCATGTGACCTGATGTGTGTATACGTATATGCATGCATATGTATGTGTGTGTGTATATGTATGTATATATATATATATATATATATATATATATATATATATATATATATATATATATATATATATATATATATATATATATATATATATATATATATATATATGTATGTGTGTGTGTGTATGCATGTACATGTGTGTATGCATGCATGTGTATATGCATGTGTGTATGTATGTGTGTATGTGTCTGCATATGCATGTATGTATATGTGTGTATGTATATGTAAGTACATATATGTGTGTGTATGTGTATGTAGGTGTATATGTGAGTGTGTGTATATGTGTATGTGGGTGTGTATGTGTATGCATGTATGTATGTATGTATGCATATGCATATGCATTATGTATGAATATGTATGCATGTGTGTGTATGTATGTCTCTATGTGTGTGTATGCATATTTATGTTTAGTGTGTGTATGTGTGTATGTATATGTGTATGCATGTGTATGTGTGAATATTTGTCTCTATCTGTGTGTATATAAATATGTAAAAGTATATGTGTGTATGTATGTATATATGTGTATGATTATATCTGTGTGTGCATGTAAATTTATGTGTACAATTATGTGTCAGTTGGTCTGTGCATGTCTAGGTATATACATGTATGTAACTCTGTGTGTGTAAGTATTGAAAGAACTTGGAGAAGCTTGTAGAAGGTAGAAAAATGCGTTTCAAAGCGATGAAGTTTGGTCAAGCCAACCTGCACAAGACCAACCCTTGAGCTTGTGGAGAATCAAGTAGACCTTCTAAGCATGTGATAAGTGCAAAGAAACACACTATGTACTTTGGAGCATCAAGAAGAATGAGTTGATACAAAACAGATAGGTTCGTGGGTCGACTAGCTCAAAAAACTTACTATCTATGGAAGAGACAATGAACTTCAAATGCCCATAGCTACCAGCGTGATTACAATTAGAAAAAATCCTTTTATGGGAGTGATACACATAGGGTTGAGTGTATATAATGCACAAAAGTATAAGGAATAAGCAAAATATGCTATAGAAATGAACGCAACATTCACAGGTGGTACTTCCTTTTTTTCAGGAATACGTAGAGATTGACCCCGAGATAGAAAACCTCAGATTTCTCCAAATCTACTGAACCAAATGCTATGAAAAGTAATAATCATAAACTAGGAACTTATATCCAATGAGCCATCTTGCACTCAATTCGGAGCTCTGGAGAGAGAGCAACAACCTTTGCAAGATTACTATTGGCGAAAAAGATGATGCAGAGAATTGAAGGAGCAAGACAATGATGGTCACAAGTGTATGTATATTGCTTCCATGTAATGTACAAGTGATTTCAAGTCTTTATATAGACTCTAGGAGTGTTCCACAACTTCTACAAGTGAAATTTGAATTCAAATGAAGGTGGGAATGGTTGTTGGAGGGAATCAATTCACTTCCCTACAATCTAGGAAAAGTGAAGATCTAGTTTGATCTACTTTTAGGTGATTTGATTGCTTGATTGAATGCAACTTCAACCACCAAAAATTTGTGGGATTTGGGCTCTATCTTTCTACCTTTACATTTGTAAAGCTCAAGGCTTTTACAACGGTAAATGAACCATCAAAAATCTATCAAAAAAATACAATAAATGAGCATAAGAAAAAGAACTCTCCAACGGATATTCTTTCGATGTGATAGCCTTTGATGTTGATCAAATCCACCTCAAACATAGTGTAAGTTTGATGTTCCAATAGCTCCCCCTTAAGCTAAAGTATGCTTGAGTCTTCATTCTCTGATAGGTTGAATACTTGCCATAGCTTTGAATCCACAAAGCTTTATTCCATCAAGTGCCTTCGTCATCATATCTACTACTTGCTTTTCAGTAGGAACAAAAGAAATGTCAATCTCCTTTGCCATGAGCTTTCCTTGATGAAGTGGTAATGGACTTCTATGTGCTTGGTTCTCGCATGGAAAATAGGATTTGCCGCTAGATGCATGGAACTTACATTATCTCCAAATATGTGAGGTTTGGAACTCACAAGTCCCAAATCTGTATACAATGCTTTTAACCATATTGGCTCTTGAGTTTCTATGGTCAAGCCTATGTACTCTGCTTCAATTGAGGATAAAGCACCTGTTGGTTGCTTCTTGGAACTCCATGACAGTAGCTTCGAACCTGCAAAAGCTAAGTAACCAGATGTACTTTTTCTATCATCCTTAGCTCCTACCCAATCTGCATCTGAGTAGATTTTGATATCCAAATCTAAAGAGTAAGGATAGAATATACCTTCGTTGATTGTACCTTTGAGATACTTAAGTACTCTCTTAGCCATATCCATGTCTCGGTGAGTGCATGAACTGACTAAGCATTCCCACACTATATGAGATGTCTGCCCTTGTATGAGTAGCGTATATCAAGCTACCTACCAAGCTTTGATACTCTTTAATGTCTTCAATTTTCTCACCTTCATAAACACTAAGTTTATGATTCATCTCCAAAGGTGTACCTGGAAGTTTAGTGTTCTCCATTTGGAACTTGAGAAGAAGATCCTGAATGTATCTTCTTTAAGTCAAATACATTCCTTCATCTGTGTATATCACCTGCATACCTAGGAAATATGTGAGCTCACCTAGGTCACTAATTTTGAACTCCTCTTGCATGTGTCGCTTGATCCTTTTAATGCCATTTAGATCATCACCTGTCACAATAATATCATCTACATATAAACATAGATAGATAACCTCATTGTGATCCCTTTTGATGAATAGAGAAGGATCTGAGCTGCTAGCTTTGAACCCTTGATCTTGAAGATATGTAACCAACCTGTAATTCCAAGCTCTTGGAGCTTGTTTCAATCCATACAATGCTTTCTTAAGTCTGCAAACATAAGATGGATGATTAGGGTTTTCAAAACCTGGAGGTTGTGACATGTATACCTCTTCACTTATCCAACCATTTAAGAATATATTTTTCACATCAAGTTGGAGGAGTCTCCAATTCCTTGCAGCAGCTACACTTATCAATGTCCTGATTGTAGTCATCTTTGCAACTAGTGAGAATGTTTGCTCATAGTCTATACCATGAGTTTGTGAGCATCCTTTGGCAACTAATCTTGCCTTGTACCTTCAAACTCATCCATCTGAATTTCTTTTAACTTTATATACCCATTTTGATTTAGTTACATTGGAACCAAATCCCAAGTGTCCATTTCCTTCAATGCATCTATCTCTTCGTTCATGGCCTTTTCCCAATTAGGGTTCCCCTTTGTCTCTTCATAGGTTGAGGGTTCCTCTGAAATAGAGTCTTTTGCCAAGTAGATCAAATGCTTTGTAACAAATCTAGAATCATATCCATACCTTTCTGGTTGTTTCTTCTCTCTTGTTGATCTTCTAGGTGCTTGTTTGGAGCATTCTCCAACCTCCTGCATTTTTGCTTTGCCTCTTGACTTCCATAGCTTGTAATCCTTTTCCCTTTCATCTTGGGCATCGTCTGTATCACTTCTTGGATCCTCGACCTATGTATCATGCTTGCTTCCTAATTGATGAGAGTTAGAATCAAGATCATATGGTAGTGTTACCTTTTGTTTGTCTTCATCATACCAAGACATGTGTTCTTCAAACACAACATCTTTACTTGTAGTGAATTGCTTGGTTGAAGGATTGAAGAACCTGTAACCCATCTGAGTTGAATCATATCCAATAAACAGTGCCTTTGTTGCCCTTTCATCTAGCTTACCTCTTATTTGTGATGGTACATGAACATAAGCTAAACAACCAACAACCTTGCAATGTCCAAGACTAGGTTTTCTTCCATGCCATGCTTCATAAGGATTCATACCTTGAAGTGATTTGGATGTTCATCTATTGACAAGGTACATAGCAGTTTAAATAACTTTTGCCCATAGATAATGTGGCAACTTCTTCTCTTCAAGCATTGTTCGGGCTGATCCAACCAATGTCTTGTTTCTCCTCTCTGCAATTCCATTTAGTTGAGGAGATCACCTAGTAGTTACTTCCCTTTTGATACCTTTTTCCTGCAAGAACTCATCAAACTCTTTGGAGAAGTATTCTCCCCCTCCATCAGATCTGAGCTTCTTTAGTGATCTACCTGTATGATTCTCCACATGTGCAAGATACTTCTTGAAGCAATCAAACACTTCATTCTTACTCTTGATAAAGTATAGAACAATCCATCTACTATGGTCGTCAATAAATGAGACATAATACCTTTATCCTGCCAATGAAGGTTCTTGACTTGGTCCCCATACATCTGCATGTAATAAGTCCAATAAGTTGTTGTGGATGTAGCCTCTGTGGTTGAATGGTTGTCTTTGTGCCTTCCCAATCTGACATGCATCACACCTGTTGATCATGTGTTGCTTTGATATCTTCGACAGTCCTAGAACACTTTGATCCCTACATATATCCTTCAAAGTTCTTTCATTCACATGAGCAAGTCTCTTATGCCACACTTCAAACTCACTTAGGGTTTGAGACCCAAAGTTGAATAGAGCTATGTTCCTAGTTTCTCCTGATTCAAAAGTAAAGAGCCTACCATGCTTCTCACCTCGGCCTATCTTTTTGAAGCCTTGACATTGATCTTCCACAAAAGCTCCATGTTGGGTGAACCTAACTTGCAAGCCTTTTTGAACTATTTGGCCTACACTTATTAGGTTTTTAGTGATAGTGGGTACATAGAGAACCTTACTTAGAATGTTTGTCCTGCCATTGCAAGCTTTGACATTACCAATCTTCTCCACATTGTGCTTCGTGTCATCCCCTATTTGCACTCATGTCTATGCTTTGGACTTTCCAAATCAGATAGAAGAGCAATGTTGCCTGCAACATGATTCGAGCATCTTGAATCTATGTAGAACAAATGATCATCTTCTTTACCTTCTTTGTGGCTTAGATTCATAATAAGCAATGAGTCTTCATGTGGTTGATCTTCTGAATAATTGTTGTAGTCCCTTCTTTTCTAGCTTCTATTGTTATTGTTGAAGTTGTGTCCACCTCTGACTCTATTACTGCCATATCCACCTCTTCCACTTCCTTTCTGGGTCGTCCCATTGAACCAGCAATTCTGAGTGGTGTGGTTGGTCTTATCGCATATGGCACAAGGTTGAACATTTTGACCTTTGGCTTTGTCTTGCTTTTATCCTTTCTTCTTCCCTTTCCACTTGCTCTTGCTTGCAAAGTTGGCTTGGGAAGTCTCTTCTTCATCTTCTTCCTTCTTCTTGCCTTTCTACTTCTTATGCTATTGTTGGCTTCTTCATTGAGGAGTTGTCCAAGAAAGATATTGAAGTTTGGAGTTTGCACATCCATGATGAGATCATAAGCCGTCGTGAAGGATTGCCATTGCTTATCACTAAGAATGCCGTTGAGAATTTGCCTCATGATGACCTCTTCTTCAATCAGCTCTCCAATGGATGCGAACTGATCCCCAACCTTCTTGACCTTAGTAACAAACTCTGTGATGGTTTGTTTAGGTGTCTTCTTCATTTGGTTGAACTCGTTCCAAAGATGATTCTTTCTTGCTTTGGTACTAGCAGAAAATAAAGTCTGGAGGGCATCCCAAGTCCCTTGAGATGTCTTGCATCCTCTAGTATGTGGTAATAGAAAGTCAGAGATAGAGTTTAGTATGTACGATCTTGCTTGAGCATCCCTTTCACACCAAAGTGTGAGCTTATCTGTCTCCTCTTGTGTAGGTCCTCCTTTGGATCTTGGAATAGGCATAGCTTCATCACCTGCTACAATTCCATAAAGATTTCTACCTTGCAAATAGGCCTCCATTTTGATTTGCCAAGCCACGTAGTTGTTTCGATCAAGCTTCTCGATCATTGAGGGAAAACCATCACCCTTCTTGATCTAGCTCTGATACCACTGAAAGAACTTGGAGAAGCTTGTAGAAGGTAGAAAAATGCGTTTCGAAGCGACGAAGTTTGGTCAAGTCAACCGGCACAAGACCAGCCCTTGAGCTTATGGAGACTCAAATAGACCTTCTAAGCATGTGGTATGTGCAAAGAAACACACTATGTACTTTGGAGCATCAAGAAGAATGAGTCAATACAAAACAGGTAGGTTCACGGGTCGACTAGCTCAAAAAACTTACTATCTATGGAAGAGATAATGAACTTCAAATGCCCATAGCGACCAGCGTAATTACAATTAGAAAAAATCCTTTTATGGGCGTGATACACATAGGGTTTAGTGCATATAATGCAAAAAGTATAAGGAATAAGAAAAATATGCTATACGAATGAATGCGACATTCACCGGTGGTACTTCCTATTTTTTAGGAATACGTAAAGATTGACCCCGAGACAGAAAAACTCCGATTTCTCCCACTTTGCTGAACCAAATGCTATGAAAATTTATAGGAATAAACTAGACACTTATAACTTTCCAATGAGCCATGTTGCACTCAATTTGGAGCTCTCGAGAGAGAGCCGTAGCCTCTGCAAGATTACTGTTGGCGAAGAAGATGATGTAGAGAATTGAAGGAGCAAGACAATGATGGTCACAAGTGTATGTATATTGCTTCCATGTAATGTACAAGTGATTTCAAGTATTTATATAGACTCTAGGAGTGTTCCACGGCTTCTACAAGTGAAATTTGAATTCAAATGAAGGTGGGAATGGTTGTTGGAGGGAGTCAATTCACTTCCCTACAATCTAGGAAAAGTGAAGATCTAGTTTGATCTACTTTTAGGTAATTTGATTGCTTGATTGAATGCAACTTCAACCACCAAAAATTCGTGGGATTTGGGCTCTATCTTTCTACCTTTACATGTGTAAAGCTCAAGGCTTTTACAACTGTAAATGAACCATAAAAAATCTCTCAAAAAAATACAATAAATGAGCATAAGAAAAAGAACTCTCCAACGGATATTCTTTCGACGTGATAGCCTTTTATGTAGATCAAATCCACCTCAAGCATAGTGTAAGCTTGATGTTCCAACAAGTATGTGCATCTGTTTGTGGGTAGGTGTGCGTGTGACGTGATGTGCGTATACGTATATGTATGCATATGTATGTGCGTGTGTATATGTATGTATATGTATATGTGCATGCATATGCATGTGTGTATGCATGTGTGTGTATATGCATGCATGTATGTATGTGTGTATGTGTGTGTATATGTGTGTATGTAAATGTGTGTATGTATATGTAAGTACATATATGTGTGTGTATGTGTATGTAGGTATATATGTGAGTGTGTGTTTGTGTGTATATATGTATGTGGGTGTGTATGTGTGTGTATGCATGTATGTATGTATGCATATGCATGTGCATTATATATGCATATGTATGCATGTGTATGTACGTGTGTGTGTACATGTGTGTTTATGTGTGTCTCTATGTGTGTGTGTGTATGGATATTTATGTTTAGTGTGTGTATGTGTGTTTTCATATGTGTGTATGCATATGTGTATGCATGTTTATGTGTGAGTATGTGTCTCTATTTGTGTGTATATAAATATGTAAAAGTATGTGTGTATGTTTGTGGGCAGGTATGCATGTGGCTTGATGTGCATATACATATATGTATGCATATGTATGTGTGTGTATATGTATGTATATGTGTATGCATGTGCATGTGTGTATGCATGCATATGTATATATGCATGTGTGTGTATGCATGTATGTATGTGTATTTATGTACATGTAAGTATGTATATGTGTGTATGTGTATGTAGGTGTATATGCAAAGGTGTGTATATGTGTATGTGAGTGTGTATGCATGTAAGTATGTATGCATATGCATGTGCATTATGTATGCATATGCATGTGCATTATGTATGCATATGCATGCGCATTATGTATGCATATGTATGCATATGTATGCATATGTATGCATGTGTGTGTGTGTCTATGTGTGTGTGTATGCATATTTATGTCTAGTGTGTGTATATGTGCTTTCATATGTGCACATGTGTGTATGTATCCGCATGTGTGTGTATGTATGCACATATGTGTATGTATATGTATATGTGCATGTGTACACATGTATGTGAGTGTATGCATATGTGTGTGTATGTATGTATAACTATATATATATATATATATATATATATATATATATATATATATATATATATATATATATATATATATATATATATATATATATATATATATATATATATATATATATATATATATATATATATGTGTGTGTGTGTGTGTGTGTGTGTGTGTGTGTGTGTGTGTGTACACACACACATACATACATACATACATACACACACACACACACACACACACATATATATATATATATATATATATATATATATATATATATATATATATATATATATATATATATATATATATATATATATATATATATATATATATATATATATATATATATATATATATATATATATATATATATATATATGTGTGTGTGTGTGTGTGTGTGTGTGTGTGTGTGTTACATAAAAACAAGCTCTAAAGTAGTTTTTTAGTCTTGTGGATCTTATTAGTTATTAAAAATAGTATATGGAAGCTTGTGGATCTTATTAGTTACGAAAAATAACATGTGGAGGCGCTCACATCTCCAAATGTATTGTGAAAGTAGATAAAAGTAAGAAGGAAAAGAGAGGTATCTATTTTTAGATAAGGAAGGCA
The DNA here is from genome assembly GCA_020310875.1 of Ceratopteris richardii. Lineage (NCBI taxonomy): Eukaryota > Viridiplantae > Streptophyta > Polypodiopsida > Polypodiales > Pteridaceae > Ceratopteris > Ceratopteris richardii. Next base: position 139,008,963 of record CM035416.1, read on the forward strand.
CTTTTGTTGACAACCTCTCAATAAAAAGAGTGGTTCTCTTAGTGTAGGTGGCCAAATTGAGTGATTCTTGTTGGGTTGCGAAGCTTACAACTTGCACTTTGTAAATAAATCAGTTTGTCTACAATTTGTAATGAGAAAACTCTGCAAAAGTAGGCATGTTTACAGATCTTCTTTCTTGTGTCTATCCGGTGTCTCATCAGAGACATACCTCTCTTCAAACTTTCATATCTCAGTCGTTATGAGGTCTTTTTGAGTGCTTTTACTTGGAGGAGGTTCCTTAGCTCTACACTATCTATGTATATCAAAAGTTTCCATAGATATATAAGTTTTCTTGCTGCTATACATCAGTTTTCAATTCAGATAGTTAGTCATACCTTGCTGTTGTAGGGCTCTACATACCTTGACTTCAAGCTATTTTTTGGGGAGCTATACTCTAGATTTTTTAATGTTTTTTGCTTCTAAAGCATGCTACTCAGAGTCTAATTTCAGAATATATGATTAGTTTTGAGAATTTATGCTCAGATAGTTTCTGAATTTTGCTACAGTCACCTATTTCTATTTTCTTGAAAGTTTTGAGGAAAGTTTGATTTCTGAAGTTTGGAAATATTTGTTTGATCTTTTGAAGATCTTGGGAGGTCACATCATTTTCGTTGTGTACTTTGATGTTTACAAGTTTGTAAACATAAAATTGTGGTATCAGAGCTTTTGTTTTTTTATCAAATATTTTATACAACTTATTGAATTATCTTCTTTGTTTACAATAATTCAACATGGCAGATTTGAGTGCATCGATTGAGAAGTTATCAGATGGGAGAAATTATCCCATGTGGAAATTTAGAATGGAGTCTTATCTCATGTCTAAATGTCTTTGGGGATTGATAATAGGTACAAAAGTGAAGCTGGTATTACCAAAAGCTCCTACACAAGCAGATCGAGCAAGAGAGCAAGAATGGATCGAAAGAGAAGATAGAAGAGTTCTATTTATTATATCACAAACAATTTTGAATACTATGCTTGGGCATATAAGAGGTTTGAATACTAGTAGAGAAGCCTGGGAGTCTCTAGAAAGGTTATTTTCAACTACCAACAGAGCGAGGCAAACACAACTTATTGGTGAGCTGATAAGAGTAAAAAAGAAGCCACGACAATCAGTTAATGATTATGTTCTTGGGGTAAAATCTCTTATTGAAGCATTAGCCTCTATTAATGCATCTCCTAGTGAGGATATAAGGTTTAATAGCATGTTAAATTGCTTGAGAGAAGATGAAAGATGGAAGTCTTTCATTACGTCTATCATGACTTGAGAGAATCTACCATCTTTTGAAGATTTACAAACGCTCATGATCACTAAAGAAATCAACACAGAAGGTGGCAACTCTTATCATTCACAAAGAGGTAGTCAAGGAAAAGTTCTTTATACTTCATCAAATAGATCAAGAGGTAGAGGAAATTGGAGAGGAGGAGGAAGATTCAACAAGAATGCAAGAGGAAGAGGAAGCTTTAATGCAATTAGAGGAGGAAGAACCACACAACAAAGTCAAAAGACTCAACCAAATCAGCAAGGTAACTTTACTTGCCATTATTGTGGTAAAGTTGGTCATTATGCCAAGGATTTCTTCTCCAACCCAAATAGAAGAGGTGGTTTTAGAGGACGACAAAGAGGAAGAGGCCAAAATCACATGCATCAAAACAACAACATTGTGCAAGAGGAGGCTCACACACAGAATGAAAACATTCTTATGGTTATGCATACAGAGACACATAAGAGGAAGGTAAACAACAAAACTTGTTATGTAGATAGTGGTTGCTCAAACCACATGAGTCATAACATGAATATGTTTGTGAACTTACACAAGACAGATTCAAGAGTCACAATTGCTACAGGAGATAGTACTGAGCATGAAGTAGTTTACATTGGTGATTGTCCACTTAATGAACATGTAACTCTTAGAGATGTTTTGTTTGTTCCTATTATTACAAGAAATTTGATTTCAGTTGGAGAGATGGAGGACAATGGAGTGAAGGTTGATTTTGACAATAATCAGTGGTAGCCTTATCAGAAGAAGGATGGGAATTTTGTTTTAAAAGGAAAAAAGGTAAACAGATTATATACTTATGAAGTTGATGTTCTAGATTATGCAGGTTATACAATGGTTAATGGGACTCAAGTAAGTCAATTGGACTTATGACATAAAAGATTAGGACACATCAGTGTTGGCAGGTTAAACGATATTGCAAAGAAATCATTGGTTGAAGATTTACCACAACTACCTAAGCAAGATTTGGATTTTGTTTGTGAGGCATGTCAGTTTGGAAAACAGGTACGGAGTCCTTTTTCAAAAGCAGGATTGCAAAGCAGAGGTATTTTGGACTTGATTCATACTGATGTATGGGGTCAGGTAGCAAGTACTTTGTAACATTTATTGATGACTTCTCAAAGTTTACATTCATTTATTTTATGAAATACAAATCCGAAGTGTTTGATATGTTCAAGAAGTTTAAATCATTGGTTGAAAAGAAAACAGGTCAAAGCATAAGAAGATTGAGATCAGATGGAGGAGGTGAGTACTTTTCTAATCAGTTTCTTGCATTTTTGGAGGAAGAAGGAATAAAAAAGGAGACTACAAATAGATACACACCTCAACAAAATGGTGTGGATGAAAGAAGAAACAGGTCTATCTTGGAGATGGGTAGGTGCATGTTAAATGAAAAGGACTTACCACTTACTTTTTGGGCTAAAACATGCAATATGGCAGTTTATGTGATGAACAGGTTACCACCTACTCAAAGTCATGTACAAAAGCACCTTATAAATTGTTTTATGGATCAAAACTAGATATTTCTAATTGTAGAATTTTTGGAAGCATATGTTTTGTTCATGTTCCACAACAGTTAAGGTCAAAGTTGGATCCAAGGTCACAAAAAATGGTTTTTATTGGTATGGCAAAAGGGTAACCAGGACATAGATATGTGAACCCAGATACGAGAGAGGTAATTGTTTCGAGAGATGTTATTTTTCATGAAGATAAATCTTGGCATAAACATGAAGTGCAGGTAGATGAAGAAGAAACTAAAATAAGTCATGAAGAAGAGCCAAGTTCTCCAAGCTCACTAGAAAGTCAGATTACACATGAAGAGATAACTCCCCAAATCAAAAGTTGAAGAAAATTCTTGATTTGATTTCAAAGGAAATTGAGTCACAGGAACTTTTAAAGAAGCATCAAAGGTAAAGAAATGGGTTAAAGCAATGGATGAAGAAATGACAACTTTGTATGAGAACATTACATGGAGTTTAGTTCCAAGGCAATCTAACATGAAGGTAATCGATAACAAATGGGTATATAGAATAAAGAGAAACAGTCATGGTTCAGTAAGTAGATATAAAGCAAGGCTTGTTTGTAAAGATTATGCGCAGAGTTATGGCATCGATTATGAGGGGACATTTTCTCATGTTGCCAAGATATCAACAATAAGGACATTAATAGGTGTTGCTGCAAGCAAGGCATGGAATATTTATCAAATAGATATAAAAAATGCATTTCTCAATGGTGATTTAAAAGAAGATGTGTACATGGAGCAACCAGCAGGTTATGAAGATCCCAAGAAGCCTACACATGTATGTAAACTCTTGAAAGCATTGTATGGTCTTAAGCAGGCTCCAAGGGCTTGGAATTTTAGATTAGTAAAGTTTCTTGAAAAGCAAGGATACAGGTGTTCAAATGCAGATACTTCTTTGCATGTTAAGGTTGAAGGATCATTGATTGTTTTATATCAATTTATGTGGATGACTTGATAATAACATGAAATAATGAAGGTGAGATAGCCAGGATCAAAGCAGAGCTTGGATCTGAATTTAAAATTTTAGATTTAGGAGAACTGACATACATTCTTGGAATCAAAGTTATGAAGAAGGAACATGGTGTATATCTTCTACAAAGGAAGTATATTTTAGATTTATTAAAGAAATATGGCATGGAGCATTGTGAGAGTATCAGTAATCCGATGGAATCCAATGTGAATGCTCATCATTGTGACTACATGACAAAGGTAATACAAGATGTTGAACCCTCTTGTTTTGAAGATGTAATCGGAAATGCAGATTGGGAAAAAGCTATGGATGAGGAGATGGCTGCACTTTATGGAAATGATACATGGAAGCTGGTTCCATTGCCCCAAGGAAAGAAACCCATAGGTTGCAAGTTTCCTACATGGTGAGTTATAGGAAGAAGTATACATGGACCAGCCACAAGGATATGAAGATTCAAAGCATCCAGAATATGTTTCGAGGTTGCAAAGGGCTTTGTATTGGCTTAAGCAAGCTCCTCATGCATGGCATGCAAGGATTGTTGATTACTTAACCGCCATTGGGTTTTCTATGTGTGATGTAGATCATTCACTATATGCAAGTGTAGCTCACTAATGAGTAGCACCTCCTTTAATGTCAATCCGGGAAGACATGACGATGGTATGAAGACCTCAAACAAGTGATGGCACAAGTGTGTGAGTGAGAAGCACACAAACGTGCATACACATACACACACACGTGCACACAAGGCAAGAACAAAGAGAGAGACAATGGAGTAACTTCTATTGCAAAAGAGTTCTCATACAAGCTCAAATCTACAACAAGCTAACCTCATAAATGAGCTCTCTAGCTCTTTTTATAGTTTTTGACTAGCTTTGGTCTTGTCCAGACCTAGTGTCCGGCCTAGTTAAAAATTAGGTTCTAAGGCTATTTTGGAGGCTCAAACGAGCTCTGAAAATTACGAAAATTGGTGCATAAATACTACTAATACTCCTCAAGCTTGAGGACTCCTTGACTTGTACAAAATGGAGTAGGAATAATAAAAAATGATATTACAATGGTGTGAAGCGATGTGAAGTGACTAAGATCACTATTTGGGAAATATTGTTTCATGGAACAATTATAGGGCCTATCTGCCAGATCTGTGTTGACTGCTTTGTCTGCTTGTTCCTTGTTCTGACTCCCTTCTTGGGCTTCCTTGTCTTGTGGGTCCTTGGGTGCCCTGGCTGCTACCAACACCCCCCGCTCTCTCACATATGTCATCTCTGATAGACCCTTGTTGGGTTGAGCGTTTGACATAATATTCAACCACATCTGAAGCTAGGTGATGTTCTTCCAGCCGCAGCCCCCGTGCTAAGTCTGTTAATAGAGCATCCCAATCTATGACCCCTAGAATGTGCGGATGTGGCAACCACAATTGCTCGGAGTGTAAGGTCCTCTCCACAGCGAAAAGGTGGAGGCGATGTGAGGGTCTGGGTGCAAATATTTCAGAGTGGTATTCCCAGAACCCTGTGACGAACATCTCCTCGAAAGTTTGTTTATAGCATGCTGGGAGATACTTTATTCTTGCATGCCAAGCATATATTACATTAATTGAGGGGGTTGTGCTCATGCTGTACACCAAGTCTAGGTTGCCTACGGTGAAGCCGACTCCTGAGAAATGTGGGTCTTTAATGTTATTTTTTTAAGGTTCTGAACATGACCAACATTAGTTCAAATATCTTCATACACATTTGTGCCATCACGTCTGGTATGTTTTGCAGCCTGACTCCCTAGTGAGGGATGGTAGAGATCATGTATGCCACTGTAGCCGTTCCTCGTGGTGGTGCTAGGTATACGTAATTTAATCATTTTGCACAGCCTTTAACATTCTTTATAGTGATGGAAAAGTCCGGCCATGTGCGCCTTCTAAGGATTGGGGCGTAACATGGATTGTACTTAATAAATAGTGGCATATTGTTCTATGTACGAACCATTTTTGGGTAAGTTTCAAGGAGACGCAACCGCCAGGTAGGTTGGAAAATGGATCCTTGTGTGGCGCTTTCAAGTATATCATCGCGTGCGAATTGAGTGGTGAAGGTTGGAAATATTCTAACATGCGTCAAAAATATTCTGACTTGATAATAGTGTTCTCAATCTTAGACATTGTCTGAATTTGCACCACAACTCGATCATCATGCATGTTGGCCATCTTCTCGAGTGTCTGCAACCATTCTGGGGCTTCTACCTCCAGTGTATCCAATCCTTCAGAGGTTTGTCGTCCACCCGGCATTGGCATAGGAACATATGGCTCCTCGTATGACTCGTCTACTTCTATGGGTACCAATTCTTCTAGTTCTCGCTCTATGACTGGAGAGGGCTGTCGTTCATACTCAAGTAACTTTCTTTGCAACTCAGCGACCTGTTCTCTCAGTGCATTTACCTCGTCTGTAGTTGTGGTAGAATCTATGATCTTGGGTGGTTCTTCTTGCATCATTAGCTATTGACAAAGAGTGTCCCGTTCTTTTCCCAATTCATCATGTGCTTCTAGTAGATCAGCATAGCTTTCCAAGATTGTTTTCATCGTCTCTGAAGGGATTGCTTTAAACTGTTCTAGGTCAACCTCATGAGGGGAGCGTTCCATTGCTACCTCTAGGTTTTCTTCATTCTACTTTTGAAGTCATTTATTTTCTTATAGGGCCATGGCCATGTGCTTCTGTAATAACGTCAGGTTGCGCCGAACTTTGACATTCTCTGACTGATAGAGTTCAAGTAAAGCTGTTAATTTTTTAACTTCAGAAGATTCGGATTGTTGGGGAGCTTCCAATAAGGTCTGGTGGGCGTGTTTGAGCATAGTATAACGTTGATTCAGGTTAGCGTTTTCTTCCTCTATGGTCACAAGCCACCTCTGTAATTGCTGGTGGTCCGTAGTTATTTGACGATGGCGATCTTCTAGAGTCTGATATTTGCTCTACAGTTGATATACACATTGATGTAATGTAGAAAAAACATTCTTTACATGTAGAGATGCTAGGAAAGTGGAAGATGTAGGGGGAATGGGGAAGGGGAAAGGGATTGTGAATTAAGTGGACTCAAGAGGTGATGTGGGGGCAGGGGGTATAGGAGATTGTGGGAGTGTGGGGGGAGGGAGTGGTGTTGTTGCTGGTGAAGTTTCCATGGTTTCAAAAGAGTGTGTGACTATGTAAATGGGAACTGTGGGTGGGATGGATGTACAGTTTGTGAAAAGTGTTGTGAATGTAGGCATGGCAACCCCTCCATGTTTCATGTTAGCATTGCATTGCGGACTGTCTGGGCTCTTAAAAAGTTATCCAGGTCAGCAGTGGCTTCCTTGGTCTTTTCTTTGCTTTCTAGTTCTAATTGATGATAGGCCTCTTGTAATTCTTGGTATCGGCTGTTTAGTGAGGCATTCTCAATAGACAATAAATTAAGCTTCGATTGTAAGTCATTGGTTGTCCTCTGCAGCTGCTGGTAATTATCACCAAGAGAGGTGAACTCATCTCTTACTTGTTGGTGCAGATCAATCACCAATTGAAGATTTGGAGCAAAGAAGATGGATACATTCACAAGAGTGAAGGACATGTACACATATGTACATTAGTTATGACATAGGTTACATATACTTATGGTTTGATAAGAGTTTGTATATAGATGCCTATAAATACTTTTGGAAAATGTCGGGATATAGAGAGAAGACAAAGAGAGACTATGTATGAGCATAGGTATAGAGAAATTAGTGATTGTAAATGTCAATAGACAGATGAGAAAGTAGTTGAACTCTCTCTCAATTTTCTGTAGTAGTCTTCTCCTGAAATGAAGAAAATATTGCGCCCGATGTTTCTGTGTCTGCTCCGTCTGTGTTTGATCAATTGAGAAATCCTTTTGAGGATATCTAAGTTGTTAGTTAATGAGCCTGTGACCTAAGTTTCAGAGTCTAATTGCAAACAGGCTAGGAGAATTGTTAGTAGGAACATTCATGTGTGTTGAATGTTCACAGTTCTCTGAAACTGGCGCACATTTCAAGTTGAAAGAAATGAGTAGTGCTCAGTGCACAGTGTAAAGTTTTACACATATGATAGCTCAAAATCTAAGTTGAGAGATAAGCTATCTACAGCCAAAAGGATTTGGTAAAACGGGTTCGACATTGTGAGAACCAAAGTTAAGAAGTTAGGGGTGTCAAATCGACTTCTCAGAAGTACAGATTTGGACATAGGTAACTTGTGAAGTTGATTTCTCAAGTTATACTAAACCTTTTTGAGAACTTTAACTTGGAGAAGGTGCGCAATCTCTAGGCGACACTCCATACAAAATTTCATACAAAACTTTACATGTTTGATAGGTCAATGAGAAGAAATTGTGCAGCAGACTTTTCTGTGTTTCATCTTCTTCACAGATTTTCTCAATTTTAATAATTTGGAGATTGGACCTCTAGTTTAGTGAAGGTTTTGACTTACTCTTGATATAGAGGTGTTCTAAATTCAAGAGTAGGTTGTTCTTTTGGAGATTAACACTCTCCATCATTACTTGTGTCATACACATGAACATCTGTCAAAATGCATTATCTACTGTGGGTGATAGTATTAATGGGGTGCTAAATGAAGATGCAGTGGGTGTAGATGCAACGGGAACGGGGAATGGTGTTGGGAAAGTGGATGTGGTGGTGATTGTGGAAAATTGTGATGGGCCTAAATATGTTTGTGCCGTGAGTGAAGTGAGTGGTGGTGCAGTGGGCGGTGAGATGTCCATGTCATTGGACGTGTCCAGTGCGGTGACTGTGAACAAGGGTGTGACTGTGGGTGCTTGTGCTGGTGTAAATACAGGATTTACAAAGGTTGAGGAGTAATTTACAGGGGGGCTGGCTGGAGCAGTTTGGTGGAAAGGGGAAATAGGGGTTACAGCGGGTCGGGGAGGTGAGACAGGGGAAAAGGTTAATGGGGTTAGAAATGGGAAATGGTGTCGTGGAGTTGCGGGGAAAGATGGGAAAGATGGAGGGGAAAAGGTAGTAGATGGAAAGGTGGGAAGCGGAGGGGGGAAACCCGGTTGAGTGGGTGTGGACAGGGTTATAGGAATGGAGGCAATAAAAGCTTCGGCTACTGCGCTGTCGAAAGATGTGGCTGGTCTAGGAGATAGAGGATGAAGGGGAGAGATGGGAGGTGAAGGAGGAGTGGTTGGGGTGACGGGTACCCCGATTATAGTTGTGGTGTTTACATTAGTTGTATGGGGTGGGGAGTCTACAAGGATGGTTTCTACTTCCAACGAGCTTTCAGGGACGAGACGTGCCTCCCTGGCCTGTTCTGAAGATTGGGCTCCTGTTGGTACACGAATGTATTCCCCGGGCTTTGAAAGTAGTCGTACTCTGCGGGGGTCGAATTGTGGTAGTGGCTCTCTTTGCAAGTATCTGAGTGCTTCGTTGGAGCCTACTGATTTGACTAACTCTCTGAATCCTTTGATGTATGCGTCTTCGAATCCGCCGGTGACAAGTTCTTGTTCTATTATTGCTTGACTCTCTTCCTCAGTCAGCTTTTTGCGTGCCCAAACTTTTTCCATAGTTCTATACAGCTTCTTAATAGCCAGTGTGTAAGCTGCTGCTTCACAAGTTTCATCCTCATGTGTACTTGTATCACCATGTGTGTCTGTTTGTTGTCCTTGGCCATCTGTCTGTTCATGCTCTTGGGATTCGTGAGTGCCCTGGCTGGCTTCATCATCGCCTTCGTCATCATCGGTTGCTGTTCTTTCGTCATCAGAGCTAGACACGATCTGTCCTTGTGGTTGATCTCACGGTGTGGTAGGGTAGCTAGGCCTTTCATATTCTTGAGAAAACATTTGGCCTTCTGAAAACTGGAACTCATTGGAGAATGCATCGGGCATCTCAAAATCGAACGTTGTGTTCAGTGGCTCTGCTTGTTCTGCTTCTAAATGGGGTATTGGAAAAGAGAAAGCTTCCACACCAATGGTGGTGGGAACTTCTGCTGCCGTGGGTGTAGGTTCTAGAGCAGTGGCTGCTTGAGGTGCAACAGTACTGGTGGTGCCCTCCGTTACAACTGGTCTTGATAATCTGATACGAATAGGTTGTACTCTGGGAGTGGCTGCTATCGGTGACTGCTCTGGAGATGGTTGTGGTGAGGGTGATTCCGGGACTTGTAAGCACGGGATAGTGCCTCTCATCCGCTTTCCGGCTCTACCTTTGCTAGACTTTCTAGCCTTCTTAGTGGTCCCTTTGAATGCTTTCAGTTCCTCACTGGTCATGGCACGCTCAATCGGTAAGTCATACGCCAAGCACATATATATGATCCTGGTGAGGACGCAGCATCCATTGATTACCTTCTTTCGTTCCCATCTATGTTGTGCCAAATAGAGCTGATCAATTATCCAGCTAGCTAGATCAACCGTCTGAGGTCCAGTACATGCTAAGTATAATCCAAACCAGATTCTTTTGTGGGGCATGGTAAAACGATCCTGAGCTGGAAAAGCAAAATGCTGCATGCATATCCACAATGGCTTGGAAAGCTCAAGGGTTATAGCTGAAATATCCTCCCACTTAGTTACATCACCACGTTTCATCGGCTTTGGAACTAGCCTTTCTCGCTCCGTCGGAGTGTGCGTTCCATGTATTTTGAGAGCTGCGCGAATTAAATCTTTAGACAAATAAAACCTTCTAAATGGAGGGTCATTTACCAAGGATGGTAACATGAATGTTCCGGGTAGATCCTTGTTCTCTGAGGCTGTCAAGGTGGTTACTAGGTAAAAGCATCTGTAAAAATCGGGTTTAGGCCTCAAATATGAAATCAACGTCTGCTAATGGTCCTGCTAGGCCTTGAAACCAGTGAGAATTACGATGAATCTTCTCAGTATACCCTCTAGGAGGATCGCCGATTGGCATGGGTCCTGGAAAACCTTGAAACTCTGGTGGTTGAGCCGTCGGATGGGATTCCGTGAGTAATTCTCCAATATTGGCCATTGGTATACTGGGGCCAGCTTCTGATGGTCCTTCTTCGGTTTGCATGATGACTGACGAGCTAATGGAAAAAATCTGCTACAAAAGATTAACACATTAGCATGGAAATTAATTATGATCCCATTAAAGTGAGACCTCAATCCCTTTCCATAACCGATGTGTAACCCGTGTAGCCAAGTGTCGTGAAGTGATTGATGCAATGATTTTCTGCAAAACTAATGCAGGTCTCTAGACACCTACATGGTCAGATTATGCATACATTTCTTGATGAGCTTTGATTATGCGTGATGTGGGGTTATGGGTGTGTGAATTCCTACTCGTACGTTTCAGTATCCATTCCCTAAGAGTCTTTGAGTGGGTGGGGTGTTTCTTCTGAGGGACAAAAAGCGGTATCGGGTTTAGTGGGATTGAAGGATGGAAAGATTTCTGAGGGGTATATATTACATGGCTTGAGGGTTGGGCTATGATACATGCTTTGGGTACCCAAATTTGCGTGGGTGTGGGTCTATTGATAAGGTACTTCTTGGCGATCCAAATCTGTTGAGTATTTGTACTTGTAGAAGAAGATCGAGGGGACTTTGGATACTGACTCTGCTTCTTTTGAAACTTTGTCCTGTTCTTGTCTGCTGTGTTGCCAATAGCCTGTGGTTGCTGTCCTTTTGGCACCCATATTTGTCTCGTGCCACTCGTTCTGTGATGTTGATACTGCTGCTTTCTTTGCCTTGTCTGGTGGTGTCGTCGGTCTGGGTTCCTTTGTTGTGGTTGACTCCCTCGTGGTTGGGTTTGAGAGTTCCATTGGACGCTCTGCTTTGGAAAAGAAGGGAGATCCAACACTTGCGTGACCTGCCCATTAGGAAGTGATTCGTTCTTTATCTTTAATCTAGGCCAATCCGTAGCAAATTTGGAAGGATGGGCACCGCAGGGTGTTTTCCCTGCTACAACCAGCTTCACACCAGCCAACTGAGACTTCAGAGATGATTAGAAGACCCTTTGAGCTTCCTAAATCCACCAAAATATCAGCCAAGTACTTTGGAACATGTATCCCAAAAGTTTAAGTCAAGACAGACTAGTTGCGAAATGACTAGCTCCCAAAACTTGCTATTTTTGGACATACACCTGCTGGAAAAAATGAATAGTGCTCTCAACCTGGTAGGAATTAGAAAAATTACTTTTGGGCATAGCAAATAGACTTAGCAAGCTTCCCAATCCAAGTTAAAACACTTCAAATGATGGACTGAGCACTGAGAACAAGTTTCATCAATTTTTGGAACATTCCCACAATTCTCGGGGCTCTGCAGAGATAGACCAGTGAGCAGTAAAATGCATAAATCTCCAAACGTATTAATCCAATGACCTTGAAAATTTATATACACAAAGTAGACAGTACACGCTATCCAACGCAAGTTAAATCACTGAAAAAGGTTCAGTATTTGACATATGACCTTCTGACATTACTGCTCTGAGTGAGTATAGCAGAGAACAAAACAGAGAGGTAGATGATAATAAATGTATAGATTCACATATGATTACAACCACATTGGCAATGAATCTTTGCACAATGGGAGTAGAATGATAGAGCTATGGAGTAAGCTCTTCAATCTCTACAAAATGACATGAAGTGGTCACGTACAAGGCTTGCTAATTGCCTCTTCCTTCTTGCTCCTTTTATAGCTATTCTTGGAGGGAGTTTTGAATTCGAATTCGAATGGCTCCACCTAAAAGTGATCCCCAAAGTTAGGAGATATTCCCTCAGCTCCAAAATTCATGATTTTAGGTAGATAGGGCCACGACTTTTCTTTTACATCATGGATGAGGTAAGCTATACTCTTCCTTTTTCTTTTTTCAATTACAAGAGATAAAAATGTACTCTTTTACAAGAGGTGTTCACATGACTACTCATGTGACTTACAAATGAGGATAATACCAAATATATCAAGCATGTAGGCTTGGGTAAAATGCACCAACACTCCTGACTGACAATTGTCTATAGCCAAGTCCAAGTGGGTTGGTGTAGATGTAACGTGACTGATCTGACCAAAGATCTTCCGATCTTCCGTCGCATGCATTTCATAGGGTCTAGGGCCACAAACCTCAGTCGGAATGCCATTAGGGAAGTCAAGTGGTATCACTCGCTTCTGATCTAAGGTTCCAATCTATAAGGAGCCTTGTCTAAGATTTAGGTCCACTGAGTGATCGTATAGCCAATCTTGGCCAAGGATTAGGGGTTCTATTAGGTCGTCATCATGGCACACTAGTAGCTTCACTGTCAAGGTCACTTCGTTTATGAGGATAGGAAGATCCACCTCACCCATGCAAGGGGTTTCCATGCCTCCTAGCCCTCTGAGGTATGCCTCAATTGGCCGCATTTCTATTCTGGAATCCTTATAGTGGGACCATCTAATCGCACTAGTCGCAGCACCTGAATCAATTAAAGCCCTGAGCTCTTGGCAAGGGTTGCCGTGCTCTAGCCTAACTGTAATGAATGGCCTCCTGTCCACTATGCTAGGATGAGTGGTTGACTTTACTTGACACATGGCCATGGGATATCTGGGTGTAATTTCCAGATGGTTATAATGTTCTCTCCCTAGTCCTTGTCTTCTTAACTTCATGCGCTTAATGTGTTCTATAGCTTCTACCTGAGCTTCAACTCGTATTCTATTTTCTTCCTCCTTACGCTTCTTTGCCAACGTGAGTCGTCTAAGCATATCCTTAGTAAGAGGTTCTTGGTATAACCTGACTCTACAGCCACTAATGTAATTAGGCATTATATCTCCTTCTAAGGTGGCTAATTGTACTGCTCCACTTGTCGAGAGTCTGTTAATGATCATAGGTCCATAACCTCGCTTTTCTAACTTACGTGCGTGTTGCTTTAGCATATATACTAGAACTAAATCTCCTTCTTTTAGGCCTTTATCTTTCACATGTGCATCAAAATATGCTTTCTGTCGCTTCTTCGCTGCATATATTCCTGCTGCTGTCTTTAGCCTGGTTTCTCCTAATCGTTCCAAGTCCATTATTCTTGCTGATAATTCATGGCCGGTCCATTGATGTTCTTGTGCAACCTTAAGGGTCGGTATCAAGAAGTCCAAAGGAAGCACAACATTCTGACCAAAAACCATCTGAAAGGGAGTTGCATTGAGTACGGTCTTGTAGGCCACTCGATATGCCCAAACAGCGTGGTGTAACTGTTTGTCCCAATCTGAACGTTTGTTGTTCACGAGTTTCGTCAGTACGTTACAAAGGATCTTATCAGTGCTTTCAGCCTGACCATTGGCCTGAGGATGATATGGTGCGGATTTCTTGTGAATCACCATAAAATCCTGTAACAAATATTCAATGACTTGGTTTAGAAAGTGAGTTCCGCGATCGCTCACTAACTCTATAGGCAATCCATATCTTGTAAAGACATTCTCAAATAAGAATTTTGCAGTTGTGTGTGCATCATTCTTTTTTTTGGCTTTTGCCTCTACCCATTTGGTAAGATAATCCGTCGCGACAATGATGTATTCAGCATGCGTACCTTTTGCAAGGGGGTTAATGGGTCCTACAAAATCTATACCCCACTTTGAAAATGCACGTCCGCCCATCATGGGTTTCAATGGCATTTCATCTCTGCGAGTAGGAAATTGAGTTCTTTGGCACACATCACATCTCTTAACATAGGTATGAGCATCCATGTGAAGAGTGGGCCACCATAATCCTGCAAAGAGGATGGCTTTGATTATCCTTTCAGGTCCAAAATGACCTCCTGCAACACCTTGGTGTGCAGTCTCTAGTATGCTCAAATAATCGCTTTCATGAACACATTGTCTTAGATATCCATCTCGTCCTCTTTTGTATAGATTATCACCAATAAGTGAATAGTCTTGAGCTTCCTGCTCTAGAATGCGTTGTCGTGCTAAGGTCATTCCTTGAGGGAAGGTGTTCGTCCTCAAGTATGTCACTAAAGGTTCACTCCAGTCTGGTGTGAGAGACACGTGATATAATGTAGCATGTTCTATTGGTGGTCTTTCACAACAAACATGGCATTCTTTACACAACTTGTAGACATCTGCTTCCATCGAAGGCCAATATACTCCTAGTCTATGCAAAGTCTGTAATGTTCGATGTTTTGAATGATGTTGCTTTAGTGCACCTACATGTGCTAATTGCAACCAATTTGCATGTTCTGATTCATCTACACAACAAGCAAGAATCTTTTGTATATGCTTCCTGCTATGATTTGATATCTATGAGATTTGGTAATCTCTCCTTCTTTGATCTTTATCCTAGGATTCTTGGTTCCGTATGTCGGAATAGGGACTATTGGTTTAGCCCATTCTGGTGCTATCTCAAGGTTAAACAAATATGCATCTGGTAATTCATCCACTATTCCTTGAGGAGCTTCTCGTGAGGTTAATCTTGAAAGGTGGTCAGCTCTAAGATGTGTCTTTCCTTTCCTGACTACTACTTCAAAATCATACTCCATGAGTAATAGAAACCAACGTATTAGTCGTCCTGTGTTACATGGTTTGTTGACTAGGTACAATAGGGATTGATGATCTGTAAAGAACTTGAACTTGTTTTCCAACAAATAGTGTCTGAACTTCTTTACCGCGTAGATCATCCCTAATCCCTCTCGTTCCGTCGTGGTGTAATTTCTTTCTGCTGCGTTTAATTGTCTGCTCGCGTAATCTATGGGGAGATCTATGTTACCTTCATTCGTGGGTTGTGCTAGCACACATCCTATGGCGTAATTGGATGCATCCACATGTACATGGAATGGCTTACTCCAATCTGGGGTTGTCAATATAGGTGCTGAGCACAAATGTCGTTTAAGTTCATTGAATGAATTTTCACATTCATCTGTCCATTCAAAATTGGTTAAAAGAGAGTACAAAGGTTTGGCTATGATTGCATACATGTGTATGAATCTCCTATAATAACCGCAATGGCCCATAAATTCATGTACCTCTTTCACATTAGTTGGTCTTGGTAATTCTGCAATTACTTTCACCTTTTCTTCATCTGTAGAGATTCCATTTTTTGACACAATGTGTCCTAGAATTTTGCCTTGTCTGGCCATGAAAACGCATTTTTCTGGGTTCAAACAAACCTGATATTCTCGACATTTGTCAAATATTTGTCTTAACTCATATGCGTCTGCCTGATACTAGAATGAGCACATATGTCATCGATGTAAACTTCCAAGTTCTTGCATAAGAATTCCTTAAAAACATGACACATGAGTCGCTGGAAAGTGGCGGGTGCATTTGTTAAGCCAAATGGCATCACACGAAATGCAAATATGCCCCATTCAGTGGCAAAAGCCGTCTTGTGTTGGTCCTGTGGAGCAATGGCTACTTGATTATAGCCTGAAAAACCATCAAGGAAGCTCTAAACTTCCTTGCCCGCAACTCTTTCCAATAAGTGTTCCGTGATAGGAAGAGGATAACTGTCTCTAATCGTGGCTGCATTAACTTTTTTAAGGTTAATACACACACGCAATTTTCCGTTCTTCTTGGGCACAACCACAATGGGGGACACCCATTCGGTATGCTCAATTTCGTAAATGAATCCTGCTTCTATCAAAGGATCTATTTCCTCTTTAATCTTCGCAGCGTAGTTATCATTGTACGTGTACGGTTTCTGTTTTGTCGGTTTTGCATCTGGAGTCATAGGGATTCTATGAGAACATATATCTGGATCTACTCCTTTCAGATCTTTGTAACTCCAGGCGAACACATCTCTATATTCGCGCAATAGGGCAACTAATTCTTCTTCTTCTTCAGTCGTCAAATCATGCCCTATGTAGGTACATTTCTCTTCTTCTCCTTCTATGGCTACTATTATTTTCTTGGTTTTCTCTCGGTTATCATATACTTGTTCGTCATTCGCCTTTCTATTAGGCATTTGTACCATGATCCGTCTATCTTCTATCTCATATTTCTTGAAATTCTCCGGAACCTCAAACAAAGATTCTTCTTTTTCTGACATGGTTTCTTTCTTCTTTCTTTTCTTGCCTTCACTTTTGCTAGTCACTTGAGTGGCTATTCTCACATCATTCATAAATTCTTCGTGTCTCTGAGGGTGAGTCTCTACTTCGTAAAAATATTCTTCCTCTAATGCAAAGGGTGGGTCCATGATAATTGATTCTAAATCAAAATCGCTTGCATCCTCAAATGCATCAGTGTTAGGTTCACACTCTTCTAAAATTGAATCACTCTTGATTGGCTCTATCGTAAAAACTGAAATGTCATAGCCATCCTCGTCACAGTGGGGTTTCCATTGTTCTTCATTGATGGCTACATCCATGGTTGCTAGGATTTTTGCCCAACCATGGGGTTCAAACTCTTCGTCAGGGAATACTACAGGTGCGTAGGCTAGATCTTGAAGGGTTCGTGGATGTTGTTCTGCACCTAAGGTCCTTGCTTCTAATCTTTCTTCCTCTTGTTTTGCAACTTTACACATCCATAAATGAGTATCCTCATGCAACCAAGAAGGATCTGATTCTAATGAGTGCACGGATTCCGTCTCTACCTGAGTCTTATGGATGGTATTCCATTGTATTGGGGGTACGTCTCTATGTGAATAGTCTTTAAGATTGACTTTGGTAGTCACTCCTAAATGTTGCAAGTACAAGGAATTAGTTCCCCAATCTTGTACAATTTGCAACTGACGCATGAATGGTCGTCCCAATATCATCTCATAAGCATGATTTTTACTAAAATCACAAATGGCAAAGGTATGCTCAAATTCCACACCACAAGTGGTGAGAGATATGCCTTCTAGTAAGCCTAATGGTTTTTCTATGTGTCCGTCAGCCATTTGTAGCTTCATCCTGGTGGGTCTTAATGCTGGCTTACCCCAACGTTTCCATAAAGCGGTGGTAGCTATGGCTACTCCGGCTCCTGAATCTAAGATGGCTTTAGTGGTGTAGCCTTGATGGGTTATTGGAAGATAAGTGTTACCTTCCTCTCCTTCGCTTACATCTCCAATCCTTTCTACGGGTATCTCTGGTACCTTATTTTGTGATCCTATCTGCGAGGTAGTTGTAGCAAGCTCAGGGAATTGATTTGCTACATGTTTCCACAATTCTGGTTTTACCTTTAACAACTCCTCTAGAGTGAGGTTACATTGTACTTTGGTATTCTTGATCACTTCCGTGTTTCTAGGGACTACTGATACTTCATTCCTCACTATTATCGTGGGTGCTCTCATACTAATAGATTTTGCTTCCCAAGGTCCTGTGAACTGAGGTAATTCTTGTAAAGAATTAGATTCAAATCCTGTGTGTTCACTCAGTTGTTCCTCCTCTACATCATTGTATATAGAGGGGATGTCTTGGGGAAATTGTTCCTGCAAGTCGTCTATTTTTTTAATAGGAGGATGAGTTCCTTGTTCTTTTCTCCATTTCTCTTCTTGGATTTCCCTCAAAAATTCATGTGAGTACCTATGTATGGAAGACAAATTGTCTTGACTTTCTGTATTGGGTACTTGAGACAGGGATGGTACATTATTTTCTTGTGTCTCTGGGACGATAGGGTTCCTAGGCTGATCCTTTTTCTCTTTGCTTTCTATCAAGTATTCTAACCTCTCCATTAGTCCTTGAAAGTGTAGTTCCGGTTTTGCCATGTTATTCCAATTAAGATATCTAGAGGCTTCGAACAAAGCTTGTGCTAATTCTACCATCTTCATGCAAAGTTTAGTCCTCTCAATTTCTAGATCAGCTCATGGGTAGTTCTTGCTCATTTCCGTAACTTGAGGTCCTTCTTTTAATCTAGCCTGATATGCACGAAACATCATGCCTAGATTCTCTGGTATGGGTTCCGCTAAAACTGATCCTGATTTCTGAGCTAGATTCTCTTGATTCAATTCCTGTGAAGTCAATTCTAGGATTTTGGCTCTACCAGTTATTAGGACAATCTTTTATGATGTGCTCTTTGCCACAATCAGCACAAAAGCCTTGTATGTTATAGTACTGTGATTGTCCTGCTATCGGGGGATGTGGACAATCCTTTATGAAATGGTCTCCTTGGCACCTAAAGCATGGTCCTCTAGGGCCCTGTGGTCTCTGTTGTCTCAATTGGGGCCATGGATTTGGGTTTGTGTACATCACATTAGCATTGTCGGGCTCCCAACTAGGTTCCACTGGTGGACTATCATAATGATATGTCTCCACATGTTCTAGTGACTCCGTGTAATATGCGGGTGGACTATCTACATGCGTAGAGTCAAAACTGTTTGAGTTCGGGTCACTCTCTGTGATCAAAGGTGAAGAAGGCACTAAGGCCCTACTTAGGTTCTCTTCTGCAGCAGTGTATTTGACTGAGATGACATTCGCTGGTGGGGGTGGCTGCTGAGCTAAGACGGGTTGAGGTCTCTATTGAGCCTGGTATGGGTAGTTCTGAGGAGGCCTATAGTAATAAGGCTGAGCATTGTATTGGCCTTGATACCTACCTGGTTGTGCGTATGCTTGTGGGTAGTTCTGTCTCACGGTTTGCTTGTTGTATGGGCAGTCTTGAGCCATATGATTCGTGTATCTTCTCTCAATTGTACAGTATTGGCCACTAGGGTTGGCTTGTGGTTGTGGTGCATTGGGGCACACATTTGCCATATGATTTCCACCATAGGTGTAACAATGCTTGTTTGTTAGTACCCTAGGTTTACTAGAAACTCCTAGTTTCTGGGCCACTTTTTTTGCTAGGTCTTCTATCGAGTTAGACAATTTTGTGGATGCTAGAGATGAACATTCTGAGTCTGTAGAGCCCTAACCGGTTGAAACTAAAGGTGCAAAGTATTTTTTCTCTTAAGGTTCAAAGGATAATTTAAAATCTTAAGGTGCAAAAGTAAAGAATTAAAAGGAAAGGTGAAGGTGGAAGGCCGCGTAGGCAAAGGTGGAAATAGGCCGCCCAATCAAAAATTTTATTTTGAAAGTGACTCTTGTTCTAAAGTCACTACAGGACAAAGTAGCGAGTCGTTGAGGACCAGTTCAAAAAGACAATCTTGGGACATTGAAAGGACACCAAGATTGTATTGCAGTTAGAGTGCGCGAACCGGCAGACTCAACAAAAGAAGGACAAAGGCTATTCTTGGGCACATTGAGAGCTAGGAGCAAGGGAGAGCTTCAGAGGAAGCAAGAGAGGAAGCAAGAAGAGCCTCCAGTGTGCGACGACATTCAAGAGTGCAAGAGGTGTCAAGAGGAAAGTGTGCAGAGAAGGCGGGTTGGATTCCAAGAGTCCCAAGGTCTATTTCGTGTGTGCGCCGTGATACCAATTCCTTAGCTTGGTGGAAGCTTAGTGCAAGGTGTGCACAAGGGAAGCGGGAAGCAAGTGAAGGATTGGTGCAGGAGAGGCCGCTGCTAGAGGACTTGAGATAATTGGTCTTCAGTAATTGATATTCTCTGAAGTTGTATTTAGTCATTGATTAAACTGTGTGCAATCATTGTAATTGTTGAAAGATAATCAATATTCAAGGTTTCCAAGAGTATTCCTTTGCAGAAGTTCTCACTGTTATTCCATTTTCATCATCTCCTTTTTCTCCTACAAACCCTCAAACTCCTTCTTGTCCACGAATCCCCAACAAATTTGGCATGCCCGGTGGGACATCCAAGGAGCTTTGAGCATAGGAGACTATATATTGCCATTGGAGGACAATATTCCAGTGTCGACAACATTACTCCAGTGGGCCAAAAGGTACATACTTTTATCAAGTGTCTCATTTTAAGTGGACTATGAATAGCTCATGACCGCGACCCGGTCACAAACCTTGAGAATCAAGTGCAAGCAGACAAGAAGAAAGACGAACAGAAGATCATCGAGTCCACTTTCATCGACTTCATCGGTAGGAAGCATGGCAGGACAGGTGGACCTAGAAATCTTGCTCTCCAGATTAAACATAAAATTTCCCTCCTTCAGAGGTTTAGCCCATGAGGACCCAGATGAGCACATTCGACGATTTCTTGCATTATGTAAGACTAGGGGGCTAATGGGTAGGGAAGATGCTTTCTTGATACTCTTCCCCGCCACATTGGAAGGTCTGGCAGACAAGTGGTTTAGCCAGTTTGCTGAAAATCACTTTACCTCTTGGGATTTGATGAAAGAGGCCTTTAAGAATCAATTTCAGCATGGCAACACGGCTGAGATCATTATAGAAGAATTGGAAAACTTGAAGTTGGGTCCAGGAGAGAAGTTCCCCGAATTCGTGACCAGGGCCAAAGCACTAATGGCTAAACTACCGGATCCACCACACGACTTCTTTGTCAAGAAGTGGTTAGCCAAACCTCTACCTGTGGTCACCCAATGCAAAATAAAAGAGTTAGTGCTACCTACTGCCTCTGTTGAGGAGTTCATCAATACGGCCACCCGCTTGGAACAGATAAGGCACCAGTATGGTGCAACTTCTTCCCAACCATCATATGGTACAGAACTGGAGGACCCAGTGAGCCAGTTAAGAAGGGAACTGGAGGGCTTGAAAAGGAATAAGCCCTACACAGAGGAGGAGACTACTGTAGCTCAGCTGAGAAGAGAGATTGAAGCCCTCAAGTTCCAAAAGGAAGAGGAAGCCCAAGCAGAGGAACTAGCTCAGTTGAGGCAAGAGTTGCAAGAACTAAAAGGAGGCGGCATTAAGAACGGACTCTGGTGCTCCATGTGCAGCAAGCAAGGACACATAGTAAGTGAATGTCCTTTGCTAAATGTGACTTGTCAATTATGCAGGAAGATTGGGCATGAGGCCCATGAATGCCAAGTAAGGGGAATGCCGACAACGACATACTGGACACAAGGAGGGCTCTTGCCACCAGCAAATGTAATGGCAGCAGCAACAAACCAAGGTAATAACTATAATCCTAGACCGAGAACTAACCTTGCAAATGGGCCTAGAAGGCCAATTATTTGCTTCAGATGTGGAGAATGTGGGCACTACCAATCTAGGTGCACCCTTCCGGAAAATGCACCTCCTTGCAGGAATTGTCCAGAGGCTAGAGATCACTATACAAACTGTTGTCCTAAGAATCAAGCCTCTACTTCCGGACCCCATCTCCAAATGATCTTTGTATTCAAGGAGGAGACATTACCTCAGGTGAATGAACCCTCACCATCCACTAGAGTGGTACAATTAGAAGAACTCGAATCTTTTGCAGTACAGACAAGAAGCAAGGGAACGGCAAAAGTGGTAGAAAATCAAGAATTGATAATTAAGGAATTGAACAAAGACAGAGTTGCAATTGAAGACAAAGATACTACAAGTACAGACACAAACCACAATGAATGTCTCACAGGCACCAGTGATGCCATTGGGCATGCCTTCAACAGGGCTCAAGAAGAGTTTGGCAAAGCAAATGAAGCTCACTTTCTTAAAGAGTCAGAGGTTTCAAAACTACTCAAGTCAATGAAGAAGGAGGTTAGTATTTTTTATTTAATAAAGATGGATGAGAAATTCAGGTCAGAATTATTGCAGATAATTGATGAGGCTTCTACGACAAGCTTAGTGGCTAAGACTGCTATCTTACATAAAGGGATAATTAGGGGGGAAGCACCCCTTACAGATTATAAAAGCCCTCGGCTTACAATATCAATCAAGGGTCATGAATTTCAAGGTGTTATTGTAGATGGTGGTTCTGGCATTAACTTGATGCCTGAACATACCATGAAAAGGATTGGACTCCACCCTTCAAGACGTGCAAATTTCACGGTTACTTTGGCAG
The DNA here is from genome assembly GCA_020310875.1 of Ceratopteris richardii. Classification (NCBI taxonomy): domain Eukaryota; kingdom Viridiplantae; phylum Streptophyta; class Polypodiopsida; order Polypodiales; family Pteridaceae; genus Ceratopteris; species Ceratopteris richardii. The sequence goes on from CM035416.1 coordinate 139,031,403, forward strand.
ATCAGAGCAAAGTAAGGCCCTTGGGGGTAATCCCAAAAGTTCCACTTGAAGTACAAGGTAATCTATTCATTCTCGATTTTGTGGTTTTAAGATTGCCCCAGGTTGAAGGAGGATTTCCTCTCTTAATTGGAAGACCTTGGCTGAGGCATGTCAGTGTCATTCATGATTGGGGTAAGGACACTATGTGGGTACAAAAGAAAGGGCAGGAGCTAACACAAATTCATTTAGAAGAAGGCCCAGACAATCAAGGCAACACTAGTATGATGCAAACAGTGAGCATTTGCATGGAAACAGAAGCGGAGGATCAACCCCAAATAGATTTTGAGGAAGAAGAGGATATTTTAAGTTGGCTTCAAGCAGACAACTCTTCTTCTTGTTTTGGAATTTTTCTTGATAATCCTGGCACGATTGAAGGATATGATGAAGACAAGGGAAAGGTCCAGGTTGATGGATTGGGAGAGCCCATCACTGACCACAGAAGGGGCAGGAAGATACCCCTCAAATACAAATTGGAGGAGGATGTGTCAACCCCAGATAACGAAGTTTCCAAAGCTCAAAACAAGGTAAAAAATTCTGAGGTTGAATGTTCTTTCCCAATTCAAGAAATCCCTGCAGGATGGATGCAGGACAAGGAGGAACACATCGAAGTCCAAAATACACCTGCTTATGAAGCAATGCACGAAAAGCTAGTAGAAGAAGACAAGGAAGCAGATGCACACGGAGATAATATGGTAACAAGAAATCCGGTCCAAGAAATACACTTATGCACTCAAAACAATAATCAGCCAGTTCTGGTAGCCACTTGGTTGTGGAGCCACCCACAGCTCCTAGAAAAGGTAAAATCATTCTTGACCCAGTATGCAGATGTTTTTGCCTGGCATTATAAAGACTTAGAAGGAGTGCCTGCATCTTATGGAGAGCACAAAATTCCTCTGGTTGATGGAGCCAGACCCATCAGAGGAAGGAGTTATAGACTTAATCCAAAGTATGCCGAAGCTGTCTATGTGGAAATCCAAAAGATGGAAGATGCAGGAATCATCATTCCTGTGGAACACTCAGAGTGGCTCTCGCCTATGGTTATAGTACCAAAGAAGAATACTAATAAAATCAGAATTTGTGTGGACTTTAGAGCTCTCAACAAGGTGACCATTCCAGATGGGTTCCCTATGCCTTTTGCAGAACAGGTCATTGAAGAAGTGGTTGGGCATGCACTATATAGTTTTATGGATGGATTCAGTGGCTATAATCAAATATCAATACACCCAGAGGATCGTGAAAAGACTGCTTTTATCACACCTTGGGGAACGTATGTGTATGTAAAAATGCCATTTGGGCTCAGAAACGCTCCAGCCACATTTAACAGAACGGTCAATCTCATTTTTGGCCCCCTATTGCTGGAATCACTTAGAATCTTCATGGATGACTTCTCTTCATTTTCAGGATCTCACAAGGAAACTCATCTAGATTGTTTGGACCAGCACTTGAGGCAGCTGCAGCATATTTTCCAAAGATGCAGAGAAACTAAGTTAAAGCTCAATCCAAATAAATGTCATTTCCTTGTGACAGAAGGAACCCTTTTAGGACATGTGGTATCGGCTAAAGGTATGGCCCCAGATCCTGACAAAATTCTTTCTATATTAAAGTTACCTAAACCTAAATCTCCTAAAGAGATCCAGAGTTTCTTGGGGCATACCGGTTATCATAGAAGGTTTATAAAAATGTATGCAGAGATAGCTAGACCTCTGACTAGACTCACAGGTAAGGAAGTACCTTTCAAATGGGAAGAAGAGGAGGAAAAAGCATATCAGACATTACGGTCACGGTTAGTGTGTGCTCCTATCTTGGTCACCCCGGAGTGGTCAAAAATCTTTCATATACATGTCGATGCCAGTGCATATGCACTGGGGGCAGTTCTGACTCAACCCAGTGAAGAATTTAAAATGGACAGGCCAATTCAATATGCCAGTAGAATCTTGACCAATGCTGAAAGGAATTACAGTACTACTGAAAGGGAAGCACTAGCAATGGTCTTTGCCGTTCAAAAATTCCGCCATTACTTATTGGGGGTAAAATTTATTATTATATCAGATCACCAACCACTAAAATATCTACTCAACAAGCCCCAGGCCACCGGTAGAATATGGAGGTGGTTATTGTTGTTCCAAGAATTTGATTTTTCTGTAGTCCATAAACCAGGGAAATACAATGTTATGGCGGATCACCTATCCAGAATAAATATGATGAATCAATCTAGTGGAATCAATGATGACTTTCCAGATGCTCATTTGTTTGCTGTAAAAGCTCACGGTTGGTATTACGACATTAAAAATTTCATTAAAACTGGATTGTATCCAGAAAAGGCTAGTGCTGTACAAAAGAAGAGCCTGCTCATCAAGAGTAGACCATATACCTTCATCGGGGATAAATTGTACAAACAGGGCAAAGATGACCGGTTCAGGAAGTGTTTGGAAGAAGAAGAAGTGAGGGAAGTCCTTCACTCTGCACATGCAGGAACAGGTGGTGGGCACCTACCAGGGCATATTATGAGTCAGAGGATACTGGATGCGGGTTTATGGTGGCCTACACTCTTCAGGGATGCAGATGAATGGGGTAAGGCATGTGATATTTGCCAAAGGTGTGGACCTAAGCCAACAAAGCAGAGAAATAACCCCTTGGTTATTTCCACCTCCTGGCAACCATTTGAGAAGTGGGGGCTAGATTTTGTAGGGCCCATCTACCCTCCCACCTTTCCAAAAAGAGAAAAATATCTCCTGATAGCTACAGATTATGCAACAAAGTGGGCTGAAGCTATTTCCTCCACAGATTGCACTGCCCAAACTGTTGCTGATTTCATTTATAGTAACATCATTTGCAGGTTTGGTTGTCCACTTGAAATTTGTACTGATCAAGGTACCCATTTTGTCAATAAAGTCCTGCAAGAAATCTTCAACAGGTATAGAATTCTTCATAGGACCTCTTGTGCTTACTATCCACGAGCAAATGGACAAGCTGAGTCTACAAATAAGGTTCTAATTTCAATGTTAAGAAAGGAGTGTATGTTGCAACCCACTTCATGGGGCAGTGCGTACTTAGGTACACTTTGGGCATACAGGTTAGCCTACAAAGAGGCCACTGGATATTCCCCATTCCAACTGGTTTATGGCATATTACCCATCGAGCCCTTTGAATTTTTACATGGATCGCCTAAGATAGCATTCATGCAGGGAAAGAAGGATTGTGATGTCTCTCAGAGGCTAGGAGCTTTAAATAAAGTGGAGGAGATTCGTCTACTAGCGACCAAACAATTGATAGAGACTCAGATGAAACGGAAGGAGGCACATGATCGACATCTGTGGAAAAACAACATCGAGGCAGGCATGTTAGTTCTTCTCCATAAACCTAACCCTCATACGACTGCAAAAGGAAAATGGATCCCTCACTGGGAAGGACCTTTTCGCGTGCTGAAGATATTGCATTGGGGTGCTGTGCAATTGGAAACCCTCGCTGGCAACACCCTACCTTTAGTAAACATTTCCACACTCAAGGCTTATTATCAAGTGTCGTAACCATTGTAGTTTCATTTATTTTGTTCCTGATGGTTTTGGTTTGGTTTATTAGGTAACAAAACTCACAAAAAAACTCACGCGTTTTCTTTTTCGGCGCCATTTTTTTTCTTTTTCTTCATTTATTTTATCCACTCAATCTTTTCAAATCCATAGTTAAATAAAATTTGGGCGCAAAAAAAATTTTTTGGATGGCCCTTACTGCTGCACAATAACTTTCATTAATACCCATTTCTTTGTTCTCCCTTGAATGGCTAAGATTAAGAGTTGCATCTCCTCTCTTTTGAGCACCCTTTTATGGTGAACCATTCTTGCTTAGGAGGTGCTCCTTCATTCCTCATTGCTATATAGTATGCCTTCTCTTCATTCTTGCTCCCTCAGCATAAATACGGTTATCATCTTCGCGCTCTGACTATGATGGTGAACTTGGATCTCAGCAACCCCTCAAAGTGAAGAGCAGTTCGTGATCCTCCATCGGGGAGGTAGACGGATCCTCAACAACCTTCCAACCTCCCCCCTCATCCACCACAACCCCCGGCCCTCTCCATCCCCCCCCTCCATCCCCCTCGCACCTCCGCCTCCCACCCCCCCTCCATCCCCCTCGCACCTCCGCCTCCCACCACCCCACTCCATCCCCTCGCACCCCGCCCCCCCACCACACCCCTCCGCCCCTCCACCCCCTTCCACCACACCACTCCATCTCCCCCTACATCCCCCTCGGACTCCACCGTCACCTGCCCCCCTCATCCACAACATCGCCCCAACCCCTTCCAGCCCCCTCTGCCCCCCGCGCGCCTCACCCTCTTCACCCCATCCTAACCCATCGCCCCCCGCCACCCACCCCACACCTCCACCCCCTCACCCCCCCAACCCCCTCAACCCCCCTCCCCAACCCTCCGCCTCCAACCCCCTCCACCCCCTCCCCATCCTTCCCTCGGCACCCCGCAGCGCCCCACCCCCCTCACCCCCCCAACCCCCTCAACCCCCCTCCCCAACCCTCATCCTCCATCTCCCTCCACCCCCTCCCCATCCTTCCCTCGGCACCCCGCAGCGCCCCACCCCCCTAACCCCCTCCACCCCCTCCCCATCCTTCCCTCGGCACCCCGCAGCACCCCACCCAACCCCCTCACCCCCCCAACCCCCTCAACCCCCCTCCCCAACCCTCCGCCTCCATCCCCTCCACCCCCTACCCATCCTTCCCTCCGCACCCCGCAGCACCCCACCCCCCTCACCCCTCCTCCAACCCCCTCAACCCAACCCTCCCCTCGGCACCCCGCAGCGCCCCACCCAACCCCCTCACCCCCCCAACCCCCTCAACCCCCCTCCCCAACCCTCCGCCTCCAATCTCCTCCACCCCCTCCCCATCCTTCCCTCGGCACCCCGTAGCGCCCCACCCCCCTCACCCCCCCTCCAACCCCCTCAACCCAACCCTCCCCTCGGCACCCCGCAGCGCCCCACCCAACCCCTCACCCCCCCAACCCCCTCAACCCCCCTCCCCAAACCTCCGCCTCCAACCCCCTCCACCCCCTCCCCATCCTTCCCTCGGCACCCCGCAGCGCCCCACCCCCCTCACCCCCCCTCCAACCCCCTCAACCCAACCCTCCCCTCGGCACCCCGCAGCGCCCCACCCAACCCCTCACCCCCCCAACCCCCACAACCCCCCTCCCCAACCCTCCGCCTCCAACCCCCTTCACCCCCTCCCCCTCCTTCCCTCGGCACCCCGCAGCGCCCCACCCCCTCACCCCCCCAACCCCCTCAACCCCCCTCCCCAACCCTCATCCTCCATCTCCCTCCACCCCCTCCCCATCCTTCAATCGACACCCCGCAGCGCCCCACCCCCCTCACCCCCCTCCAACCCCCTCAACCCAACCCTCCCCTCGACACCCCGCAGCGCCCCACCCAACCCCCTCACCCCCCCTCCAACCCCCTCAACCCAACCCTCCCCTCGGCACCCCGCAGCGCCCCACCCAACCCCCTCACCCCCCCAACCCCCTCACCCCCCCAACCCCCTCAACCCCCCTCCCCAACCCTCCGCCTCCAACCCCCTCCACCCCCTCCCCATCCTTCCCTCGGCACCCCGCAGCGCCCCACCCCCCTCACACCCCCAACCCCCTCAACCCCCCTCCCCAACCCTCATCCTCCATCTCCCTCCACCTCCTCCCCATCCTTCCCTCGGCACCTCGCAGCGCCCCACCCCCTCACCCCCCCAACCCCCTCAACCCCCCTCCCCAACCCTCCGCCTCCATCCCCTCCACCCCCTACCCATCCTTCCCTCGGCACCCCGCAGCACCCCACCCCCCTCACCCCCCCTCCAACCCCCTCAACCCAACCCTCCCCTCGGCACCCCGCAGCGCCCCACCCAACCCCCTCACCCCACCAACCCCCTCAACCCCCCTCCCCAACCCTCCGCCTCCAACCCCCTCCACCCCCTCCCCATCCTTCCCTCGGCACCCTGCAGCGCCCCACCCCCCTCACCCCCCCTCCAACCCCCTCAACCCAACCCTCCCCTCGGCACCCCGCAGTGCCCCACCCAACCCCTGACCCCCCCAACCCCCTCAACCCCCCTCCCCAACCCTCCGCCTCCAACCCCCTCCACCCCCTCCCCATCCTTCCCTCGGCACCCCGCAGCGCCCCACCCCCCTCACCCCCCCAACCCCCTCAACCCCCCTCCCCAACCCTCATCCTCCATCTCCCTCCACCCCCTCCCCATCCTTCAATCGGCACCCCGCAGTGCCCCACCCCCCTCACCCCCCTCCAACCCCCTCAACCCAACCCTCCCCTCGGCACCCCGCAGCGCCACACCCAACCCCCTCACCCCCCCAACCCCCTCAACCCCCCTCCCCAACCCTCCACCTCCAACCCCCTCCACCCCCTCCCCATCCTTCCCTCGGCACCCCGCAGCGCCCCACCCCCCTCACCCCCCCAACCCCCTCAACCCCCCTCCCCAACCCTCATCCTCAATCTCCCTCCACCCCCTTCCCATCCTTCAATCGGTACCCCGCAGCGCCCCACCCCCCTCACCCCCCTCCAACCCCCTCAACCCAACCCTCCCCTCGGCACCCCGCAGCGCCACACCCAACCCCCTCACCCCCCCAACCCCCTCAACCCCCCTCCCCAACCCTCCGCCTCCAACCCCCTCCCCATCCTTCCCTCGGCACCCCGCAGCGCCCCACCCCCCTCACCCCCCCAACCCCCTCAACCCCCCTCCCCAACCCTCATCCTCCATCTCCCTCCACCCCCTCCCCATCCTTCCCTCGGCACCCCGTAGCGCCCCACCCCCCTTACCCCCTCCAACCCCCTCAACCCAACCCTCCCCTCGGCACCCCGTAGCGCCCCACCCCCCTCACCCCCTCCAACCCCCTCAACCCAACCCTCCCCTCGGCACCCCGCAGCGCCCCACCCAACCCCCTCACCCCCCCAACCCCCTCAACCCCCCTCCCCAACCCTCCGCCTCCAACCCCCTCCACCCTCCATTATCCCCTCGGCACCCCGCAGCGCCCCACCCCCCTCACCCCCCCAACCCCCTCAACCCCCCCACACCCTCCGCCTCCAACCCCCTCAACCCCCCTCCATCCCCCTCCGTCACCCCCTCTGCATCCCAGAATTCCCCTCCCTCACCCCTCCATCCTCCCCTCGGCCACCGGAACGCCCACCCCCCCTCACCCCCCACACCCCCCTCCATCAACCCTCCCTTCCCCCATCTAACCACCCCCATCACCCCCCTACCTCCCCCTGCACTCTCCCTTTCCCCTCAGCAACCCATTAACTTACACTCTCCGCCCCCCACTCATCTCCCTCGCCACCCTCCCCCTCGCCTTGCGCCCACACTCCGCCATCTCCCCCTCTGCCTCGCCGCCGCCACCACTCGTTCCTCCATACACTATTCGCACTATTCGCCTTCAAATGACTACACGCGCCCTTCTTCGTCGACAACTATGGCCGACCCCTCGGCTCCGGGTGATATTTCCGATCCTCCGTCCCAGCTTCCTCCAAACCATCAAAATCAATCCTCTCCCACTTCCGAGATTCCTTCTGACCATCCCAATCCACATCCTCCCTCATCGGCAGAACAATCTGTTCAAGCTAACCCAGCGCCTCCTACTGGCATTCTTGATAGTCCTATTTATTCCATACACTCTGATTCCACCGACCTTTATTCCCCACCTCCCCTCCCGCACCCTCCTTCTCCCTCCCCATCTATGTCTCATTCATCCCACCCATCTTCACCAACCGGGGATTATATGCGCCTGTTTCTTTCACCTGACTTAAACCTGCAAATCCGAATGCATTTATCCCTACCTACCATTGCCCTTCGTCAAATGTTTTCCATTGAGGATCTTCAGCAGGCGGGCTTGTGGGGCTTGGCTAATGTTTTCTTCAATAACCCCGCCAATTTTTCCCAGGTTTATGAAGCTATCCGCCTCTTCCCTCATTTTAGAACCGGTACTCTCTTCATCCCAGATATTGCCGCCAGTATTGGGTCCCCCCTATTACATTTTCGTGCTCCCCCTTTCCTATACTCTGGACTGTCCGCCTCGGCTACTATTGCCTTTTGTACCACACACTTTCAAAGTAATGCTAGGTTTTCACTCCGCATGACCACCCTTCTCAATGCGTTCATCTTTTTCTTCTTACTGCGTAGTCAAACTTCTTCGCTTCCCTGGTCAAATATACGTATCGCCGATCCGCTTTTCTGCTTTCTCCATAGCCGTCCTTACCCTTACGCAACCCTCATTTATAGTTCCTTGACTTTGCGCTCCCGTCGACTCCGCGAGGCTATCTCTAGAGGCTCTCATGCATTTTCCATCTATTCTGCACCCTTCTTAGCTTGGCTCTATCAGATTCCCGCACAATCTGCCCACAATGTCGCTTATCTCCCTACCCACCCCGGGCTACCGTCCATTGCTCCATCTCCCTCCCCCCCTCTAATCTCGATTGACTCAGCTTCCGCCTCGACACCCGCATCCGCACCCCCTGATGTCCCCTCCTTCCCTCCCCAATCTTCTTCACCTATCCCTCCTGCATCTCCCACTTCTCCATTCATGACTACCCCCCCTGACGTCCCCTCCTTCCCTCCCTAGTCTTCTTCCCCTCTCCCTCATGCATCTACCACTTCTCCATCCATGCCTACCCCTCCCATTATACCTCAACCTCCCCTCTCTTCAGCTTTCACGCCACTCATTCAAACACAGCTCAACCCTCAAAACCCCACCTGTATGCCCCCACTTCCCCCGGTTTCCACCTCACCCACTATCATTAATCTCCCTATCAGTCAACCACTTCCCTCCCCCAATCCTTCCCTTCCCAATCCATCTTCCATTCCAACCCTTCCTCCTCCTCCGCAGGTCATTTCCCCTTCCCCTCCCCCTCCTCCTCCAACGGCCAATCCCCCTCCGCATTTTGACCTCCCATCAACCCCTTCTTTTTTGCAATTACTACAGGACGCGAGTGTAGTCGCTCTCGGCAATGCTCAGGCCTCCCAGATTTCCTTGGATTAGGTATCGGCCGCCGCTTCGGTTCATCAACGGTATATCTCAACAATAGAAAACATCAATCGCATGGCCAACTCTCAATGGCACTCTCTCACCGAAACGGCGCGTTTGCTCAAAGAAGAGAGAGATCATTATCGCGATATGGCCGACTCTGCGATGAAAGCCTTAGAAGATCTTCAAAATCGCTCCAACTTAGGGCTTTGTGCTAATGCAGCATGCCGACGTATCCGCAGGGAAAGGGATCATCTTAGGCAATGCCTTAGTTCGCTACAGCATACGATCGAACAAGCTTCTGCTCCTTTGCCCCCTTCTCCATCTACCTCGGCTGACAATCTCAACCATCCTCCACAATAAATTGCCATCCACATAATAATTGCTCTTATATTCCATTATCGCTTGGTCAATAATTTTCTCCTCCCTTTGATTTCTAAATAATTCTTGTAAGGTGCCTTATACTTTTTCTTAATTAAATAATATACACACCCTTTATCTCTTTTCTTGCCTCCGTTTCTCGTTGTTTTCATATCCGTGTCATTGCAATTTCTCACTTTGTATTGCTGTTGTCTCTCCGGGACAGAGAGATCTTTAGGTGGTGGGCATCTGTAGAGCCCTAACCGGTTGAAACTAAAGGTGCAAAGTATTTTTTCTCTTAAGGTTCAAAGGATAAATTTAAAATCTTAAGGTGCAAAAGTAAAGAATTAAAAGGAAAGGTGAAGGTGGAAGGCCACGTACGCAAAGGTGGAAATAGGCCGCCCAATCAAAAATTTTATTTTGAAATTCACTCTTGTTCTAAAGTCACTACAGGACAAAGTAGCGAGTCGTTGAGGACCAGTTCAAAAAGACAATCTTGGGACATTGAAAGGACACCAAGATTGTATTGCAGTTAGAGTGCGCGAACCGGCGGACTCAACAAAAGAAGGACAAAGGCTATTCTTGGGCACATTGAGAGCTAGGAGCAAGGGAGAGCTTCAGAGGAAGCAAGAGAGGAAGCAAGAGAGGAAGCAAGAAGAGCCTCCAGTGTGCGATGACATTCAAGAGTGCAAGAGGTGTCAAGAGGAAAGTGTGCAGAGAAGGCGGGTTGGATTCCAAGAGTCCCAAGGTCTATTTCGTGTGTGCGCCGTGATACCAATTCCTTAGCTTGGTGGAAGCTTAGTGCAAGGTGTGCACAAGGGAAGCGGGAAGCAAGTGAAGGATTGGTGCAGGAGAGGCCGCTGCTAGAGGACTTGAGATAATTGGTCTTCAGTAATTGATATTCTCTGAAGTTGTATTTAGTCATTGATTAGACTGTGTGCAGTCATTGTAATTGTTGAAAGATAATCAATATTCAAGGTTTCCAAGAGTATTCCTTTGCAGAAGTTCTCACTGTTATTCCATTTTCATCATCTCCTTTTTCTCCTACAAACCCTCAAACTCCTTCTTGTCCACGAATCCCCAACAGAGTCCTTATAGACCTTTGAGAGTTCCAACTCGTCTCCTAAGTTGTCCTCAATGTCTTTACAAATTCTTACACATTGCTCTAGCGTTGTGGGTTCTTTTAGGTACACATAGGAGCGTAGTTTAGAGCTCAACAAGCCATCTAGAAACAATGACACTTGCTTGGCTTGTGAGGGTAGCTCTTGCATTGGACATCGTTCAACATATTGTCTAAACCTATGTCCTGCCAGTCTTACTGTTTCCTGAGGGGTCTGTTTGAAGCTATGAATCAACGAAGACGTGTCATGTCTAATCCCACTTTTAGATAATTCAGTGATGAAGGACTCTAAAAAGTGATGGATGTCTCTAAATTGCCTTTGTTGCAAAGGTTGGAACCAAGTTAAAGCTGTATTCTTTAACGTTAGTCCAAATGCGTTGTATTGCGTGAACATGTCTTGGACTTGTTCTGCTCTTAGTACTTGCTTGAATTTTGCAACATGGTCATAGGGATCTCCTGTCCCATCAAAGTAATTTTTCATGGATTTCACTAACTGAGTGGGTCTCAGTATTCTTGCATGTTCACGTGGTCTAGGTAGAGGAAAATCATCTCTACCACCTAGTATTCCATGATCTCTTTGTCTATCCGCTCTATTAGTGTCCGTGGTTGTTCTATCTCTCCCTATGGGATGAGTGAAGCTTACTTCTGGTCTTTCTTTATTTTTCTCTCTTTGATTTCCATGGGCTGATGATGTTCCTGCCCCTTGTTGACTCGTATTCATGTTCGTTCTAGATGGAGGGAATACCAATTCACCTCTCCATGTGTATGTGTTTTTAGCGTGGTCAGGCACCACAAAGACTCTTTCTGAAGTCTCATCCAGGTATACAACCTTTCCAGGTGTATCCAGGTCCTTGAACTCGTATATCGTGATGATACCTACCTCACTAAGTAGTTCTATCTTGTATCTCCAAAAGGCTTCATCAGTTTCTTTATTTACAAACAACTCTATGCTTCTGTTGTCCTGAGGGATCCATTCTGGAACTAGTACTCGTGTCAGTACAGATTTCCCTCTAGGTGTTCTACGCTCTTCTAATGGTTCTTTTCCTTGAGATTTAGTTTCCGTCTCTAGCTGAATCACGCCAAACTCGTTGGTATTGTTTGGCTGCGTACTTAAGATGTACATTGTTCCTTCCTTGTCTATGTACACCTCTCTCGAATTTCACCACTGGACGTTCCAATCCAATGGGTTGATCGGGGTTGTGCATTTGCACCACTTGTCTTCTCAAACCATCCTCATAGATGCGAGCACCTAATCGGTTGGTTCGCAGAAACTCCAATTGAGTCCTATAGGGTCCTTCTGGTCTTTCTAAATAGGCTACATTCGACCCTCCTTCTGGTCTATCTGTGCTAAATGCCATTTCTGAATCACTAGTATCTGTGCTCCCATAGGGATAACTAGTGTTCAATTGTTGAGCCCACGATGGTGCAGTAGTTCTTACACTTGCCTCTGATGATCTAAGGCTTCGTCGGTCTGACTTACCTATATGTTTGCCCAATCTAAGGCTCATTAATTTTCTTCCTTGCACACTCAGTACACGCTCAGATCGTCAATGATTCTTTGCTATCACTTTCTTGATTCTTTTTAAATTTCTCTAGATTCTTGTCTTAATGTATGCGTCAGGAATTCGACTTTCTGTGGTACTTTGAGTTCTCGTTCTGTCAGACTTATGTTCTTTCCTTTTGGTTTTCGTATCACACACCCTTACTTTAGTCTTGAACTTGATAAATTTAGTTCTCCTGAACTTGAGGCGTTCCTATCATCTTTAATCCACAATGCTAACGTTTAGCCTAAGCTAAGAATTGACTGAGGGGGTTGAGTAATCTTCCAACCTCGAGTCAGCGTTTCTGGTTGCTCTGATGCCCAAGAAGTCGCGCTTCCCAAGCTTTATGCCCTTCACTGCCTTGCTTTGGTTGCCTTTGATTTCCCTTGCTAGACCTGGAAAAATTCAATATTAGACCCATTCACAATTGGATGATCAAGCACTTGAGTTTATACACCCTTAAAGTCCCTTCCCTTTTGCCCAAATTTTCAATGCTTGCCCCCTGGCTTTCTAGTCCCAAACTAGGTTAACCTCAAAATAGCTTATCTAAAAATAGACATATCCTTTAAGAAAAAAACAATTGAGGTCACGTAGTGCTCCTGAGCTTTCTAACGAGCTATTAAGCTCAAAAAATGGACTTCGGATGAAAAAGTTATAACCGTTCAGGCCCTGGGGGGTAAAAACTGACAAACAGGTTTTTCTCCAAATATGAGCTAAGGGGTCTCCTATGAGTCTAATCACCCAAAAATTTCCCAAAAATAGCCCCAAAATTGGCCAAAAAATGAAACCCTAAAATTTGCGATGGGGGTGCACAATCGCGATGGTCTGCAACAATCGCGATGGTCTGGGACCGTCGCGATGGCGTGAAGGTGAGCAATCGCGATGGTCTGAAGTGCACGATCGCGATGGTCCAAATGTGAGCAAACGCGGTGGCTCGATCAGGCGGACAATCGCGATGGCGTCAGTCAACGGTCAACGTGAACAATCGCGATGGTCCAAAGTGAACTGTCGCGATGGTCACAGATGCGATGGCTTGAGCCAATCGCGATGGTCTGGGCACGATGGCGTGAGCCAATCGCGATGGTGTGGGGTCAACCCAACACTCGCGATGGTCCATGAACCGTCACGATGGTCCAAATGAACCGTCACGATGGCGTGAGACCGTCGCGATGGTCCGGCTGAGCCGTCGCGATGGCGTGAGCCTATCGCGATGGTGTGACACAATCGCGATGGTCTGAGCCAATCGTGATGGTCCACCAAAATGTGATTTTTGCAGATGCGTCTGTGGATTCGTGTGTGCGCTTGTGTCGCCTATCCCGTGATGTGGTCGCTTACCAAAAAATCTGCACTTGGCAGACCATCGCGATGGTTTGACATAGACGGAAATCTCTGACAGAAAGTGAAGTTTTTACCTTTTCCAAGCTTTCCTGATGCACTGGAGCACTGTACCTGCAAGAAAACTCAAGAAAACAAAAGTACATGCAAGCACAAAAGCTCTCTCTCACTCTCTCGCATGCACAAATGAGGGGAAATGAGGAGAATGGGTGGATATGGTGAATTTTCTGATTTTTTTGGAGATGAAGATGATGATGCGGTGATGAAGATGGAGTGTGGGGGAGGTGAAAAACACTAAAAACTAAGTAAAAACAACAACAAAAACTGAAATTTTTACCTTCCAAGGCCACTTCTTGCTATACTCTTACCATCACACATTCGTCCTAGACTCGATCCCCAGCAACGGCGCCAAATTTGGTGTTGCTCTAGCACAATGGTGAGAACCACGTTAAGAAGCTCCACCTCCTTAATGTCAATCCGCGGAAGAGATAGGAGTGATATGAAGATCGTGAACGTGAGATGAAGTGAGAGTGACGGTGAGAAGCATAGAAATGCACACACACATACACACACACTACGAAGAGACAAGCAAGACACAATGGAAGGTGAGAAATCAACTCTATTACTCAAGAACACTCTTACAAGCTCAAAATATCTTCAAGCTCTTCTCTACTCAAACAAGATAGCCTCAAAAATGAGCTCTCTAGCTCTTTTTATAGTTTCTAGACTACCGGGTTCACATCTAGTGACCGGCATAGTTAAAAATTAGGTCCTAGATGCTATTTGAAGGGGTAAACGGTGTCTAAAAATAACCAAAATTGATACGCTCATTCTACCTAAGCTCCTCAAACTCGAGGACTCCTCGGCTTGCACAAAATGGAGCTAGAAATTAAGAAAAGGGTTTTTCTATGTTACATATGTTACAATAGTGATAGCAATCCTTCATTTCAAGTGCCTCATAAATGAGTAAAGTCAATGCCGAACTTCCATTCAAAAACTTTTTCTCACCCCACTTTTTCTTTGCTTCGAATAGGTATTCTTGAATACATGGAGTCATATTTACTTGATTTCCCACTTGCCTCATTGCATGTGAAAGCAATTGCACTACAATTTTCTGGGGTGCTATATATCTATGCATACTTGGAAAGCAAAAATGTTGGTGCACTAAGCGAGCTGAGTCTTCAATATCTTTTCTGTTGATTTCCAAAAATGTTCTCTTTTTGGGATTATAACATTCATCCTTGACATTGGTGAGGCCATCTTGATTCCATCCAAAAGCTCTGTTGATTGACTCATGAGTGAACCTGATTGTTTTCCACGTACCAACTTTGTCCAACACTCTTGCTTCCGGGACTGATGGCTTATCTGATGCAGATTGAAGTGTATTCATTACTTGTGTACATTAAAATCTGGCAGATATATGGGAAGTCTTAGGAATGCATCAATGCCAACTCTTGTCCATACATCCATCATGTGAGGTAATCCTTGTATGATAGTCTTGAAATCTTGAGATATGATAGGAAAGTAGTGATCCCTATCCATGATCTTGATGGTTGCCATGAAAAGAAGCTCGGATACTAGTTGATCATCAAGAAACCAATGCCCTCTTGCCTTCGTGATGGACTCCAAGGGAAGAATAAGGATTTCTTCCTCTTGCGTAGCCTCAGAATTAGAGGAAGCCATCTGCACTCAATATATACTAGTGGATTGTGTCGTCCCTTCCTCGTGGGTATGAGAAAGGTAATACCTGGGATTTTTCATATTCATTTATATTGTTTTTTTTTGTTTGTGTATAAAAGAAACTAGAAATGCTAGTTAATAGTCGAAGCAGTTATTGGACCGTTAGTTATTTTCTTTTGGGTTATTTTACAAGTGCTCTCCTATTTCCCAAGAGGGAAATGTGCTTCACTATCCTGAAGTAGAAGAAGAATGTGCCGAATGCTTGGCCTTGTAATGTGGCCATATTATGCATACTTTGGATTCTTGTAACTCCAGATGTGTGCAACCCAAATTATATGGTTGATGCATACAAATGGTTTTGCCTGTAGGCTTCCAAATCTGCTTTACTCCCCTAGGATCAACTGTATCTCCAACATTTCTGGTAAATGTAGTGCTTCTCATGTTGTGCATTCGGTTCGTCTTCTTTTTGACTCCTTGAATGATTTTCGTTGCGTCTCTAGGCTCCTGCTTTATCCTGTAGTTGTTCGTTTTCTGTTGTTCCGCCTTTAGATTGTATTGATTCCCCTTTTGTCTTGACTTGTCCTTGTTGATGATTGTCACTTGGGCACTTGACTTGGGAATCCATATTTTTGTTTGGGCCGGCTGTGCGGCTATCACCTTCTTTGGAATCCATACTCTAGCAATCCTTTGTGAACCTGTGCATCCAAGGCGACTTCCATTCTTATTCTATTGTGGTATCCGATGTCGATAGTAGTTCTGTTGTTGAAGATATGCTGTCACTTGATCCTTTCTGATCCAAGCCTGTCTAGTGTAAGGAATGGGGTATATTCTAACGTGTGCAAGTTTTTGATAGTCTGGTCGACTATTCCCTCTTGTGCTTGGTTCCTCACTGAAGTGTTTGTTGGATAAGACACTAACCATGTGACCTACTGGCTTAGAAGATTGTGTGGAAGCAAGATTTGGTGCATTTTCACATGAAGTACTTGGCAGAGGGATTTCCATAGTGTGTGTGAACATACATTCATCATGGTGCTCGTTTGAGTGATCTCTTGGGTCTATACATTTGGCTTTGACTGGTCGTTCTTCTAACATGCTCAATACCTCACATTGTCCTATCTTGGCCGAGATGTATCCTAGGGCCAATTGAATAGTCACTTCATATTCACATATCCAATCTTGACTTAACACGAGCTCTTCTAATAAGTCCTGATCATGACATACTAAGAGTTTTTGTTTCATCGTGTTGTTTCCGATGTAGAGGTAAGATGATCTCGCCTATACATTGAGTGACTTTTCCTCCTATTCCTATCAACTGTGCCTTAGATGGGCGTAAGTCTTCCTTGAGTTTCTGGGTCAATGAAAATTTGATACAACTTATGGCTGCTCCTATGTCAATGAGAGCATCCACTAAGTGGTACTCTTCTATTCCAGCACCCAAGTTCAAATAAGGTTGCTTTATTTGTTGTCCTAGGTTTTCAGTGGCTCTAAAGTTAGCCATTGGGCCCTGAGCTTCTCTCCTTGTCGATATCTCTCTTCTCTCTCTCTCATCCACTCCTTTCGTTTCCTGATTCATTCTAGCACTTCTTGTCTAGCTTCTTCTCGTATTCTTTCTTCCTCTTTGCACCTATTTTTACCCATTATTAGTCGTGACATTATCTCTTCTATCAATGGCTCTAAATATTTTTTTACCCGGCAACCACTGATATAGTTAGGAAATACTTCTCCATCTAGGGTTGCTGATAGCTCCGCTGGTAGATATACGATTGATGATCAATGGGCCATATCCTATTTTTTCCAGTTTCTTAGCATGTTCCTTCAAAGTATAAACCAAAACTAAATCCCCTTCCTTCAAGTTTTTGTCTTTAATATGAGCATCAGCATATGCCTTCTGTCGCCTTTTAGCAGCATAGATCCCTGCTACCGCTTGTAACCTTGTTTCGTGTAACTTTTCTATTTGATCCAATTGAGCCGATAGTTCATGTCCAGTCCACTCGTAAGTTGTTGCTACTCTGAGAGTGGGTACTAAGAAATCAATTGGCAAAATAGCATTCTATCCATACGCTAAGTTAAAAGGAGTAGTTCCTATGGCTATTTTGTAGGCTACTCGGAATGCCCATAAAGCATGATGTAATTGCTTATCCCAATCAGATCTACCATTGTTAACAATTTTAGTGAGGATTGTACACAAGATTTTGTTTGAACTTTCGGCCTGTCCATTGGCTTGTGGCTGATATGGGGCTGATTTCTTATGAATTACTAAGAATTAATTCAGTAGGGCTTCTATCACTTCATTCACAAAGTGTGTGCCTCTATCACTCACAATTTCTATAGGCAATCCAAGTCTAGTGAATACGTTCTCAAAGAGAAACTTGGCCGTAGTCCTCGCATCGTTTTTCTTGGTTGCTTTGGCTTCAACCCACTTGGTCAAATAGTCTGTGGCTACGATTATGTATTCGGCATGGGATCCCTTAGCTGGTGGGCTAATAGGTCCTATGAAGTCTATTCCCCATTTAGTAAAGGCTCTGGCACTCATCATGGGTTTCAACGGCATTTCATCTCTTCTAATATGATATTTTGTTCGTTGGCAGGTATCACATCGTTGAACATATGTGACTGCGTCTTGATGTAGAGTTGGCCACCACATTCCTGCAAAGAGAATCATTTTTGCCGTTTTATCTACAGAAAAATGTCCTCCTGCAGCTCCTGTATGTGCCATCTCTAACACAACAAGATACTCATCTTCATGAATGCACATTCGTAAATGATTGTCTCTTCCTCACTTGAAGAGTTGTTTTCATATGAGAGCATAGTCCTTGCTTTGTTCTGTGAGTGCACGTTTCCTTGCTACAGTGGCTCCTTCTGGGTACTCTTGGGTCTTCAGGAATTTCACCAAAGGCATACTCCATCTTGGTGCTACTATGGAGTAGCATAGAGTAGAGTTCTCTTCTGGATTTCGTTCTTAACAAGTTGGGCAGGCTGATACATAGTTATGTGTATCTGTCTGCATGGTTGGCCAATATATGCCTAATCTCTTCAGTGTTTGCCATGTTCCGTTCGCATTTAAATGAGTTCTCCATCGATTTACATGTGCTTTTTGAAGCCACATTTCTTGTTCCTCTTCTTCCATGCATCTCATGAGTAATCCACTTGAGTCTTGATGATATAAACTTCCAGCAATGATATGGAGGTTTTTAGTCTTCCATAGGTCTTGGTTTCGGTTTGGTGTGATCCCATGTTTAGGTCCATATGTGAGTATAGGGATCAACTTTTCTGCCCATTGGGGACATACTTTGAGATTGAAAAGGTAAGTGTCTGGCAGATCATCCGGTACTCCTGTGGGTGGTTCTCCATGTGTCATTCTCGATAAGTGATCTGCTCTAATGTGTGTATTCCCTTTCTTGACTACTACTTTAAAATCAAATTCCATCAACAATAGAAACCATCGTATTAGTCTTCCGGTATTACAAGGCTTATTGACTAAGTGCAATAGAGCTTGATGATCGATGAAGAATTTGAATTTATTTGCCAAAAGGTAGTGTCGAAACTTCTTCATTGCGTACACCATCCCTAAACCTTCTCTCTCAGTCGTGGTATAATTGCACTCCGCTTGATTCAATTGTCTACTAGCATAGGCTATAGGGTGTTCTAACTTCCCTGTATCCGCAAGTTGAGCTAAGATGCAACCAATGGCGAACTTGGAAGCATCTACGTGAATGTGAAATGGTTTGTTCCAATTAGGTACTCGAAGGATTGGGGCTGAACTTAATCGACTCTTTAATTCGTTAAAGGCTTTTTCACATTCTTCTGTCCAATTAAACTAAGACAATAGTGCATAAAGAGGTCTAGCAATTATGGCATACATGTGTATAAATCTACAGTAGTATCCGCAGTGTCCCATAAAAGCTTGCACTTCTTTAGCAGTCTTTGGTCTCGGAAAATCCAGAATTACCTTGATTTTGTCTTCATCTGTGGAAATTCCATTTTTAGAGACAATGTGTCCTAATATCCTTCCTTGTCGAACCATGAAGACGCACTTTTCTGGATTGAGGCATACTCTATATTGTCGACATTTGGCAAAAATCTTTCCTTGTTTAGGGATATGTTCTGATCATATAGCTGAATAAGTGCATAAATCATCTACATATACCTCCATGCTCTTCCTCAAGAAATCCTTGAATACATGACACATCAATCTTTGGAAAGTGGCTGGGGCATTGGTTAGACCGAAAGGCATAACCCTAAAGGCGTATACTCCCCATTCAGTTACAAAGGCTATTTTATGTTGGTCCTCAGGAGCAATGGCTACCTGATTATACCCTGAAAAGCCGTCTAGAAAACTATAAACTTCCTTCCCTTCCTCTTTCCAAAAGATGATCAGTGATGGGTAATGGGTAACTGTCTCTTATGGTGGCAGCATTTACCTTTTTCAAATTAATGCATACCCTTAACTTGCCATTCTTTTTTGCCACGACCACCAAAGGTGACACCCATTCCGTGTGTTCGATCTCATAAATGAACCCAGCGTCTAACAACTTGTCTATCTCTTCCTTAAGTTTTACTGAGTAAACGTCATTATAAGTGTATGGTCTTTGTTTGGAAGGTTTGGCTTTGGATGTCATAGGGATTCTATGGGCACAAATAGAAGGATCTACTCCTTTTAAATCCTTATATGTCCAAGCAAAGACATCCCTATATTCTCTTATGAGTCGTATTAACTCTTGTTCTTCCTCCATTGAGACATCTTGTCCTATAAAAGTACATTGTTCTTGTCCTTCCTCTAAGGTTACTACTATTTTCTTGGTCTGTTCTTTGTTGTCATATGCTATTCCTGGTTGTGCTTCTCGTTTTGGCATTTGAATAGAAATTTTCCTCTCTTCTACTTCATATTTTTTGAAGTGAGCGGGCACTTCGAATTGATCTTGAGGCTTGTTTTCTCTCTCATCTTTTCCTCTATCTATTACAAGATCTTCTTCCTTTGTCCTTTCTTGATTTAATTCATTAGTTATGACACTTACTCCTTGATTTCCACTTTCTGTTTCCATTTGTTCATGTTCCATTTCAATGCTCTCATAATCCTCCTTCCATTATTTTTCAATTACTTCTCCTTCTTCAGCCTCTTGAAGAACTACCACGTATAGACTTATGTCATATCCTTCCTCGTCAATGCATTCATTCATGGTAATCACTTCTTCATTAACACATACATCGAGTGTGGATAAAATCTCCATCCAACCATGAGGTTCGAATTCTTCATTTAGGAATACTTGGGGAATGCATGCTATGCTGGATCTTGTACAGACCTAGCAACTCCTTGCCTTTGCTGCCATCCTTTCTTTCTTTCCTCTTCCTTTTTAGCGGTATGGCATATCCATAGATGAGTGTCTTCGTTCATCCAAGATTGGTCACTTGAACCTATACTGTGAATCCATTGATCGTCTTCCTCCTTATGAATCATATTCCATTGCAAGGGGGGAACATCTTGATACATGTATGTATGGAGATATATTCTCGTCGTGGTTCCTTCATGCTGTAAGTATACCACATCTTTTCCCCAATCTTGCACTACCTTCAGCTGTCTCATGAAGGGTCTTCCAAGTATCATCTCATAATTGCTAGCCCTTTCAAATTGACAGATCGCTAAGGTGTGCTCGAATTCAACTCCACATGTGGTGAAAGTTACTCTTTCCAATAATCCCAAGGGTTGTTCAGTGTGTCCATCTTCCATTTGTATCTTCATGCGTGTTGGTCTAAAGCTGGTTTTCCCCATTTCTCCCATATTTCTTTAGTCACGATTCGTACTATAGCTCTGAAATCTAAGATAGCTTTAGTGGTGTAACCCATATAAGTAATTGGAAGGCATGTGTTTCCTTCATCTCCCTCACTGAAATCTCCAACCTTATCGACTTGGATCTTGACTGTGGTCACTTCATCGGGCTTCTCCTTCTCTTCTGACTTGGTCTCCCATTGACTGGTTAGCTTCTCCTTCAAATGTGGTTTTATCTTTAAAAGCTCTTCCAATGTCAGAGTACAAGGGATTTTTACCTTTCTAAGATGTTGTATGATGTCCGATGTTTGGATTGATGGGTTCTTCTCTTTTTTTCTTATTGAGGGAACGTAGTATAATTCTGAATTATGTTCATATTCCCTTGTGTAATTTGGCAAGGCCTTCACACTGTCATTCTCCTTGTCGCTCTTGTCAAATTGTAATAATCCTTCTGAATTCAGCTCAGGTATTGAGTCTTCCAATTCACCTTCTACTTCTAGCTCCTCAAAGGGTGGTTCAATTCCTTCCACTTTCTTCCATCCGTCTTCTTAGACTCTTGCCCACAAGTCTTTAGGCCATTCCCCATCTACTTCGGGGACAACAGATCCTTCTCTTTTATCCTCGCAGTAATTTCCATCACATGTCTCACCTTCTTTTCCTTTCTCGGGATCATTAAGGATGACACACTCTTGGAATTCTTTTTCGGGAATTTGTGAATTGGGTAGCCGAAGAACAAGTTTTTCTAGGGTCTCTTGAGCCACTTCAATTAATTTTTTGCATATCTCCAACCTTTCTTTCTCTAAGTCACCTCTAGGGTATTCTTTTTCGTGTTGTTCAATGGTTGGTCCTCCTCTTATTCGTGCCTGGTATGCTTGAATCCACATGGCTAACTCTTGTAGCATGGGATCTGCTAAAATTGATCCTACCTCTTCTTTTTTATACTTTCCCTTCTGATTTTTTCCTTCAAGTTTTTGTTTTTCTTTTTTATCTTGCTCATTCTTTTCATTCTCCTTCTTTTGTTGTAGTTTCTTTTCCTTGATCCTGTCTCTACGATTTTTCCATCTTTGTGTTCGTTTGCTTGTGACACTTTTCCCAAGCTCTTCCGAGTCTTCAACTAATTGGGTTGTAGGTATATTCATTTCTCTATCGCCTTGATCATTCTCTCCAGTTTTTATGTGGCCTCTCTAGCTTTAGCTCTTGTTATTGCTTTCAATGGCACGGTGTACTTGTCACTCCCTGACGACTCTATCACTTCTATCACATTGATTTGCATCTTCGAGTTAACTTTGTTGGGGTTCTTGGGGCAATCTCTGAAAGGGTGTTCTTTACCACAATCACCACAGTATCCTTCCCAGACTTGCTGGGGTGGTGGTGGGTTTGGTAATGTACATTCTCTGATAAAATGATCACCTCCGCTTCTGTAACATGGTCCTCTTGGTGTAGGTGGTCTATTCATAGGTCGGGAGGGCATGGGTGCTCTGGGAGCAATATACATCAATGACACATAATCCTGCTCATATCTGTAAGAACTATCTGGTCCTTCCATGCCATATGCATATGGCTCATGAGATTGTCCATATTCGATTATAGAGCTCTCATAAGCGGAATAATTCCCTTGAACATGGTCATAGGATGGGTCATATGGTTTGTTACTTGCCAATGGCGTGGCTGGGACTATTGCTCTTTCTAGGTTCTCTTCAGGTTGAGCTATTTTCACTAGGACAACATGTTGAGGATGGGGCGGTTGTTGTCCTAACACCGGTTGTGGTTGAGTGTAACCTTGATAAGCATAAGGTCGTGGTGCTGGTGCATGTTGCTGATATGTGGGATATCTAAGGGCTTCACCTCCTAGGTCTCTCTGTGGGTATCCATAAGATCTCATGAGAGGTTGTGCTAGTCTTGACTGCCAATTGTAAGGATAATTTTCTGTACTGTGATTGGTGTATTTTTGTTCTATGCTACAATATTGTAGAGGGCCCGGGACGGGTGGTCTATTGTAAGCATAAGCAGGTGGTGGAACTACTCCCCTAGTGCACAAATGAGAAGGATGATCACCTCCACAATGCATACACCTTCTAAGCATGGGTACTCTCATAGGGTTGTTGGGGTAGTTCCTTGGCCCTTGAACATTCAATTTCCTTGCTACTAAATCGGCTATTTCCTCTACATTGTTCTTAGAGTTTGATGTGCTACTGGTGGAATCTTCACTTTTCACGCTACCTTGAGGTATTTTCAGATCTTCTGCTAGATTGTCCTCTATGTCAATACATTCTTTCATACATTCTTGCAAAGTTTGAACTCTTTTCACATATACCAGAGATCTTAATGATCCATTCACTAATCCTTCCAAAAACAATGACACCATTTTGTTTTGAGTGGGTCTCTCTTCAACTGGGCATCTATCCACATACTGCTTAAATCTTCTTGCTGCCAATCTCACTGATTCCGTAGGAGCTTGCTTAAAACTGTGGATCAATGAGGAAGAGTTGTTTTTAATCCCAGATTTGGTGAACTCTTCAATCAATTCTTGATAGACTTGTTCCATATTTTGAAAATTATTAGGGTTTAATGGTTCGAACCAAGCTAACACT
Organism: Ceratopteris richardii; assembly: GCA_020310875.1. Lineage (NCBI taxonomy): Eukaryota > Viridiplantae > Streptophyta > Polypodiopsida > Polypodiales > Pteridaceae > Ceratopteris > Ceratopteris richardii. The sequence goes on from CM035416.1 coordinate 139,054,840, forward strand.
GTGTCCGTCAAAGTTAGACCAAAGGATTCATATTGGATCAAGAAATCTTCCACTTGTTCGGCTCTGAGTACTTGCTTGAATTCAGCTATATGATTGTAAGGTTCACTGGAGCCATCATAATGGTTTCTCATGCATTTAGCAACTTGAATAGGTCTCAGTCTTCTTCTTGCTTCAGGTGGTCTAGGCATCACCGGGAAAACTGGTCTTCCTATCGGTATACCTGGTCCTCTTACTACAGGTGGTCTATGAGGGACAGGAGTTCTATTCCTTGGTTCAACAGGTGGCTGAGGCCGATAGTTAGGATTATTGGTCGGCATAGTAAACTGCACATGGGGTCTGACTGGAATATGCGTTTGTTGGGTTTGTCCAGAATGCTGTATAGAAGTGGGGACTATAGAAGAAGAAGAAGTGAGGGAAGTCCTTCACTCTGCACATGCAGGAACAGGTGGTGGGCACCTACCAGGGCATATTATGAGTCAGAGGATACTGGATGCGGGTTTATGGTGGCCTACACTCTTCAGGGATGCAGATGAATGGGGTAAGGCATGTGATATTTGCCAAAGGTGTGGACCTAAGCCAACAAAGCAGAGAAATAACCCCTTGGTTATTTCCACCTCCTGGCAACCAATTGAGAAGTGGGGGCTATAGAAGAAGAAGTGAGGGAAGTCCTTCACTCTGCACATGCAGGAACAGGTGGTGGGCACCTACCAGGGCATATTATGAGTCAGAGGATACTGGATGCGGGTTTATGGTGGCCTACACTCTTCAGGGATGCAGATGAATGGGGTAAGGCATGTGATATTTGCCAAAGGTGTGGACCTAAGCCAACAAAGCAGAGAAATAACCCCTTGGTTATTTCCACCTCCTGGCAACCATTTGAGAAGTGGGGGCTACTTGGTCCTAAATGTTGCAAGTACAAGGAATTAGTTCCCCAATCTTGTACAATTTGCAACTCACGCATGAATGGTCGTCCCAATATCATCTCATAAGCATGATTTTTACTAAAATCACAAATGGCAAAGGTATGCTCAAATTCCACACCACAAGTGGTGAGAGATATGCCTTCTAGTAAGCCTAATGGTTTTTCTATGTGTCCGTCAGCCATTTGTAGCTTCATCCTAGTGGGTCTTAATGCTGGCTTACCCCAACGTTTCCATAAAGCGGTGGTAGCTATGGCTACTCCGGCTCCTGAATCTAAGATGGCTTTAGTGGTGTAGCCTTGATGGGTTATTGGAAGATAAGTGTTACCTTCCTCTCCTTCGCTTACATCTCCAATCCTTTCTACGGGTATCTCTGGTACCTTATTTTGTGATCCTATCTGCGAGGTAGTTGTAGCAAGCTCAGGGAATCGATTTGCTACATGTTTCCACAATTCTGGTTTTACCTTTAACAACTCCTCTAGAGTGAGGTTACATTGTACTTTGGTATTCTTGATCACTTCCGTGTTTCTAGGGACTACTGATTCTTCATTCCTCACTATTATCGTGGGTGCTCTCATACTAATAGATTTTGCTTCCCAAGGTCCTGTGAACTGAGGTAATTCTTGTAAAGAATTAGATTCAAATCGTGTGTGTTCACTCAGTTGTTCCTCCTCTACATCATCGTATATAGAGGGGATGTCTTGGGGAAATTGTTCCTGCAAGTCGTCTATTTTTTTAATAGGAGGATTGGTTCCTTGTTCTTTTCTCCATTTCTCTTCTTGGATTTCCCTCAAAAATTCATGTGAGTACCTATGTATGGAAGACAAATTGTCTTGACTTTCTGTATTGGGTACTTGAGACAGGGATGGTACATTATTTTCCTGTGTCTCTGGGACGATAGGGTTCCTAGGCTGATCCTTTTTCTCTTTGCTTTCTATCAAGTATTCTAACCTCTCCATTAGTCCTTGAAAGTGTAGTTCCGGTTTTGCCATGTTATTCCAATTAAGATATCTAGAGGCTTCAAACAAAGCTTGTGCTAATTCTACCATCTTCATGCAAAGTTTAGTCCTCTCAATTTCTAGATCAGCTCGTGGGTAGTTCTTGCTCATTTCCGTAACTTGAGGTCCTTCTTTTAATCTAGCCTGATATGCACGAAACATCGTGCCTAGATTCTCTGGTATGGGTTCCACTAAAACTGATCCTGATTTATGAGCTGGATTCTCTTGATTCAATTCCTGTGAAGTCAATTCTAGGATTTTGGCTCTACCAGTTATTAGGAAAATCTTTTATGATGTGCTCTTTGCCACAATCGGCACAAAAGCCTTGTATGTTATAGTACTGTGATTGTCCTGCTATCGGGGGATGTGGACAATCCTTTATGAAATGGTCTCCTTGGCACCTAAAGCATGGTCCTCTAGGGCCCTGTGGTCTCTGTTGTCTCAATTGGGGCCATGGATTTGGGTTTGTGTACATTACATTAGCATTGTTGGGCTCCCAACTAGGTTCCACTGGTGGACTATCATAATGATATGTCTCCACATGTTCTGGTGACTCCGTGTAATATGCGGGTGGACTATCTACATGCGTAGAGTCAAAACTGTTTGAGTTCGGGTCACTCTCTGTGATCAAAGGTGAAGAAGGCACTAAGGCCCTACTTAGGTTCTCTTCTGCAGCAGTGTATTTGACTGAGATGACATTCGCTGGTGGGGGTGGCTGCTGAGCTAAGACGGGTTGAGGTCTCTGTTGAGCCTCGTATGGGTAGTTCTGAGGAGGCCTATAGTAATAAGGTTGAGCATTGTATTGGCCTTGATACCTACCTGGCTGTGCGTATGCTTGCGGGTAGTTCTGTCTCACGGTTTGCTTGTTGTATGGGCAGTCTTGAGCCATATGATTCGTGTATCTTCTCTCAATTGTACAGTATTGGCCACTAGGGTTGGCTTGTGGTTGTGGTGCATTGGGGCACACATTTGCCATATGATTTCCACCACAGGTGTAACAATGCTTGTTTGTTAGTACCCTAGGTTTACTAGAAACTCCTAGTTTCTGGGCCACTTTTCTACTAGGTCTTCTATCGAGTTAGACAATTTTGTGGATGCTAGAGATGAACAGTCTGAGTCCTTATAGACCTTTGACAGTTCCAACTCGTCTCCTAAGTTGTTCTCAATGTCTTTACAAATTCTTACACATTGCTCTAGCGTTCTGGGTTCTTTTAGGTACACATAGGAGCATAGTTTAGAGCTCAACAAGCCATCTAGAAACAATGACACTTGCTTGGCTTGTGAGGGTAGCTCTTGCATTGGACATCGTTCAACATAGTGTCTAAACCTATGTCCTGCCAGTCTTACTGTTTCCTGAGGGGTCTGTTTGAAGCTATGAATCAACGAAGACGTGTCATGTCTAATCCCACTTTTAGAGAATTCAGTGATGAAGGACTCTAAAAAGTGATGGATGTCTCAAAATTGCCTTTGTTGCAAAGGTTGGAACCAAGTTAAAGCTGTATTCTTTAACGTTAGTCCAAATGCGTTGTATTGCGTGAACATGTCTTGGACTTGTTCTGCTCTTAGCACTTGCTTGAATTTTGCAACATTGTCATAGGGATCTCCTGTCCCATCAAAGTAATTTTTCATGGATTTCACTAACTGAGTGGGTCTTAGTATTCTTGCATGTTCACGTGGTCTAGGTAGAGGAAAATCATCTCTACCACCTAGTATTCCATGATCTCTTTGTCTATCCGCTCTATAAGTGTCCGTGGTTGTTCTATCTCTCCCTATGGGATGAGTGAAGCTTACTTCTGGTCTTTCTTTATTTTTCTCTCTTTGATTTCCATGGGCTGATGATGTTCCTGCCCCTTGTTGACTCGTATTCATGTTTGTTCTAGATGGAGGGAATACCAATTCACCTCTCCATGTGTATGTGTTTTTAGAGTGGTCAGGCACCACAAAGACTCTTTCTGAAGTCTCATCCAGGTATACAACCTTTCCAGGTGTATCCAGGTCCTTGAACTCATATATCGTGATGATACCTACCTCACTAAGTAGTTCTGTCTTGTATCTCCAAAAGGCTTCATCAGTTTCTTTATTTACAAACAACTCTATGCTTCTGTTGTACTGAGGGATCCATTCTGGAACTAGTACTCGTGTCAGTACAGATTTCCCTCTAGGTGTTCTAGGCTCTTCTAATGGTTCTTTTCCTTGAGATTTAGTTTCCGTCTCTAGCTGAATCACGCCAAACTCGTTGGTATTGTTTGGCTGCGTACTTAAGATGTACATTGTTCCTTCCTTGTCTATGTACACGTCTCTCTCGAATTTCACCACTGGACGTTCCAATCCAATGGGTTGATCGGGGTTGTGCATTTGCACCACTTGTCTTCTCAAACCATCCTCATAGATGCCAGCATCTAATCGGTTGGTTCGCAGAAACTCCAATTGAGTCCTATAGGGTCCTTCTGGTCTTTCTAAATAGGCTACATTCGACCCTCCTTCTGCTCTATCTGTGCTAAATGCCATTTCTGAATCACTAGTCTCTGTGCTCCCATAGGGATAACTAGTGTTCAATTGTTGAGCCCACGATGGTGCAGTCGTTCTTACACTTGCCTCTGATGATCTAAGGCTTCGTCGGTCTGACTTACCTATATGTTTGCCCAATCTAAGGTTCATTAATTTTCTTCCTTGCACACTCAGTACACACTCAGATCGTCAATGATTCTTTGTTATCACTTTCTTGATTCTTTTTAAATTTCTCTAGATTCTTGTCTTAATGTATGCGTCAGGAATTCGACTTTCTGTGGTACTTTGAGTTCTCATTCTGTCAGACTTATGTTCTTTCCTTTTGGTTTTCGTATCACACACCCTTACTTTAGTCTTGAACTTGATAAATTTAGTTCTCTTGAACTTGAGGCGTTCCTATCATCTTTAATCCACAATGCTAACGTTTAGCCTAAGCTAAGAATTGACTGAGGGGGTTGAGTAATCTTCCAACCTCGAGTCAGCTTTTCTGGTTGCTCTGATGCCCAAGAAGTCGCGCTTCCCAAGCTTTATGCCCTTCACTGCCTTGCTTTGGTTGCCTTTGATTGCCCTTGCTAGACCTGGAAAAATTCAATATTAGACCGATTCACAATTGGATGATCAAGCACTTGAGTTTATACACCCTTAAAGTCCCTTCCCTTTTGCCCAAATTTTCAATGCTTGCCTCCTGGCTTTCTAGTCCCAAACTAGGTTAACCTCAAAATAGCTTATCTAAAAATAGACATATCCTTTAAGAAAAAAATAGTTGAGGTCACGTAGTGCTCGTGAGGTTTCTAACGAGCTATTAAGCTCAAAAAATGGACTTCGGATGAAAAAGTTATAACCGTTCAGGCCCTGGGGGGTAAAAACTGACAAACAGGTTTTTCTCCAAATATAGGCTAAGGGGTCTCCTATGAGTCTAATCACCCAAAAATTTCCCAAAAATAGCCCCAAAATTGGCCAAGAAATGAAACCCTAAAATTTGCGATGGGGGTGCACAATCGCGATGGTCTGCAACAATCGCGATGGTTTGGGACCGTCGCGATGGCGTGAAGGTGAGCAATCGCGATGGTCTGAAGTGCACGATCACGATGGTCCAAATGTGAGCAAACGCGATGGCTCGATCAGGCGGACAATCGTGATGGCGTCAGTCAACGGTCAACGTGAACAATCGCGATGGTCCAAAGTGAACTGTCGCGATGGTCACAGATGCGATGGCTTGAGCCAATCGCGATGGTCCGGGTGCAATGGCGTGAGCCAATCGCGATGGTGTGGGGTCAACCGAACACTCGCGATGGTCCACGAACCGTCGCGATGGTCCAAATGAACCGTCACGATGGCGTGAGACCGTCGCGATGGCGTGAGCCTATCGCGATGGTGTGACACAATCGCGATGGTCTGAGCCAATCGCGATGGTCCACCAAAATGTGATTTTTGCAGATGCGTATGTGGATTCGTGTGTGCGCTTGTGTCGCCTATCCAGTGATGTGGTCGCTTACCAAAAATTCTGCACTTGGCAGACCATCGTGATGGTCTGACATAGACGGAAATCTCTGACAGAAAGTGAAGTTTTTACCTTTTCCAAGCTTTCCTGATGCACTGGAGCACTGTACCTGCAAGAAAACTCAAGAAAACAAAAGTACATGCAAGCACAAAAGCTCTCTCTCACTCTCTCGCATGCACAAATGAGGGGAAATGAGGAGAATGGGTGGATATGGTGAATTTTTTGATTTTTTTGGAGATGAAGATGATGATGCGGTGATGAAGATGGAGTGTGGGGGAGGTGAAAAACACTAAAAACTAAGTAAACACAACAACAAAAACTGAAATTTTTACCTTCCAACGCCACTTCTTGCTATACTCTTACCATCACACATTCGTCCTAGACTCGATCCCCATCAACGGCGCCAAATTTGGTGTTGCTCTAGCACAATGGTGAGAACCACGTTAAGAAGCTCCACCTCCTTAATGTCAATCTGCGGAAGAGATAGGAGTGATATGAAGATCGTGAACGTGAGATGAAGTGAGAGTGACGGTGAGAAGCATAGAAATGCACACACACATACACACACACTACGAAGAGACAAGCAAGACACAATGGAATGTGAGAAATCAACTCTATTACTCAAGAACACTCTTACAAGCTCAAAATAGCTCTAAGCTCTTCTCTACTCAAACAAGCTAGCCTCAAAAATGAGCTCTCTAGCTCTTTTTATAGTTTCTAGACTACCGGTTTCACATCTAGTGACCGGCATAGTTAAAAATTAGGTCCTAGATGCTATTTGAAGGGGTAAACGGTGTCTAAAAATAACCAAAATTGATACGCTCATTCTACCTAAGCTCCTCAAGCTCGAGGACTCCTCGGCTTGCACAAAATGGAGCTAGAAATTAAGAAAAGGGTTTTTCTATGTTACATATGTTACAATAGTGATAGCAATCCTTCATTTCAAGTGCCTCATAAATGAGTAAAGTCAATGCCGAACTTCCATTCAAAAACTTTTTCTGACCCCACTTTTTCTTTGCTTCAAATAGGTAGTCTTGAATACATGGAGTCATATTTACTTGATTTCCCACTTGCCTCATTGCATGTGAAAGCAATTGCACTACAATTTTTGTGAGAGGTGATGGTAGGAGACACTCAGAAGATGGAGTTGGAGCTGCTAAACCTGCTTGACTCCAGCCACCCTTTGCTTCAGATATGTATTGTAGACTTGCTTAGGTCCCAAATGATGCAAAGAAATCACATATGTACTTTGCAAACTCTTTGTGCAATGATCAAATCAAAACAGATGATTGAAACTTCAAAAATTTGAGAAAACTTGCTAAATTTGTCTTGACACCTGCTCAGTCTAATGCTCAGTGTGTCCAGCACACTTACAATTGGACAAATTCCTTTTGAGGGAATTAAATTAACTTAACAAGCTATTGATTGCAAGTTAAATCACTTCAATTGACAAACTATGCTTTGAGAATTATCTTTAGCAAAACAAGAGATGATCCCGACTTTTTAGGAGCTACACACAGAAATACCAGTGACTGCTTCGATCGACTTTTCTCACAATTGGCTGAATGAAAGGTCTTCAAATTTTGTAGTTTTGTAGAAGACCTTGAGCTGATTCCAACAAGCTTTGAATCATTGAATTTGGTTCAGTAGATCTTGAGATATGCCTCTCTGAAGTTGACTGACTTGGAGAAGATGATACAGAGAAAAACCAGAGATACAGTATGTATATGTTCTATTGATATGAATGATTTTACAATCTCATTAGCTTGATAAGCAAGGCTAATTGAGATGATAAGGTGTTGGCTATGGCTTAGCTCAAACACACATAGAGTTACAAGAGATTTCTGCCTCGGGAGTTGTGTCAAAAAGTGGTGGACTGAAGACTAGTGACCCGCGAGTTTTTTCCTTTGTTTTGTAGAAGGTTGATTGATGATTGGTTGTCACTTTCCTATAATCATGTACCTAAAAAGTTATTGATTGAAATATTCCTTCAATCATTCACCTCCTCTACATATGGGGAGATATTCTCTCCACCTCTCAATCAACTCAACCAATTTTTTCCACGACTTTTACAAGTTGGTTTGATTACATAAATCATGCCAAGTCATTTTGACTTTTACAATAAGTGAAGAGTTAAAAACTCATAGACTTTGGTTACTATGGTTCTTTCTTCAATTGAAATAAATCCAAGTTGAAACTCCATGTTCCAAGCTTCATGAAAAAATCATCCTTCAAGGGTCCAAGCCAAGTGTTGAGGCTTGATATGCACCAACAGCTCCCCCTCAAGCTAAACACTTGCTTGAGTCTTCATCTTTGGTCTTCAATGATGTCCTGTAATCCTATCATGGATTTAAACCTGCATAGTTTACTTCCATCCAATGCTTTTGTAAGCAAATCTGCACATTGAGAATGAGTAGAAACATAACTTAATTCAATCTCTTTGCTAATCAATTTTTCCCTCACATAGTGGTAATGAACCTCTATGTGTTTTGTCCTAGCATGATAAACAGGATTAGCTGCAAGGTGTAAAGAACTTGTGTTGTCACCAAATATGGTTGGTGACCTTGTGAATAGTCCTAGCTCTGAATATAGTAACTTCAACCAAATTGCTTCTTGAGTAGCAATTGCCAAACCTCTGTACTCTGCCTCAGTAGATGATAAGGCTACTGTAGGCTGTTTCTTGGATGACCAAGAAATGGCTTTGTCACCTGCAAAACAAATATACCCTGAGGTGCTTCTCCTGTCATCCTTACAACCTGCCCAATCTGCATCTGAGTAAACTTTAAGGTCAATGTCTGATGTATATGGATAATACAAACCATTGTTCAGAGTTCCCTTGAGATATTTAATGATCTTTTTAGCTGCCTCAAGATGAGGTGCCCTAGGTTTGTGCATGTATTGGCTAAGTACACTAACACCATAAGATATATCAAGTCTTGTCAATGTAGCATAGTTGAGACTTCCTACCATGCTTTGATAACTTGTAATGTCCTTGATTTCTTCTCCTTCATGTGCACTAAGCTTGTGATTGACTTCCATTGGAATACTTGATACTTTAGCTTCCTGCAAACCAAATTTGTTGACCATGTCCTGTATATACTTCCTTTGGGTAATATATATACCTGTATCTGTATAGATCAACTCAAGTCCTAAGAAATATTTTAATAATCCAAGATCATTGATCTTGAATTCCTTCATCATTTGTGCCTTGATATGTCTGATTCCTTGAACATCATTTCCTGTAACAATGATGTCATCAACATAGACACACAAATAGATTACCTCTGAATTTGTCTTTTTGATGAACAAAGATGTATCTGCTTTACTCATTGCAAATCCTTGGTCTTGTAGATAGGTGGTCAATCTGTAATTCCATGCTCTAGGTGCCTGCTTCAAACCATATAGAGCTTTCTTCAATTTGCAAACATGATTTACCTTAATTGGGTCTTCATATCCAGGTGGTTGTGACATGTAGACTTCCTCTGAAATCCATCCATTCAGAAATGCATTCTTCACATCCAATTGGTACATGTTCCAATTCTTGGATGCAGCTACACTCACCATAACTCTGATAGTTGGCATTTTGGCCACAGGAGAAAATGTTTCTTCATAATCTATGCCTTGGGTTTGTGCAAAACCCTTGGCTACCAACCTGGCTTTGTACCTATTTATGGTTCCATCTGAGTTCCTCTTTACCTTGTAGATCCATCTGGATCCTATCACCTTCATGGATTCTTTCTTGGGTACTAAGTCCCAAGTATCATTCTCCTCAAGAGCTTCCATCTCTTCATCCATTGCTTCCTTCCATTCTGGTTTTTTGATTGCTTCCTCATAGGTACCTGGTTCTTCACTCAAGAGATCTTTTGCAAGATATACTGAATGTTTTGTAACAAGAGAAGTATCATAACCATACCTAATTGGCTTCTTACTTTCTCTTTGAGACCTCCTCATAGCCTGAGTTGAAGATTCTGGAATATCCTTCATCTTTAGCTTTCCTTTTGATTTCCAAGCTTTGAACTCCTCAAGATTGATGGAGTCTTCATCATCTGATTCTGAATCATCTTCTTTGATTGATTCCTGCTTAATTAGCTTTGGAAAGTCTTCATCTATATCATATGGTAGACTTACCTTCCTGCACTCATTTTCATACCATGAATCATTCTCATCAAAGATGACATCTCTGCTTACCTTGAAGCCTTTGTTTGTGGGGTTGTAGAATCTGTACCCTTTTTGGTTCAAATCATAACCAATAAAGATACACTTTTCAGCTTTAGGGTCTAATTTCCCTCTTACCTGTGAGGGTATATGCACATATGCTATGCAACCAAAAATTTTACAATGATCCAGAGATGGTCTCTTACCATGCCAAGCCTCATAGGGTGTCATACCATTGAGTGTTTTGGATGGCAATCTGTTTATGAGATAGGTTGCAGTAGAAACTCCTTCTGCCCATAAATAATTTGGTAGCTTCTTCTCATTGAGCATAGCCCTAGCTGTTTCCACAATAAGTCTATTTCTTCTTTCTGCCACACCATTTTGTTCAGGTGAGTATCTGGTTGTAATCTCCCTTTTGATACCTTTTTCCTGCAAGAATTCTTCAAAGTCATTGGAGAAATACTCTCCTCCACCATCTGACCTTAACTTCTTTAGTCTTCTACCTGTCTGGTTTTCAACAAGTGCAAGATACTTTTTGAAACAATTAAATACTTCATCTTTACCCTTCATAAAGTACAAAATTGTCCACCTGCTATAGTCATCAATAAAAGATACATAGTACCTTGATCCTGATATTGAAGGGTCCTTGCTAGGTCCCCAAACATCTGTGTGTACCAAGTCTAGGTAGTCTTGGTGCATGAATCCTTTCTTTGAATAAGGCAACTTGTGTGACTTACCAAATTGACATGCTTCACACTTATATATCATGTGTTGCTTGGATACATTAGGTATCCCAAGCACACATTGATCCCTGCACATTTGCTTGATGGTTCTCTCACCTATGTGTCCAAGTCTTTTGTGCCAAATCTCTAATTCTGATAAGGTTTGATCCTTGTAGTTGAACAAAGCAATATTTTTTGTATCTTCAAGCTCAAAGGTAAATAACCTACCTGTTTTTTCTCCCTTTGCTATCCTCTTGAAACTATTCTTTGGGTCCTCCACATAAACTCCATGTTGTGTGAATCTGACCTGCAATCCCTTCTCTACAATCTGACCAACACTCATAAGGTTTTTTGTGATTGTAGGTACATAGAGTACTCTACTCAGAAGATTCTGTTTGCCATCACATGTCTTCACATTACCAACTTTTATAACAGAGTGTTTAGTGTCATCACCTGTTTGTACCTGATGCTTTCCTTTAGGTTCTTCCAAATCAGAGAGCAATGCAACATTTCCAGCTACATGGTTAGAGCAACCTGAATCAATATAAAATAAATTGTCATCTTTTGTACCTTCCTTGGAGGTCATGTTCATAATCAGTAAGGAGTCATCTTGCTCCTCTGTATAATTATTGTAATCCCTTCTATTTCTGTATCCACCATTGTTGTTGTGATTGTAGTTGTTGTTGTATTGGTTGTTATATCCATTGTAGCTTTGGTGATGTTGATTGAATCTGCCTCTTCCTTGAGAGTAGCCTCCTCTTTGGTAACCTCTTCCTCTTTGGTTCTTGTAGTTTTTGTAGCACTCATCTGTAGTATGGTTAGACAAACCACATATATTGCAAGGTGATGAGTTGTAGGGTCTCCCCCTACCTGACTTACCTCCTCTGCCTCTTCCTCTTGAAGATCTACCTCTTCCTGCAAAGTTTGCTTGAGAGGTGGATCCTTCTTCATCAAGCTTTTTACCTTTACCCTTATCCTTAGACTTCTTATCTGTATAAAGAGCAGAGGAATTGTTACCTTTTGATTCTCCTGATTTTGTAAACTTGGCTTCATGTGTGAAGAGTTGGCCCATAAGAGTTGTAAGATCAGGGGTATGCATATCCATGTATAAGTCCATTGCAGTGGTGAAACTCTCCCACTTGTCATCTGCCTTGAGTCCATTTGTCACTTGCCTGACTATTTGCTCCTCTTCAATTTCTTCTCCAATGCTTGCTAGTTGGTCTGCCACATCTTTGATCTTTGTCACAAACTCTGAGACTGATTGCTTGGGTTGCTTCCTCATGGTTGTAAACTCTATCCAGAGTTGATTCTTCCTAGCTCTTGTGTTGGAAGAGAAATAATTGGACAAGGTTTCCCAAGTCTCTTGGGAAGTCTTACAATTCCTTATATGTGGTAAAAGGAAATCAGAGATAGAGTTTAGAAGGTATGACCTTGCCAAGGCATCTTTTGCACACCATTGATTTAGTCTCTCTTGCTCATCCTTGGTGGGTAGACCTCTAGCTTTGAATGTAGGTAGCTCTTCATCTCCTGATATGAATCCAAACAGACTTCTTCCTTGTAGATAGGTCTTCATTCTCAAGGACCATGCTTGGTAATTGTTCCTGTCTAATTTGTCAATAAAAGAAGGGAAACCATCACCCATGATTACCTTATTTGTTTTGCTCTGATACCACTGTGAGAGGTGATGGTAGGAGACACTCAGAAGATGGAGTTGGAGCTGCTAAACCTGCTTGACTCCAGCCACCCTTTGCTTCAGATATGTATTGTAGACTTGCTTAGGTCCCAAATGATGCAAAGAAATCACATATGTACTTTGCAAACTCTTTGTGCAATGATCAAATCAAAACAGATGATTGAAACTTCAAAAATTTGAGAAAACTTGCTAAATTTGTCTTGACACCTGCTCAGTCTAATGCTCAGTGTGTCCAGCACACTTACAATTGGACAAATTCCTTTTGAGGGAATTAAATTAACTTAACAAGCTATTGATTTCAAGTTAAATCACTTCAATTGACAAACTATGCTTTGAGAATTATCTTTAGCAAAACAAGAGATGATCCCGACTTTTTAGGAGCTACACACAGAAATACCAGTGACTGCTTCGATCGACTTTTCTCACAATTGGCTGAATGAAAGGTCTTCAAATTTTGTAGTTTTGTAGAAGACCTTGAGCTGATTCCAACAAGCTTTGAATCATTGAATTTGGTTCAGTAGATCTTGAGATATGCCTCTCTGAAGTTGACTGACTTGGAGAAGATGATACAGAGAAAAACCAGAGATACAAAATGTATATGTTCTATTGATATGAATGATTTTACAATCTCATTAGCTTGATAAGCAAGGCTAATTGAGATGATAAGGTGTTGGCTATGGCTTAGCTCAAACACACATAGAGTTACAAGAGATTTCTGCCTCGGGAGTTGTGTCAAAAAGTGGTGGACTGAAGACTAGTGACCCGCGAGTTTTTTCCTTTGTTTTGTAGAAGGTTGATTGATGATTGGTTGTCACTTTCCTATAATCATGTACCTAAAAAGTTATTGATTGAAATATTCCTTCAATCATTCACCTCCTCTACATATGGGGAGATATTCTCTCCACCTCTCAATCAACTCAACCAATTTTTTCCACGACTTTTACAAGTTGGTTTGATTACATAAATCATGCCAAGTCATTTTGACTTTTACAATAAGTGAAGAGTTAAAAACTCATAGACTTTGGTTACTATGGTTCTTTCTTCAATTGAAATAAATCCAAGTTGAAACTCCATGTTCCAAGCTTCATGAAAAAATCATCCTTCAAGGGTCCAAGCCAAGTGTTGAGGCTTGATATGCACCAACAATTTTCTGGGGTGCTGTATATCTATGCATACTTGGACAGCAAAAATGTTGGTGCACTAAGTGAGCTGAGTCTTCAATATCTGTTCTGTTGATTTCCAAAAATGTTCTCTTTTTGGGATTATAACATTCATCCTTGACATTGGTGAGGCCATCTTGATTCCATCCAAAAGCTCTGTTGATTAACTCATGAGTGAACCTGATTGTTTTCCACGTACCAACTTTGTCCAACACTCTTGCTTCCGGGACTGATGGCTTATCTGATGCAGATTGTAGTGTATTCATTACTTGTGTACATTAAAATCTGGCAGATATATGGGAAGTCTTAGGAATGCATCAATGCCAACTCTTGTCCATACATCCATCATGTGAGGTAATCCTTGTATGATAGTCTTGAAATCTTGAGATATGATAGGAAAGTAGTGATCCCTATCCATGATCTTGATGGTTGCAATGAAAAGAAGCTCGGATACTAGTTGATCATCAAGAAACCAATGCCCTCTTGCCTTCGTGATGGACTCCAAGGGAAGAATAAGGATTTCTTCCTCTTGCGTAGCCTCAGAATTAGAGGAAGCCATCTGCACTCAATATATACTAGTGGATTGTGTCGTCCCTTCCTCGTGGGTATGAGAAAGGTAATACCTGGGATTTTTCATATTCATTTATATTGTTTTTTTTTGTTTGTGTATAAAAGAAACTAGAAATGCTAGTTAATAGTCGAAGCAGTTATTGGACCGTTAGTTATTTTCTTTTGGGTTATTTTACAAGTGCTCTCCTATTTCCCAAGAGGGAAATGTGCTTCACTATCCTGAAGTAGAAGAAGAATGTGCCGAATGCTTGGCCTTGTAATGTGGCCATATTATGCATACTTTGGATTCTTGTAACTCCAGATGTGTGCAACCCAAATTATATGGTTGATGCATACAAATGGTTTTGCCTGTAGGCTTCCAAATCTGCTTTACTCCCCTAGGATCAACTGTATCTCCAACATTTCTGGTAAATGTAGTGCTTCTCATGTTGTGCATTCGGTTCGTCTTCTTTTTGACTCCTTGAATGATTTTCGTTGCGTCTCTAGGCTCCTGCTTTATCCTGTAGTTGTTCGTTTTCTGTTGTTCCGCCTTTAGATTGTATTGATTCCCCTTTTGTCTTGACTTGTCCTTGTTGATGATTGTCACTTGGGCACTTGACTTGGGAATCCATATTTTTGTTTGGGCCGGCTGTGCGGCTATCACCTTCTTTGGAATCCATACTCTAGCAATCCTTTGTGAACCTGTGCATCCAATGCGACTTCCATTCTTATTCTATTGTGGTATCCGATGTCGATAGTAGTTCTGTTGTTGAAGATATGCTGTCACTTGATCCTTTCTGATCCAAGCCTGTCTAGTGTAAGGAATGGGGTATATTCTAACGTGTGCAAGTTTTTGATAGTCTGGTCGACTATTCCCTCTTGTGCTTGGTTCCTCACTGAAGTGTTTGTTGGATAAGACACTAACCATGTGACCTACTGGCTTAGAAGATTGTGTGGAAGCAAGATTTGGTGCATTTTCACATGAAGTACTTGGCAGAGGGATTTCCATAGTGTGTGTGAACATACATTCATCATGGTGCTCGTTTGAGTGATCTCTTGGGTCTATACATTTGGCTTTGACTGGTCGTTCTTCTAACATGCTCAATACCTCACATTGTCCTATCTTGGCCGAGATGTATCCTAGGGCCAATTGAATAGTCACTTCATATTCACATATCCAATCTTGACTTAACACGAGCTCTTCTAATAAGTCCTGATCATGACATACTAAGAGTTTTTGTTTCATCGTGTTGTTTCCGATGTAGAGGTAAGATGATCTCGCCTATACATTGAGTGACTTTTCCTCCTATTCCTATCAACTGTGCCTTAGATGGGCGTAAGTCTTCCTTGAGTTTCTGGGTCAATGAAAATTTGATACAACTTATGGCTGCTCCTATGTCAATGAGAGCATCCACTAAGTGGTACTCTTCTATTCCAGCACCCAAGTTCAAATAAGGTTGCTTTATTTGTTGTCCTAGGTTTTCAGTGGCTCTAAAGTTAGCCATTGGGCCCTGAGCTTCTCTCCTTGTCGATATCTCTCTTCTCTCTCTCTCATCCACTCCTTTCGTTTCCTGATTCATTCTAGCACTTCTTGTCTAGCTTCTTCTCGTATTCTTTCTTCCTCTTTGCACCTATTTTTACCCATTATTAGTCGTGACATTATCTCTTCTATCAATGGCTCTAAATATTTTTTTACCCGGCAACCACTGATATAGTTAGGAAATACTTCTCCATCTAGGGTTGCTGATAGCTCCGCTGGTAGATATACGATTGATGATCAATGGGCCATATCCTATTTTTTCCAGTTTCTTAGCATGTTCCTTCAAAGTATAAACCAAAACTAAATCCCCTTCCTTCAGGTTTTTGTCTTTAATATGAGCATCAGCATATGCCTTCTGTCGCCTTTTAGCAGCATAGATCCCTGCTACCGCTTGTAACCTTGTTTCGTGTAACTTTTCTATTTGATCCAATTGAGCCGATAGTTCATGTCCAGTCCACTCGTAAGTTGTTGCTACTCTGAGAGTGGGTACTAAGAAATCAATTGGCAAAATAGCATTCTATCCATACGCTAAGTTAAAAGGAGTAGTTCCTATGGCTATTTTGTAGGCTACTCGGAATGCCCATAAAGCATGATGTAATTGCTTATCCCAATCAGATCTACCATTGTTAACAATTTTAGTGAGGATTGTACACAAGATTTTGTTTGAACTTTCGGCCTGTCCATTGGCTTGTGGCTGATATGGGGCTGATTTCTTATGAATTACTAAGAATTAATTCAGTAGGGCTTCTATCACTTCATTCACAAAGTGTGTGCCTCTATCACTCACAATTTCTATAGGCAATCCAAGTCTAGTGAATACGTTCTCAAAGAGAAACTTGGCCGTAGTCCTCGCATCGTTTTTCTTGGTTGCTTTGGCTTCAACCCACTTGGTCAAATAGTCTGTGGCTACGATTATGTATTCGGCATGGGATCCCTTAGCTGGTGGGCTAATAGGTCCTATGAAGTCTATTCCCCATTTAGTAAAGGCTCTGGCACTCATCATGGGTTTCAACGGCATTTCATCTCTTCTAATATGATATTTTGTTCGTTGGCAGGTATCACATCGTTGAACATATGTGACTGCGTCTTGATGTAGAGTTGGCCACCACATTCCTGCAAAGAGAATCATTTTTGCCGTTTTATCTACAGAAAAATGTCCTCCTGCAGCTCCTGTATGTGCCATCTCTAACACAACAAGATACTCATCTTCATGAATGCACATTCGTAAATGATTGTCTCTTCCTCACTTGAAGAGTTGTTTTCATATGAGAGCATAGTCCTTGCTTTGTTCTGTGAGTGCACGTTTCCTTGCTACAGTGGCTCCTTCTGGGTACTCTTGGGTCTTCAGGAATTTCACCAAAGGCATACTCCATCTTGGTGCTACTATGGAGTAGCATAGAGTAGAGTTCTCTTCTGGATTTCGTTCTTAACAAGTTGGGCAGGCTGATACATAGTTATGTGTATCTGTCTGCATGGTTGGCCAATATATGCCTAATCTCTTCAGTGTTTGCCATGTTCCGTTCGCATTTAAATGAGTTCTCCATCGATTTACATGTGCTTTTTGAAGCCACATTTCTTGTTCCTCTTCTTCCATGCATCTCATGAGTAATCCACTTGAGTCTTGATGATATAAACTTCCAGCAATGATATGGAGGTTTTTAGTCTTCCATAGGTCTTGGTTTCGGTTTGGTGTGATCCCATGTTTAGGTCCATATGTGAGTATAGGGATCAACTTTTCTGCCCATTGGGGACATACTTTGAGATTGAAAAGGTAAGTGTCTGGCAGATCATCCGGTACTCCTGTGGGTGGTTCTCCATGTGTCATTCTCGATAAGTGATCTGCTCTAATGTGTGTATTCCCTTTCTTGACTACTACTTTAAAATCAAATTCCATCAACAATAGAAACCATCGTATTAGTCTTCCGGTATTACAAGGCTTATTGACTAAGTGCAATAGAGCTTGATGATCGATGAAGAATTTGAATTTATTTGCCAAAAGGTAGTGTCGAAACTTCTTCATTGCGTACACCATCCCTAAACCTTCTCTCTCAGTCGTGGTATAATTGCACTCCGCTTGATTCAATTGTCTACTAGCATAGGCTATAGGGTGTTCTAACTTCCCTGTATCCGCAGGTTGAGCTAAGATGCAACCAATGGCGAACTTGGAAGCATCTACGTGAATGTGAAATGGTTTGTTCCAATTAGGTACTCGAAGGATTGGGGCTGAACTTAATCGACTCTTTAATTCGTTAAAGGCTTTTTCACATTCTTCTGTCCAATTAAACTAAGACAATAGTGCATAAAGAGGTCTAGCAATTATGGCATACATGTGTATAAATCTACAGTAGTATCCGCAGTGTCCCATAAAAGCTTGCACTTCTTTAGCAGTCTTTGGTCTCGGAAAATCCAGAATTACCTTGATTTTGTCTTCATCTGTGGAAATTCCATTTTTAGAGACAATGTGTCCTAATATCCTTCCTTGTCGAACCATGAAGACGCACTTTTCTGGATTGAGGCATACTCTATATTGTCGACATTTGGCAAAAATCTTTCCTTGTTTAGGGATATGTTCTGATCATATAGCTGAATAAGTGCATAAATCATCTACATATACCTCCATGCTCTTCCTCAAGAAATCCTTGAATACATGACACATCAATCTTTGGAAAGTGGCTGGGGCATTGGTTAGACCAAAAGGCATAACCCTAAAGGCGTATACTCCCCATTCAGTTACAAAGGCTATTTTATGTTGGTCCTCAGGAGCAATGGCTACCTGATTATACCCTGAAAAGCCGTCTAGAAAACTATAAACTTCCTTCCCTTCCTCTTTCCAAAAGATGATCAGTGATGGGTAATGGGTAACTGTCTCTTATGGTGGCAGCATTTACCTTTTTCAAATTAATGCATACCCTTAACTTGCCATTCTTTTTTTCCACGACCACCAAAGGTGACACCCATTCCGTGTGTTCGATCTCATAAATGAACCCAGCGTCTAACAACTTGTCTATCTCTTCCTTAAGTTTTACTGAGTAAACGTCATTATAAGTGTATGGTCTTTGTTTGGAAGGTTTGGCTTTGGATGTCATAGGGATTCTATGGGCACAAATAGAAGGATCTACTCCTTTTAAATCCTTATATGTCCAAGCAAAGACATCCCTATATTCTCTTATGAGTCGTATTAACTCTTGTTCTTCCTCCATTGAGACATCTTGTCCTATAAAAGTACATTGTTCTTGTCCTTCCTCTAAGGTTACTACTATTTTCTTGGTCTGTTCTTTGTTGTCATATGCTATTCCTGGTTGTGCTTCTCGTTTTGGCATTTGAATAGAAATTTTCCTCTCTTCTACTTCATATTTTTTGAAGTGAGCGGGCACTTCGAATTGATCTTGAGGCTTGTTTTCTCTCTCATCTTTTCCTCTATCTATTACAAGATCTTCTTCCTTTGTCCTTTCTTGATTTAATTCATTAGTTATGACACTTACTCCTTGATTTCCACTTTCTGTTTCCATTTGTTCATGTTCCATTTCAATGCTCTCATAATCCTCCTTCCATTATTTTTCAATTACTTCTCCTTCTTCAGCCTCTTGAAGAACTACCACGTATAGACTTATGTCATATCCTTCCTCGTCAATGCATTCATTCATGGTAATCACTTCTTCATTAACACATACATCGAGTGTGGATAAAATCTCCATCCAACCATGAGGTTCGAATTCTTCATTTAGGAATACTTGGGGAATGCATGCTATGCTGGATCTTGTACAGACCTAGCAACTCCTTGCCTTTGCTGCCATCCTTTCTTTCTTTCCTCTTCCTTTTTAGCGGTATGGCATATCCATAGATGAGTGTCTTCGTTCATCCAAGATTGGTCACTTGAACCTATACTGTGAATCCATTGATCGTCTTCCTCCTTATGAATCATATTCCATTGCAAGGGGGGAACATCTTGATACATGTATGTATGGAGATATATTCTCGTCGTGGTTCCTTCATGCTGTAAGTATACCACATCTTTTCCCCAATCTTGCACTACCTTCAGCTGTCTCATGAAGGGTCTTCCAAGTATCATCTCATAATTGCTAGCCCTTTCAAATTGACAGATCGCTAAGGTGTGCTCGAATTCAACTCCACATGTGGTGAAAGTTACTCTTTCCAATAATCCCAAGGGTTGTTCAGTGTGTCCATCTTCCATTTGTATCTTCATGCGTGTTGGTCTAAAGCTGGTTTTCCCCATTTCTCCCATATTTCTTTAGTCACGATTCGTACTATAGCTCTGAAATCTAAGATAGCTTTAGTGGTGTAACCCATATAAGTAATTGGAAGGCATGTGTTTCCTTCATCTCCCTCACTGAAATCTCCAACCTTATCGACTTGGATCTTGACTGTGGTCACTTCATCGGGCTTCTCCTTCTCTTCTGACTTGGTCTCCCATTGACTGGTTAGCTTCTCCTTCAAATGTGGTTTTATCTTTAAAAGCTCTTCCAATGTCAGAGTACAAGGGAATTTTACCTTTCTAAGATGTTGTATGATGTCCGATGTTTGGATTGATGGGTTCTTCTCTTTTTTTCTTATTGAGGGAACGTAGTATAATTCTGAATTATGTTCATATTCCCTTGTGTAATTTGGCAAGGCCTTCACACTGTCATTCTCCTTGTCGCTCTTGTCAAATTGTAATAATCCTTCTGAATTCAGCTCAGGTATTGAGTCTTCCAATTCACCTTCTACTTCTAGCTCCTCAAAGGGTGGTTCAATTCCTTCCACTTTCTTCCATCCGTCTTCTTAGACTCTTGCCCACAAGTCTTTAGGCCATTCCCCATCTACTTCGGGGACAATAGATCCTTCTCTTTTATCCTCGCAGTAATTTCCATCACATGTCTCACCTTCTTTTCCTTTCTCGGGATCATTAAGGATGACACACTCTTGGAATTCTTTTTCGGGAATTTGTGAATTGGGTAGTCGAAGAACAAGTTTTTCTAGGGTCTCTTGAGCCACTTCAATTAATTTTTTGCATATCTCCAACCTTTCTTTCTCTAAGTCACCTCTAGGGTATTCTTTTTCGTGTTGTTCAATGGTTGGTCCTCCTCTTATTCGTGCCTGGTATGCTTGAATCCACATGGCTAACTCTTGTAGCATGGGATCTGCTAAAATTGATCCTACCTCTTCTTTTTTATACTTTCCCTTCTGATTTTTTCCTTCAAGTTTTTGTTTTTCTTTTTTATCTTGCTCATTCTTTTCATTCTCCTTCTTTTGTTGTAGTTTCTTTTCCTTGATCCTGTCTCTACGATTTTTCCATCTTTGTGTTCGTTTGCTTGTGACACTTTTCCCAAGCTCTTCCGAGTCTTCAACTAATTGGGTTGTAGGTATATTCATTTCTCTATCGCCTTGATCATTCTCTCCAGTTTTTATGTGGCCTCTCTAGCTTTAGCTCTTGTTATTGCTTTCAATGGCACGGTGTACTTGTCACTCCCTGACGACTCTATCACTTCTATCACATTGATTTGCATCTTCGAGTTAACTTTGTTGGGGTTCTTGGGGCAATCTCTGAAAGGGTGTTCTTTACCACAATCACCACAGTATCCTTCCCAGACTTGCTGGGGTGGTGGTGGGTTTGGTAATGTACATTCTCTGATAAAATGATCACCTCCGCTTCTGTAACATGGTCCTCTTGGTGTAGGTGGTCTATTCATAGGTCGGGAGGGCATGGGTGCTCTGGGAGCAGTATACATCAATGACACATAATCCTGCTCATATCTGTAAGAACTATCTGGTCCTTCCATGCCATATGCATATGGCTCATGAGATTGTCCATATTCGATTATAGAGCTCTCATAAGCGGAATAATTCCCTTGAACATGGTCATAGGATGGGTCATATGGTTTGTTACTTGCCAATGGCGTGGCTGGGACTATTGCTCTTTCTAGGTTCTCTTCAGGTTGAGCTATTTTCACTAGGACAACATGTTGAGGATGGGGCGGTTGTTGTCCTAACACCGGTTGTGGTTGAGTGTAACCTTGATAAGCATAAGGTCGTGGTGCTGGTGCATGTTGCTGATATGTGGGATATCTAAGGGCTTCACCTCCTAGGTCTCTCTGTGGGTATCCATAAGATCTCATGAGAGGTTGTGCTAGTCTTGACTGCCAATTGTAAGGATAATTTTCTGTACTGTGATTGGTGTATTTTTGTTCTATGCTACAATATTGTAGAGGGCCCGGGACGGGTGGTCTATTGTAAGCATAAGCAGGTGGTGGAACTACTCCCCTAGTGCACAAATGAGAAGGATGATCACCTCCACAATGCATACACCTTCTAAGCATGGGTACTCTCATAGGGTTGTTGGGGTAGTTCCTTGGCCCTTGAACATTCAATTTCCTTGCTACTAAATCGGCTATTTCCTCTACATTGTTCTTAGAGTTTGATGTGCTACTGGTGGAATCTTCACTTTTCACGCTACCTTGAGGTATTTTCAGATCTTCTGCTAGATTGTCCTCTATGTCAATACATTCTTTCATACATTCTTGCAAAGTTTGAACTCTTTTCACATATACCAGAGATCTTAATGATCCATTCACTAATCCTTCCAAAAACAATGACACCATTTTGTTTTGAGTGGGTCTCTCTTCAACTGGGCATCTATCCACATACTGCTTAAATCTTCTTGCTGCCAATCTCACTGATTCCGTAGGAGCTTGCTTAAAACTGTGGATCAATGAGGAAGAGTTGTTTTTAATCCCAGATTTGGTGAACTCTTCAATCAATTCTTGATAGACTTGTTCCATATTTTGAAAATTATTAGGGTTTAATGGTTCGAACCAAGCTAACACTGTGTCCGTCAAAGTTAGACCAAAGGATTCATATTGGATCAAGAAATCTTCCACTTGTTCGGCTCTGAGTACTTGCTTGAATTCAGCTATATGATTGTAAGGTTCACTGGAGCCATCATAATGGTTTCTCATGCATTTAGCAACTTGAATAGGTCTCAGTCTTCTTCTTGCTTCAGGTGGTCTAGGCATCACCGGGAAAACTGGTCTTCCTATCGGTATACCTGGTCCTCTTACTACAGGTGGTCTATGAGGGACAGGAGTTCTATTCCTTGGTTCAACAGGTGGCTGAGGCCGATAGTTAGGATTATTGGTCGGCATAGTAAACTGCACATGGGGTCTGACTGGAATATGCGTTTGTTGGGTTTGTCCAGAATGCTGTATGAATTATCTTGAAAAGTTCCTTGGGGGTTTTGTGAAGTAGTGGCTTGATCCCTAGGAGGGAACACTGGAATGTTATGATATTTCAACCCGGCTCTTTCTAACTCCGTTAGAGGGCAGTACCTCCTCTGGTTTTTGTCCAAATACGTGATAATGGTGGGAAGTTCAGGATCTTGTAACTCATAGATGGTAACTAGGTTAGTGGCCACCTCCCATAATGAAGAGTGGGCTCTGAGGAGATGTTCCATCCCATTGATCAAATAGACATCCATTAGGGAATCATCTTGGGGAACTAGGTCTCCTCTCCAAACCCTAACAATCGTGGATCTCCCTCTAGGGGTGGTTACCTGCTCTTCTTGTCCCTCTTCATTAAGGTTATGAGCATTGCCATCTTCCCCTCGTTCGTTGATGCTTTCAGGGTGTTCCATAACGACATACTGAATCTCTCTTTTGTCCATATAGAACCCTCCTACATATTTAACTGCTGGGCTAGGTACTATGTAAGCATCTGTAGCTTTCTTTAGTCTGGCCACTGATCAGTTTAGACCATCTAGGTAGATAGGTATCCCATGTTGGTTGGTGTTCACATATTCTAAAGATGTCCGATATTCACCCTCAATAATTGATATCATGCCAATTATTGGTACAGAACTCTGCATATCCTCTGAAGCCATGGGAATTTCTTCTTCATACTCACTCGAGGTTTCAGAGTAATGTGAACGACTACTTGGTTCGGCTACACTTCCCACTGGCGAGATTAAACTTCTTCTACTCCCTAGAGTTCTTCTGGATCTTAAGTTCATTCAATTGACGAATTCTAGCCTAAGTTAACCAACCTCCAGCTCCTAAAGTTCTTTACTCAGGGTCTGAATTCTAAGGAATATTTGGTTGAATTAAGACTGACCATGAAGTCACAACACACGATACTTGAACCCAACAAAAATCACGATACTCGATATTTGACAGTCTGGGCCTTACCACGATACTCGATACTTGACCAAGACGATACACGATATTAAGCACCTGAGAAGAGCACGATACACGATACTTCAAGAACACGATATGCGATACTTGCCCAATATTGTGAGCCAACCACAATACTCGATACTCGATAGTCCACAAAGAGAATCTCCACGATAGACGATATTAGACTGGTATCGTTTTCTGTGTCCCCAGATACTCGATACTTCACATGGATCGTGAGAAATTTTTGATGATACTCGATATCCACCAAGTATCGTGAAAAGCTGCCTCCACGATACACAATAGGCCACAAGTATAGCGGTCGGAATTTCACGATAGATGATACACAATAGGTATCGCTATCAGATTTTCGCGATACACGATACACGATATCTGACTTGTATCATGAGGATTTTCAACGATACTCGATATTCGACCAACTACAAGTATCGCGATACTCGACCACAGGAGTTCACGATATCCAGGTATCACGATATCTCAACCGCGGGAGAACACGATACTTGACACTTTTTCAATTTTTTTGCTAGTGTTTTTGGATTTTAAGTGCACACACATGTTCCTAGAGTGCATCTACCCTCTCCCCTCAGTTTGTATCACAAAAATGAACTTTCTTTCTCCCGGGATGACCCTCACGATACTCGTCGCAGATCGTTCTACAATCACTCTTACTCACCCTGCGTAGCTCAATAACCTGGATCTTAGATCACGATACTTGACTATTGGCTCTCACGATACTTGCTTGGGAGACAAGTGATTTGAAAAAGATAGTTTTTTGGTTTTTATACTTTTGAAAGTTCTTCCTAACTAAAAAAGACCAACAAGACAAAGGTTGAATGCTACTCTAACTTCCTAGCTACTCCTTTCTTCCTCCTACTCTACTCTCTCCACTCACTTCCCTAGACTATCAACTCACTACACACACTCCAAGAGTGAGAAGTAGTAAGTGCGGATGAGTGTGACTTACCAAAGAAGAGAATTTCACAACTCCTCTACTCACTTCAATTCTAAAAGCTACTTGCCATCACATTCGATTTCCCCGGAAATGGTGCCAAAAACGTGTGTACCTAAGTACCAACCTAGGGACTTGTGGAGAAAGAGACTATACCTCAATCCCCCTCAAGTGCATATAATGGGGATTCACGCTTTATTTATCAATCCGAGGAGTATCAAAACCTAGCCGAGTGTATGAAGACATGCATTCAAATGATGATCAATGCAAATGAGCTTTCCAAAGAGTGCAAACAAGACTAAGACTATTCCAAACAAGTGTCAAGAATCTGTGGAGATGCCAATACTTGGAGTAGCAGCCAACAATAAACTGAGCTTTTCTCTCAACTTTGAACTCCGAATATAGTGAATACCGGGTTCGTTTCGAAGCGCTCTCGAGAAGACGCATCCAATGGTGGTCTTTTCACTCAATTCTGACACTCCTACTTCACGTTATGAGCAAAATAGTGAGTATTGGGAATGACCTTCCTACATTTCAGCACTTCCTACACTTCACACACACCCTAACAACAGCAAACAAGCACTTTCATGGATAGACAACACCTCCAAACACTCTTTCCAAGCAACTCACATGCACACAAGCTCACAAAGAAGATGATACAGAGAGGAGAAGACACAAATTCGAAAATTTGTGCTCTTGATTCTCATAATGGCAAAAAGTCTTTACAAAGAGTCACCAATTGACTTATATACATGTGCCTTAAAAATGGTCCTTTCACACAAGAGACCGGCATTTTATTCACTAAAAGGTTAATCTCCTACTAATTTACATGGGTAAGCTACTAATCTCCATGGGTATGCATCTAGAGGACTCCTCTAGTGCATTTACAACAAACAATATGTTACAAAATGGTTATGATACAAAAATAAAGTGTCCAAATTCAGAAAAATTTTGGGGCCTGTCTTTTTCTCTACCTTTTGCTCTTCTTAGCTCTATAACATAGGTCCATACCCACGCTTCTCCAGCTTTCTAGCATGTTGTTTCAGGGTATACACCAAAACTAAGTCTCCTACTTCAAACCTTTATCCTTCACATGGGCATCAAAGTATGCCTTCTATCTTTTTTTAGCTACATATATCCCTGTGGAAGCCCTCAGTCTTGTTTCACATAGCCGTTCAAGATCAAAGATTCTTGAAGAGAGTTCATGCCCCGTCCACTCATGTTCTTGTGCTACTCTGAGTGTAGGTATTAAGAAGTCCAATGCTACCATTGCGTTTTGGCCAAACACCATCTAAAAGGGAGTGGTTTGGAGTACCATTTTATAGGCAACTCTATATGCCCAAATAGCATGGTATAGTTGTTTGTCCCAATTAGAGCATTTATTATTCACTAATTTGGTCAGCACATTGCATAGAATATCATTGGTGCTTTCGGCTTGCCCATTAGCTTGTGGGTGATAGGGGGCAAACTTGTTGTGTACTACCAAGAACTTTTGGAGAAGATTTTCAATGACTTCATTCAAGAAGTGAGTGCCTCTATCACTTACTAGCTCGATAGGTAGCCCGTATCTAGTGAACACATTCTCAAATAAGAACTTAGCTGTCGTTTGAGCATCGTTCTTCATGGTGGCTTTTACTCCTACCCACTTGGTTAGATAGTCTGTGGCCACAATGATATATTCAGCATGTGAACCCTTAGTTGGGGGATTAATAGGATCGACAAAGTCTATTCCCCACTTAGAGAATGCACGTCCACCCATCATGGTTTTCAATGGCATCTCATCCTTGTGTATAGGATACTGAGTTCGCTGACGAACATCACACCTCTTCACATAGGTATGTGCATCCATGTGAAGGGTGGGCCACCAAAGGCCTGCAAATAGTATTGCGTTGATCACCCGATCTGGACCAAAGTGTCCTCTTGCTACACCTTGGTGAGCAGTTTCCAAGATCTTAAGATATTCACTCTCATGGACACATAATCTGAGGTACCCATATTTACCACGCTTGTATAAGTTATCTCCAATGAGTGATTAGTCTAGGGATTCTTGTTCTAAACTTCTTTGCCTAGCCACATTCATCTCTTTGAGGGAATGTTTTCGTCCTCAGGAAGGCTACTAATGGTTCACTCCAATATGGTATTAGAGACACTTGGTATAGTGTAGCATGCTCCACAGGTGGTCTAATACAACAGACTGGGCATTCCTTACACAACTTATGTACATCTGTTTCCATAGTAGGTCAGTGCACTCCGAGTCTCCTTAGTGTCTATAGAGTTCTTTGCCTTGAGTAATGTTGCTCCAATGCACCTACATGTGCTAATTGCAACCATTTAGCATACTCATCCTCTTCCACACAACAAGCTAATATCCCTTGATCTGTATGCTTGTACATACTTCTTGCCATGATATGGTACTTTTGGGCTTTTACTACCTCCCTATCTTGAGTGTTCATTATTGGGTGTGTAGGCCCATATGTCAATACTGGCACTAATTTCTTGGACCACTGAGGTACAACTTCCAAATTGAACAAGTAAGCATCGGGAAGGTCATCTATTACTTCTTATGGGGCCTCTCCAGATGTGAGCCTAGAGAGATGGTCTGCTCTCAAATGAGTCTTGCCTTTCCTCACCACTACCTCAAAGTCATATTCCATTAGTAAGAGAAACCATCTTACTAACCTACCCGTATTGCATGGCTTGTTTACCAAGTACAACAGTGCTTGATGATCAGTGAAAAACTTAAACTTATTTGCAAGCAAATAATGTCTAAACTTTTTAACCGCATATACCATGTCTAATCCTTCTAGTTTTGTGGTGGTATAGTTTCATTCAATGGCATTCAACTATTTACTAGCATAGGCAATTGGGAGATCCATATTACCTTCACCCGTAAGTTGTGCAAGTACACACCCAATAGCATAATTGGATGCATCCACATGGACATGGAATGGCTTGTTCCAATCTGGGGTAGTCAGGATTGGTGCCAAACACAATCTTCTTTTGAGCTTGTAGAAGGAGTTTTCACATTCTTCCGTCCACTCAAAGTTAGTCAAAAGGGAGTACAGAGGCTTTGCAATGATCGCATACATATGAATGAATCGGGGATAATAGCCACAATGCCCCATGAAAGCCTGTACCTCCTTGACATACCTTGGCCTAGGTAGTTCTGCAATGGCTCTCACTTTCTCCTCATCCGTGGATATGCCATTCTTTGACACTATGTGTCCTAGAATCTTGCCTTGCCTGACCATGAAAACACACTTTTCTGGGTTCAGGCAGACTTGATATTCTCTACATTTGTCAAAGATTTGCCTGAGTTCAGGTATATGGGTTTGTCTAATGTTGGAATGAGCACAGAGGTCATCAACATAGACTTCCAAATTCTTCCTCAGGAATTCTTTAAACACATGGCACATCAGCCTTTAAAATGTGGTTGGCACATTGGTAAGACCAAATGGCATTACTCTAAAGGCGAATATGCCCCACTCCGTGGCAAAAGCCGTCTTATGCTGATCTTTTGGAGCAATGGCTACCTGATTGTAGCCACAAAATTCATCAAGGAAGTTGTACACTTCCTTGCCTGCTACTCGTTCTAAGAGATGTTCAGTGATAGGAAGCGGATAGTTATCTCGAATGGTGGCTGCATTAACCTTCTTCAAATTAATGCACACACATAGCTTTCCATTCTTCTTGGGCACCACTACGAAGGGGGATACCCATTGAGTGTGCTCAATCTCATAGATGAATCCAACTTCAACCAGGCGATCTATCTCTTCTTTGATCTTGGCAGCATAGTTGTCATTGTATGTGTATGGCTTTTGTTTAGAGGGTCTGGCCTCTGAGGTCATGGGGATCGTATGTGAGCATATGTCAGGGTCTACACCTTTCAAGTCCTTATAGCTCCAAGTGAATACATCCCTGTATTCTCTTAGCAAGGTTATCAACTCGTGCTCTCTCTTAACAAGGTTATCAACTTGTGCTCTTCTTCTTCCGTCAGGTCATGTCCTATGTAAGTGCATCTCTCCTCTTCTTCTTCTATGGCTACAACTATTTTATTGGTGGTTTCTTTGTTATCATAGGCCTCTCCTGCTTGGGCATCGTGTTTAGGCATTCTTATCATGAATCTCCTTTCTATTTCTTAAAATTTTCAAGGACCTCAAACAAAGATTCTTCCTCTTCTGGTGTGACCTCTCTCTTCTTCCTTTTCTTGCCTTCACTCTTGGTGACCACTTGTGTGGTTAACCTCACATCGTTGGTAATCTCTTCATGTCTGTGAGGGTGAGCTTCTACCTCATAGAAGTATTCTGCATCTGATGCAAAAGGTGGGTCCATAATGATTGACTCTAGATCGGAGTCACTTGCATCCTCGAATGCATCAGTGCTAGGTTCACATTCTTCCAGAACCAAATCTCCCATGATTAGCTCTATGGAGAAGACTGAAATGTCATAGCCATCCTCATCACAGTGGGGTGTCCATTGTTCTTCATTGATGTCCATGTCCATTGTTGCTAAAATTTTGCCCAACCATGAGGCTCCAATTCTTCGTCAGGAAATACTACAGGTGCATAGGCTGGGTCTTGAACTGATCTATGGGTTTCATTCGCACCTACCTCTATGGCTTTTTCCCTCTTCTCTTCTTCTATTGCTACTTTACACATCCATAAATGGGTGTCTTCATGCATCCATGAGGATCGTGATCCTATGGAGTGCACTGACTCAGTATCCTCTTTGGCTCTATGGATGGGATTCCATTGAATGGGGGGTACATCTCTATGAGAGTAGTCCTTGAGATTAACTTTGGTCGTAACACCTAAGTGTTGCAAGTACAAGTAATTGGTTCCCCAATCTTGTACCACTTGCAACTGCCACATAAATGGTCTTCCCAGAATCATCTCATAGGCATGA
Organism: Ceratopteris richardii; assembly: GCA_020310875.1. Lineage (NCBI taxonomy): Eukaryota > Viridiplantae > Streptophyta > Polypodiopsida > Polypodiales > Pteridaceae > Ceratopteris > Ceratopteris richardii. Next base: position 139,084,623 of record CM035416.1, read on the forward strand.
TTCTTGCTAAAGTCACATATAGCAAAAGTATACTCGAACTCAACACCATATGTAGTGAGAGTTATTCCTTCTAGCAGTCCTAAGGGTCTTTCTATGTGACCGTCAGCCATTTGCAACTTCATTCTTGTTGGTCTGAGTGCTGGCTTGCCCCAACGGTTCCATAGGGAAGTGGTAGCAATTGCAACTCCTGCACCTGAGTCCAAAATTGCCTTGGTTGTGTATCGTTGATGAGTGATGGGAAGATAGGTGTTCCCTTCTTCTCCTTCACTCATGTCCCCTATCTTGTCCAAGGGTATTTCTGGCACCGTTCTATGCAAACCTACCTAGGAACAAGGTTTAGTTATATCAGGCACTTGGTTGGCTACATGTTTCCATAGTTCTAGCCTAACCTTGAGTAACTCTTCTAAAGTGAGATTGCATTGCACTTCAGGGTTCTTTACAACCTCTATGTTCCTAGGTATGACTGAGTCTTCGTTTCTTACCATGACCGTGGGTGCTCTCATACAAGTAGACTTAGTTTCCCATGGGCCTATGAAATGGGGTAGTTCCTGTAAGGAATTAGACTCAAAGTCTAATTTCTCCTGAGATTGGGCACTCTCCTGCTCTCCATAAATAGAAGGAAGGTCTTGTGGGAATTGATCATTTGCGTCATCCACAAGTTCAATCGGAGGAGGGACTTCACTTTCTTTAGCCCATTTCTCTTCTTGAATCTCTCATAGGAATTCTGGTGAATACCGATTTATAGAAGAAGAGGTGTCTGGTTTTGTGGAGTTAGGCACATAAGCTTCCTGGGGAGGAATGCTTATTCTTTCGCTTGCCTTGGCTCTTCCTTGGGAGATGGCTTCCTTATCCGATCTTTTAATTATGCTTTCCAACTTCTCCAACAGTCCATCAAAGTGCAATTGTGCCTTAGCTAAGCAAGAGTAGTTGAAGAGGTGACTGGCTTCAAACATGGTCTGAGCTGATGCTACCATTTTAGCACAAAGCTTGGTTCTCTCTATCTCTAGATCAGCTCTAGGGTAGCATTTGTCATGATTTGTAACATTTGGCCCTTCTTGGATTCTGGCCTGATATGCTTTAAGCATCATGTCTATGTCCTCCGGAGTGGGGTCAGCTAATACTGATCCTACTCTAGGGGGTGGTGGAATTGTATGAGGTGGGTTGGAAGATGGTGAATTAGGTGGTGGTAGGGATGAAGGTGGTGGTGGTATGTGAGAGTTTGTTTGAGAGGTGAGTTCAACAATTTTGGCTTTTGTTTCTCTTATGCTTTCTTTTAGTTCACTCATCTTCTTAGACCATTGTCTTTTCATCCTTTCCCTACTATCTTTCCAGGCTCTTGTTCGTTTCTTGGTTATGCTCTCAGTTTCACTAACCTCGGCACTCTTTTCTTGGCCTAAACCTTGGTTCTGCTGCAAAGCCTGAGCTTTGGTGACCACTTGCACTGGGGTAGTGGAAGCTACACTCCCTATAGAGTCTACTACTAACCCAATAACATTGATAGGAGTGATCTTAGACATGTTATTGGAGCTCTTATGAAAGTCTTGCAAGAGATGCTCTTTCCCACAATCTTGATAGAAGCCTTGAATTGTCACAGATTGGGTTTGGGAAGGTGCAAGTAGGGGGCAATCACGAATGAGGTGATCTCCCTGACATCTATAGCATGGTCCTCTAGGCAATGGGGGTATTACCTGCCTAGGTTGAGGTCTAGGGTTGGGATTTCCATACATGACATTTGCATACTCTGGCTCCCAACTAGATTCACTCTCTTCTTCACAATTGTAGGACTCATTATGCTCAGGTGACTGCATGTAGTAAGATTGTGGGCTATCAACATGGGTAGAGTCAAACCTATGATCACTTGGGTCACTCTCTGAAAGAAATGGTGTTACTGGCACTATGGCTCTATTCAAATTCTCCTCTGCAGCTGTGTACTTCATTGGAATCACATTGGTTGAAGCAAGGGGTTGTTGTGCTAGAACTGGTTGAGGTCTCTGCTGCCCTTGATAGGGTGGTTGATAGGGTTCCTGGGGCCTATCGTACTGCTGTGGTGGGTACTCATTCTAGTACCTGCCCTGTTGTGGATATGGTTGAGGGTAATTTTGTCTCACAGTTTGTTTATTGTATGGGCAATCTTGCGTGGTGTGATTAGTGTATCTCTGTTCTATGGTGCACTACTGACTACTACGATTCACTTGGGGTTGAGCCATAATGGGACATACATTTGCCATATGGTCACCTCCACAAGTATAGCATCTTTTCACTGGGGCAAACCTTGGTATTTGTTTGCTTGAGACACCTAACTTCTGCGCTACCTTCTCTGCAAGTTCCTCAATAGACGTGGATTGTTTGGAGGAGATGTTGGTAGAGCTATCTGAATCTTTGTAAATTTTTGAAAGCTCTAGCTCCTCCCCTAGGTTATCTTTGATGTCGATGCACATGCGTACACACTCTTCTATGGTCCTAGGGTCCTTCAAGTACACGTATGATCTCAATTTGGTACTTAGCAACCCGTCCAGGAATAAAGCCACTTGTTTGGTGGGTGTGGGTAATTCAGGAATAGGACATCTCTCTAGGTATTGCCTAAACCTTCTTCCTGCAAGTCTAACAGTCTCTTGAGGTGTCTACTTGAAGCTGTGAATCAGTGAGAAGGTGTTATGCCGTTCTTAGAGAATTCAGTAATGAATGCCTCTAGAAGTTGGTCTATATTCTTGAATTGTCTCTCATGCAGTGGTTGAAACCATGTAAGGGCTGTGTTCCTAAGGGTGAGACCAAAAGCGTTGTACTATGTGAATAGGTCCTCAACTTGTTCAGCTCTCAAGACTTGCCTAAACTCAGCCACATGATCATATGGGTCTCCAGTGCCATCGAAGTAATTCTTCATGGACTTAACCAGTTGGGTTGGCCTCAAGGTTCTAGTGTGTTCCCTAGGCCTTGGCAAAGGAAAATCATCAGCATTTCTTAGGCTTCTTGGGTCCCTAGGTCTCTTAGTTTCCACTCCATCCGTCTCTGTTCTTATCCTTTCTCTTCCCAAGGGGTTGTCAAAGCTTATCTCTGGCCTGTCTCTACTTCTCTCCATTTGAGCTCCATGAGCTTGGGATGTTCTAGCTCCTTGGTGGCCATAAGAGACATTAGATCTTGGTTGGGGAAAAATAAATTCACCCTTCCAAGTGTAAGCATGCCTACCATGCTCTGAGACCACAAAGATCCTCTCTAAAGTATTGTCTAAATAGGTCACTTTGCTTGGGCTATCAGGATCTTTCAACTCATAGATCGTGATCGTTCCTACCTCATTTGGTTGATCAGGCTTATACCTCCAAAGGCTTCATCGGTCTCTCGGTTCAAGAGCAGATTCATGCTCTAATTATCTTGGGGAACCCACTCTGGTGTGATAATTCTAGTGAGAACTGATTTGCCTTGAGGGGTTCTAGGCTCTCCACCTATGTTCCCTTGCTCTAGGTCACCTATGTCCGTTTCTGGGATCACATTACAAAATTCATCTATCCTATCTAGGTAGGTGGTGACCACATACATGGTTCTGTCTTTGTCCAAGTATGCACCATTTTCAAACTTGACTGCTGGATGTTCGAGTCCAATGGGTTGGTCAGGGTTTTTAATTTCGACCATGGCTTTTCTTAGGCCGTCCTCATAGATGCAAGCACCTAATCGGTTGGTCCTAAGGTATTCCAGTTGAGTCCTGTAAGGACCTTCAAGGACCTTCAACCTTTTGCAAGTAAGCCACGCCTGAACTTCCTATGGGTCTCTCCATTCCCTGAGACATCTCTGATTCACTAGTTTCAGAGCTAGGGTAGTGTGAATAATTACTCAATTGCTGGGCCCAAGACCTAGCCGTGTGGTTGACACTAGCCTCTAAGGACCTAAGACTTTGTCTATCTCTCCATAGATATCATCCTGATCTAAGGTTCATATGCCCGATTAAACAACCCCGATTTTTTCCCAAGTACAACCTCGTTGCTGATTTGTTCTTATCAATCACTAGATTCTTTTTATTTTGTTATCGTGTTTATAATCTTGTCTGATTTTGCATCAGCGGGAATACTTGAGTTAATTTTTGCACTTTAAGTTGATCGTACCACGTTAAGTTCTTTCCTTTAAAGTTATCGTACACATGCACAGGTTATCTCTTGACTTGAACTTGGTTTCTTAGATAGTCTTCAACTTGTCTCATGCCTATCGTCACCCTAACTTACTTTCAATGCTATGCATTCTTATCCTAAGCTAGGAATTGACTCAGTGAGTTAAGAGAATTTCCAACCCCAAGCTCCTTGCCTTTTGAGTGCTAGTTGAGTCCAAGACACTCGCCCAAGCTCAATGATCTCCTTGCTACAGTTGGTTGAACTCCTTACTTGCACACCTCAGAACTGTGAAATGTTACCAGTTAGAAATGGACTTGACCTCATTATATTGACAAACACTTCTTCAACATGCACTGAAAATTCTAGACGCCTGCTTCCCTTTTTTCCCTAGAAAGTATTCTCACTTCCTACTAGGGACTGATGGTCCACACAAATTTACCTATACTAGAACTCCACGTATTACTTTTAGAAACACGTGAAACAGGCACTCAATAATAGCTCACAGTGTTTTCTAAGGCCTCTTTATGCTCTAGATTTTATCAATTTTGGCCAAAAAATAGACCAATTATCTTTTGTCCTGAAAAAAATTCCGAATTTTCGTGTCAATCGTGATTGATGAGTTAGTCGTGATCGATGTGTCGGTTGCGATTGACTGATCCGTCGTGGTTGTCGATCGCAATTGATGGGTCAATCACGATTGACACGTGGCCCAAAATTTTAGTCAGTCATGGTCAAACAATCGTTGACTTTGTCGATCACGGTCGACAGGTCTGTCGTGGCTGTCAATCATGATCGACAAGTCGATCGCAATTGACACGTGGCACACGTAGGCTCTGTCGATCATGGTTAGTCGGTCATTGACTTTGTCGATCGCGATCGACGTGTCGGTCATGATTGACGAGTCCGTCAATAGGTGTCCGTTGTCATTTGTCACTCGCGATTGACGTGTCGGTCGTGATCGACAGAAAACTGAGGCATATCAAAATTTTAAACACATATTCAAGATGCTCTAGGCCTACACATCACTTTTATGCACTTATTTTAGCAATTTGATCAATTTTTTTATCGGTTGCAATTGACAGAGGTCAATGCCTCAGGACCTGCACAATAAAAAAATTTACCTGTTGGAGCTAGTACATCTGCTGGGGATGTTGATTCCTGCAGAAAATCTCAAAAACCACACAATAGCACAAGCACGCAAACGCTCTCTTGCTCTCTCTCACAAGTGAAATGAGGAGAATGGCATGGAAAGGGTGATATGACCAAAAAACTGAAAATGTCGCAATGATGGAGATGGAGGTGGGAGATGGTGATGATGATGATGGTGAAGAAAACAAAAGGAAATAGATAAAAGTGAAGAAATTACCTATGACTCCAACGTCTCAACTCTACATCTTACCATCACACGCTCGTCCTCAAAGCTCGATCCCCGACAATGGTGCCAAAATTTGGTGTAGCTTAGTGATGAGTAGCACCTCCTTTAATGTCAATCCGGGAAGACATGAGGATGGTATGAAGACCTCGAACAAGTGATGGCACAAGTGTGTGAGTGAGAAGCACACAAACATGCACACATACACACACAAACGCACACAAGGCAAGAATAAAGAGAGAGACAATGGAGTAACTTCTATTGCAAAAGAGTTCTCATACAAGCTCAAATCTACAACAAGCTAACCTCAAAAATGAGCTCTCTAGCTCTTTTTATAGTTTTTGACTAGGTTTGGTCCTATCCAGACCTAGTGTCCGACCTAGTTAAAAATTAGGTTCTAAGGCTATTTTCGAGGCTCAAACGAGCTCTGAAAATTATGAAAATTGGTGCATAAATACTACTAATAGTCCTCAAGCTCGAGGACTCCTCGGCTTGTAAAAAATGGAGTAGGAATAAAAAAAAATGATATTTACAATGGTGTGAAGCGATGTGAAGTGACTAAGATCACTATTTGGGAAATATTGTTTCATGGAAAAATTATAGGGCCTATCTGCCAGATCTGCGTTGACTGCTTTGTCTGCATGTTCCTTGCTCTGACTCCCTTCTTTGGCTTCCTTGTCTTGTGGGTCCTTGGGTGCCCTGGTTGCTACCAACAACAAGGAAGGGTGATGATGGCATCACAATTGTGGCTATTTATGTTGATGACTTGATTGTAGGTGGTGATAATGAAGAAAGCATTAACGAGGTAAAACAACTTCTTATGCAGGAATTTGACATGAAAGATCTTGGTGTGCTATGCCATTTCTTGGGCATTGAGTTTATACATACAGAAACAGGTATATGGATGTCACAAAGGCAATATGCCTTGAATATGCTGCAAAAGTATGGTATGGCCGATTGTAAGCCAATTTCTATGCCATTAGATCAGAATTTGAATTTAGATATTACATCAGGTGAAGCATTGGAAAATATCTCACAATTACGAGGCTTGATCTTAGCTACACTGTTGGACTTGAAAGTCAATTTTTGTATTGTTGTATTATTGATCAACTAGTTATAAAGAGAAAAGAACAATTATAGGTATTTGTAAAAATAAAAATAAATTCACAAATTAATTATGTAATTAATATTTTTTAAAAATGATATAAGAATTAAATAATATAGATGTAAATAAAAACTAGGAATTAATTAAATTAAAAAGATTCTACCTTCATGCCAATTCTCATTGCAACCTGAGGTCATTTGTGAATTGCACTTTCTCCACACCTTCTCGCGTACTCTTCACTGTAGGCATTCATTAGGAGCTCTCTATAGCCACTGGCTCTGATACCATGTTATGAGGAAGCAGATAAGGAAGAGGGCTCACACACACACACACTCACAATCAAAGAGGAGCACATACACACACACACACACTCACAATCAAAGAGGAGCACACACACACTCTCACAATCAAAGAGGAGCACACACACTCTCACAATCAAAGAGGAGCACACACATAGATTGAGGCAAGGAAGAATGATCTTCTTGTTATTCTTCTTCTTCTTCTAACTTCTTCTTCTTCTTCTTCTTCTTACATAAATGGAATGTACAAGAATCACCTAAAACAACAATACAACAAGTGCAATATATAAACAAAAATACATAAAGAAAATCCTAATTTCGGTGAATGAGTGAGCTTGCAAGAAAACAAATGTGCCATCACTCTCGATAGATAAATCTAGTAAAGCTCAATGAAGTATCCCTAACATATACCCGTAGGAGTGTAAAATGTACTCTGATCCTCCAGATCCATGCATCATTACTTCAAATGATTGTAAACCCAAGGATGTAGGGTTGTCCGCGTGGTCTTTTTATCTCAACTTCCTCTAATGGGAGCTTAGACTCCTTGAACGGGTCCATAATGAACACTATTTAGCTCTAGAGTAAGTGCATTAGTGTAATTTAGTTGTGAAATCTCGCTTCATGGAAATGCTATGAATTTGTGGAACATCATGATAGAAGAATAGAAACGATATATATATATATATATATATATATATATATATATATATATATATATATATATATATATATATATATATATATATATATATATATATATATATATATATATATATATATATATATAGGAAGAAACCCAAGGAACCATCCTTTAAAAGATTCTTGTGATCCCCATACGAGAGGACCAAAAGCTTAAGCATAAGACGCTCTTTGGGCATTGGTAGATTTTCCTTTAACGGAAGTATCTTCAGCTCCCTATCGTCCCCATAATTGTTTATAACATATCGTCATCTGAATTGTTTCTAGTATCTTCTTCTATGAATATAGCATAATTCTTGAAGTTGGAAAAAAAGTGATATTGGGTACATACCTCTCACCCCTTATATAAAATGCACTTCCATTGCTAAAAAATTCAATAGTATTGTTTAGTGAGTCCCTAAACCCCAAAGCCTCTTCTACGCAACACTAGATCTATTCTATCAATGCTCATAGTTTAAAAGTCTAGATGATCTACAAATCTTTATAACTTGACTTTCACATTGGACACCATCATGTCCCATATCCTCTTATCTTCACCTTGTATCTTAAATCTTAAATCTTTTGACCCTAGCACAATTTATGAAATTATGATTAGCATTGACATCATTCATGACTCTCACTTGGGTCTCGTATACAATACCATGTATTTTGACCCAATCATGTGGACCAAATGGTGTTAACCACAAAAGATGGGTGAAAAACTAGGTATGTAAAATATCCTTGTGCACAAATTCCATAGCCTTGTGTCTATTGCTACCATGAATAGGAAGCATCAACACTAGTTCTATCGTTTTCTTGCCCATATATGTGGCCATACTAATCCCTAGTCTTGAGGTCTTGTCTTCCCATTATGTGTTGCAAAATTCAACTATCAGTGGTTAGGATATAACCACCTAAAACATAAGATTTCATCTTAGGCCCATTCAAATTGATCAGTGCTCAATCTTGGCCCTTGAAGTCTCTAATTTCTAACTATAAATTTGTCTTTTCATAGAACTACATGTTTCTTCAATTTCATCACTTGAATGGCCCCAAAAGGTTGATTTTTTTCCATAGTTGTATGTCCATCATGTTCATATATTTGGATATACTTAAGCTTCTTTAGAAATTTTTGGGTGTTTCTTTCTAGCCTCAATGTTTATGGCCTTTATCAAGCCTTGAGTCTTCTACAAATCATCTTAACCTTTCAATTTAAGTATGATCTCTATGTAATGCAAATGGTAAATAGAGAATGGCCTACCTCTTTGCATCATTCTATCCCACTCATCCCAATTATGATCCTCCTCATTTTTGAAAGTGCTTGAAAGGAAGAGGATAATAGAAACTTGTTTCTTTAAGTAATGAAGTTTGGTTGAGATAATCCAACATAGAACCTGCCCTTTCAGAATTGGAAGCTTTGGTTGACCTTATGAGCTTCAATTTAGTGCACCAAAACACATCATTTTCTTTTTAACATCACTATGAACAAGATGGTGCAAAATAGACTACGTTCATATAAACTTCATAGGAATGATTTTGTTGTGACATTTTCTCTTTTCCTACAATTTGGGAAATGAGGCATCTAATTCATAATTGATTGATATGTTGGTGGGAGACTCCAACCATGACTTGTGGTCTAATGCTTCAATAAAAAAAACTCAAATAAAGAACCAAAGCTATGGTACATAAAGAATTATTAGAGCATGTCAATATACAAAGGTGTATATGAAGCCATATACTTGTGCCACATGAGTAAAGTTTATCTTAAAGAATAAACTTGATGAAAATTCTTTAAACTTCAAGCATGTTGAAAGCTTGTTTATTCTAACAATTTTTAGATGAAAAATATTTTAGGAAAAGAGTTTCAAATCAATCCCAATCCGTAGGAATAGCCCTTGCCTCCTTAAAGCTCATCCACCATTTATATGTGCATGGTCCAAGTGAAACACTCATTTCAATGTTGGAGTTTGAGGTCTATGGAAGCACGCAAACAGCAAAAGGAAGACAAAGAATCTTGGAGCAAAACACACAATACTGAATGGATTACCACTAGAATGTACAAAGATAAGTGACATGTTAGGGTTATAAGCGTATATACAAGCTGGGGGGAAAAAACCTCCTAAAGAGGGAAACAAGTGCCTTAATGGCCCTAGTGTGTTCACACACATTGAGGGCTATATTTTTGATACCTCCTCTAGCCATAGTCTTATTCTATATATGTAATATGTTATTTATTTTACTTTCCTATGATATGGATATGTATAAAGTAAATATGAAAGATAAAAGTCAAGTGGGCCCCACTAGTAAAGATATGACTAGCTACCCCTACAGTAAAAGAGAAATGATCAATATGGAAGGGAAATATAAAAGAGAGATGGAAAGTCTAGAATATTCAAGTATTTAAACCTTGTCCCACTCTCTTTAAAATGAAACAAAAATCTTTCCGAAGGCCCCATAACCCCACCACACCTTTTTGAATTTTCGACAAACGAAACATTTTGTTTATGCATATATCCTATATTCTTGGCCCCAAACTCAAAAGAATGATGCACCAAAGTCACAATTCGGTGGATAGGATCCCTTTCACGCATTTGGAGGAGAAAATATCATATTTTTGTAATACGACCTCAAAATATCCAAGAAAGATGTAAAAACAGGTTAAATATCACACCCTCCTGAGTCTAGAATCTGCTAGATCTTTGTAAAGAATTTCTATCTCACCACGAATGGAAAATATCTAGAAGATTCATCTCAAATTAGCATCCCTAAATAGATCCCCAAAAGGCCTATAAAAGGATCCCTTGGGTGCCCTCCAAGGACAAGAAGAATTGTATGCAGGTACACGCTGTGGGTGTAGTGGGCACTCGAAACCTAGAAGGAGTCTACCCTATGTCACCGTATTGAGAGAGCTATACAAGCTCCTAATTTGTAAGTCCCCCATGTCTTTGTAATATTTTCCATTTCAATCAAGTTCATTTCTCAAATTCCTTCAATTTCCATTACCCTTAACCTTTGCTTATTCTATCCAATACACCCTCTCTTATTCTCTCATTTCCTACTCCTTCCATCTTCCTTCCATCTTCTCCATAATTCCCAAATCCATTGAAGATTGTGGTACCACCTAGCTCCTCTTGTCATTGAGAATCTCTTTCTTGTGAGTGTTTAGTGTTTTGTGTGTTGGTACTAAGAGGGCGGCGTGGACAACCCCTACCTTAAGAGTACTTGTATAATGTTCATGTGTTGGTACAAAGAGGGCGGCATGGATCACCCCTGCGTTAAGAAATCTTCCCATTCATCCTAACCAACCTTATCAACCAAGACCCCTTCTTTCTGTCCATATCACATATAGTAGGAAGATATTCTTCCAACAATGCATAGTCTATCATTTCGGGGCAAAGTGTTTGGCAAAAATCCTTGAATCTCAATCCTTTATCTTTCTAGTTCTATAATATACCCTTAGTTTCGACATCTAGATCTTCATTCTTTCGTAAGAAATCCAATTTCAAGTTCAACCATGGCATCAATCTTCCCAGACTTCTATGGAAGACCCAACAAAGATGTTGCAGAGTTTTTGGACATCTTGGAAATGGCATACCTCATCTCAGGAAGAGATCAAGAAGCTATCAAGCTAAAGGCTTTCCCATTGGTCCTAAATGAGGAAGCCAAAGTATGGTACAACAACCTATCCAATGATGCAACAGGAAGTTGGGAAGCAGTGCGTGAAGCATTCATAACACGATATGGCAAAAAGGATACACCTGAAGGATTATGGAAACAATTGCTCTCACTAAGGCAAGTAAATCTTGAAGACTTTTCCAATTATGAGTCCAAGTTTCAGTGTGTGTGGAATAATTGAGAACGTAGCCTAGGGACAAATGAGGTAGCTCCATAGTTTTTGGAAAGGGATAGATTCATCTCAAGACTCTTCCCTTCTCTGAAACAAAAGGTGGAGTCACAATTTCTAGGGACCTTTAAGGAAGCATTAGATATAGCAAGAGTGAAGTGTAGAAAATTAAAGTTTCAGCCTTCAAAGGTTGAAAAGGTAGAAACACATGGATTCTATTCCCCTAGTACTAGTTGTATAGGTAGAGAACGGAGAAGCTTCACAACAAGATATCTTGCAAAGACTCACACAACAGCTAGAACAATTGACACTCAACTTGGTCAGGAGTCAACAAGATAGACCACAAAGGGAACAAAATCAAGGACAACGAAGAAAAGCACAAGAATATATATGCTACAATTGCAATGAATGTGGTCATGGTATGTATAATTTTCCTCATCCTCGTAGGAATCCAAGTGATATGTATCATGTTAGGAGGCCACTACAATATGCACAAGAACAACAACAACCGCAAGTAAATATTCCACCTATCCCAATGGCTCAAGGTGACCAAAGGCAAGTGAATGTTTTGGGGCTGACCGAGGAACAAGAGACCATGGATATGATGCCAATCAAGAGGAAAAGGATGCAAGACAGATACCGATCTCAAAACAAAGATTCCAGCGTGGGTACACAAATGAAGAAAGGAAGAGTTGCAGAAGGTGAAGCTAGTAAAAGAAACAGAAGGCCGAGGAGGAAGATCATGATGGAAGACTTTCCTCTGGGTAAGGGTATTGAACCTTATGACCTAATTGAGGATATATCCATGCAGAGACCAAATATCACTTGGCCACAATCACTCCAATTATCTTCAAAAAATAGGAGGGAATGGTCCAAGCTAGTGAGCACTAGGAGGACTAAAAATAAGGAAATTAACCTTATAAGAGCCAATGCATGTGACGATGTGGTACCCAAAGTGGATGCATATGTAAAAGGAAAAAGGATTTCCAATGCGTACGTGGATGGCGGAGCATAGATGTGTGTCATGGCAGAAAAAACAATGCATAAGTTAGGCTTGGACATGATAGGACCATCTGCATACCAAGCCAAAATGGCAAATAATAGTGTTGTTAAATGTGTTGGTGTAATTGAAAATTTGAGAGTTAAAGTATGTGATATAGAGGTTGCTTTGGATATGTATGTAATTACAACCAAGGGGGAGGGCTACCTCATCATGTTAGGACATCCATGGTTAATCGCAGTGAAAGCAGATAAAAAATGGGGTTCCAGCCTTCTACTTCTTAAACCAAATGATAGAACAAAGTCAGTTACCTATGATATGAAGGACCAGAAGAAGGAAGATAACAGGTATGAAACAATTGTATACAAGGTCACGAAGAGGAAAAGAAGATCATAAAGAAGAGGATTTGCAAATACAAGAGAAGTGAAGAAGAGAGAGACAAAGGTTAAAGAGAGAAGAAGAAGACATCATAAAAGAGTTCCTTTCAAAGATAGAAGACGAAGACCATGAAGAGGCAAAGAGAGCAAGAAAGGAAAAGGACAAAAATTCAAGCTTGGAAGATGAAGGTAAAGAGCCAAGCTTGGATAGATCTTGCTTGGGAAGCAAGACACATTTCTATTCAACCTTTCTTCTTCCATACACTCATGTATGGATCGAATGCTTACCTACTCTCCAAAATCATCATTTGGAGATAGTCAACAAAGAAGATGATGTTTCCTTGAAGGTGATGAAATCCTAGATAGATACCTATCATCTATCTACTTCTAGATTTCTTTGAGTTCAAGATCAAAGTAGCTTTGGGAGATCAAGTATAATCCGGATGTGGCTATAACTCACAAAGGAAGCATATGACGCTCTCAAGAAGGAGGACTTCATATGGAGAATAGCATGGCGCTTCCCAATTGTATCTTGAGGGGGTGTTCAAAATGTTCAAGCCTCAATTGTGAAGCTTAGCCTCAAGTTTGCACTTCATTAGTATCTTGCATCATCTATTTTCACTTAGTTTTAGTTCTCCCTTATGTAGAGCATGAGAACTATCTCTTATTTCATTTAAATTATGAGCATATCTTAAATTTGAGCCTTAGTCTTATAAAACAAAGCTGAAAGCTACGTAAAATAATTTTTAAGGCCATCTATATGATTGCGCATGCATTTTTGGAGGAAATGAAGGAGAATCACCTACCAAACTGAAGCACCTACTTTTTGGAGTGATTCTAGCTGAGAAAAATGAGCAATCTACTCACCTTGATTGAGAGATTCTCTCTCTCTCACTAACTCTACCTCTTCAACCCACTCAAGAGCCAATGATCATCATCTATATAAAGAGAAGAGCAGTTCACTAGCTTCTTGAGCTCCCTTCAGCAATAGGAGTCTCCACATTGTCCTCCTCATCAAAGTGATAAGTGTTAAAACTCTTATGCTTATTCTAGAGATCGATCATTAAACTTATGCTTGTTTTATACTCTCTCTCTCTCATTGTTATTTGTGAACCATTTCCAGCTTATGTGTATGGTTGAATGTGTGTGAAAACTTCTACTAATCTTATATGACATGTGAATGTGTATAAATGTTAGAGAAGATTGTTTTGTGACTCTCGAATATGTGCATGTACTTGTAGGCTGCTCTATAGGAAAGTGCATATGATTCTATATATGTGAGTGCATTGTATTCTAGTCTTGTGAGCTTGGTTATGTAATCCTAGATGTGTTGGTTGAATGCTAAGTGAGCACACACATCTATCTACGAAGGAGTTTTTGGAGTTGTGCTTGAATAAGCAAGTCACTTGAGTCATATGGTATCTCATATGTGAGACTAGATTGAGGATCTTGCCTTCATGTGAAGCATCATGGATGCTTATATACATTTCAAGCATTGAGTGATGGTATATGAAGAAGCTTGTATTATGCGTGATTGGATAATAATATGATTTGTTGAAATGCAGGAAGATTCTTGAAGCAATTGACAACTTCTTAGAACATTGGAGAGACCCATTTTGGATAGGTCTTTATAACTGCACAAAGTTTGTATTTGAATGTTATGGATGTGGTTTGATACTGCGGGGCATGTACTTCTAAGACAAAGTGAAAGTTTTGCGATATCGTAACTGATGCAAGAATTATTGATGATCAAAGTTGGAGATTTGTAAATGTTGGACAGGTCTGAAATTCAACTATTCGAGAAGCCTACTTTGGAAAAGTTTTTTATAACTAATGTATTAATGCTTATTTAAATGTTACGAGTGTTCTTTGATAGTCCAGTGCATGTACTTCTAATGCAAATTTAAAGTTTTGCAATATCATAATTGATGCAAGCTTTATTGATGATCAAAGTTGGAGGTTTGTAACTTTAGGACAGGTCTGAAATTAAATTGTTCCAGAGGCCTACCTTGGACAAGCTTTTATGACTGATGTAAAATGCCTATGTAAATGTTATGAGTATGTTTCGATACTCCAAGGCATTTACTTCTAAGGCAAAGTGGAATCAACTCAATAGCATAATTGGTGCAACTTGTATAAGTAGTCAAAGATGGAGGTTTGCAAACTTGGAAAAATCTGAAATTTGCAAAGAACAAAAGTTGTCAAATTGTAGAAGGTATTGCTCATGGTTCATTGTTGATATTGGAAGTCTATCATCTAGATATGATAGTCTAGAGTGCATACATGATGCCACAATGTTAAGTTGGTTTATATAGGCTATTTTGGTATATGTTTGAGGATGCCCAAAATGCCTCTCTGGATGGATTACATAAAGAAGAATTTGTGAATGATTATGTACTAAATGTGTGCAAGAGTAAATGTACGGTAATGTGCTTAAGTGAATGAGTGCTTTGTGATTAAAATTCCATATTCAAGATCCTTGTGAGGTTGTGATCTTGTTTACACTTTCGCATCGACACACCTTGTTTTGCTCCATCAATGGTTTCCGAGCATTGTTTTGCTTCATATTGGTGATGTCACAACATTCATTAAGAACATGATTCCTTGGGCATCTCGTGTTTGGGGCATACAATTGATCAATAATCGAATGTGGCAGATCTGTTCTGAGTGATGCATTCTATCCTACGTCTAAAATAAACCAAATTTTTATGTGAGGTTGGACAAACCTATCCTATCTAGGGAAGGTAAAGTGTTGCATACACATTTGAATGGTTTTGGACAAGTTTGTGTAATAGCCGACATTTGTGATAGTTTGAGAACCTTACTCTTCTTCATCTCATTAGGGATAAGTGCTTCCTTGTCTCATGGGATATGTGTCTCAAACATCTTCAGTGCTTCCTGTAGCTTAGTGATGAGTAGCACCTCCTTTAATGTCAATCTGGGAAGACGTGAGGATGGTATGATGACCTCGAGCAAGTGAAGGCACAAGTGCGTGAGTGAGAAGCACACCAACATGCACACACATGCACACACATACACACACATACGTGCACACACGACAAGACAAAGAGAAAGACAATGGAGTTCTTTTAGATTGCTTCCAAAATGCTCATACAAGTTCAAATCTATTACAAGCTAACCTCAAAAATGAGCTCTCTAGCTCTATTTATAGTTTTTGACTAGCTTTTGGCCCTGTCCAGACCTAGTCTCCGGCCTAGTTAAAAATTAGGTTCTAGGGCCTATTTGGAGGCTCAAACGGAGTCTAAAAATAGTGAAAATTGGTACGATGATACTTATAATACTCCTCAACCTCGAGGACTCCTTGGCTTGCACAAAATGGAGTTACAAAAAGGTGAAATGGTATTTACAATGATTTGTAGTGATGAGAATCATTGTTATAAAGATGTTGTTTTGGAAAAATTTGAATGGTCTACTTGCTAGATCTTCGTTGACTACTTAGTCTACTTGTGCCTTCCCTCCACTCTAGCTCCCTTCTTTGGCTTCCTTGTCTTGTGAGTCCTTCGGTGCCTTGATTGCTACTGCCAACACCCCCCCCTCTCTCGCGTCTATCGTCTCTGACAGACCCTTGTCGAGCTGAGCATTGGACATATTATTGAACCACATCTGAACCAAGGTGGTGTTCTTCTAGTCGCAGCCCCCATGCTAGGTCTGTTAACAATGCATCCCAATCGATTGGACTTGGAATGTCTGGATGTGGTACCCGCAATTGATCTGAGTGGATGGTCCTCTCCACAACGAATAGTTGGAGGAGATGTGAGGGCCTGGGTATGAATATTTCTGAGTGATATTCCCAAAACCCTATGACGAACATCTCCTCGAAGGTCTGCTTGAAGCAAGCTGGGAGGTATTTTATTCTTGCATGCCAAACATATATTACCTTTATTGAGGGAGTGGTGCTCATGTCATATACCAAGTCTAGGTTGCCTGCAATGAAGCCAACTCCTGAGAAATGGGGGTCTTTGATGTTTTTGAATGTTCTAAATGTGATCAGCATTAATTCAAAGATCTTCATGCACATCTGTGCCATCACATGAGGGGTGTTCCGTAGTCAAAGGCTCCAGTGACGGATTGTAGAAATCATGTAAGCAACGGTGGGAGGTCCTTGAGGAGGTGCTAGATAGACATAATTTAACCACTTGGCATAGCCTTTGACGTTTTTTATAGCAATGGTAAACTCGGGCCATGTGCGTCCGCGGAGGACTGGAACGTAACAGGGGTTGTATTTGATAAATAACGGCATGTTATTCCAGGTTCGAACCATCTCCGGGTAAGTTTCTAAGAGTCGTATCCACCAGGTTGGTTGATGAATTGATCCTTTTTTAGCACTTTCAGGGATATCATCAGGGCCAAATTGTGTGGTGAAAGTCGGGGCTTTGCCACATCGTTGTTGAATCTCCGCGTTGTAGTCAGCCAGGAGTATACAATATGGCACATACTGATCATCGTTGGTGCCTATCCATCTGTGATGAGACATGCTTCGGAAATATTCTGATTTGATAATGGTGTCTTCAATCTTACTCATGGATTGAATCTGGATCGCTACTCGATCTTCATGTGTATTGGCTTTTTTTTCGAGTTTGTGCATCCATTCTGGGATTTCTACCTCTAGTGTGTCCAATCCCTCAGCGGTTTGTTGCCCACCCGGCATTGGCATAGGGACATATGGCTCTTCATAGGACTCATCCACTTCAATGGATACCAACTCTTCTGGTTCTGGCTCGATGACTAGGGAGGGTTGTCTTTCATGCTCAAGTAGCTTCTTTTGCAATTCTTCCACCTGCTCCTTTAAGGCATTTACCTCCTCTGAAGTCGCTGTTGTCTCTATGACCTTGGGTTGTCCATCATGTTCCTTGAGCTGTCGGCGTAGTACATCTCGTTCCTTTTCTATATCATCATGTGCCTCTAGTAAATCAGCATAGCTTTCCACGATTGTCTTCATTGTATGTGAGGGGACTGCTTTAAACCGTTCTGGGTCGATCTCGTGGGGGGAGCCTTCCATTGCAGCTTCTAGGTTTTCTTCGTTTTGCTTCTGTAGACGCTTGTTCTCTTCAAGGGCGGTAGCCATGTGTTTTCTGAGTAGGGTCAAATTACATCGGACTCTTAGATTATCTGCTTGGTAAACTTCAAGTAACACTTCGAGTTGTTTGAAGCTTGGCAATTGTGATGGTTGGGGTGTCTCCAGTGTTGAAAATCGGGTTTCGCATGCGGAAGAGTGGTGAGCTCGTAGCCGAAGGTATATGGATCTTATTTTTCACACAACAAATTATCCCTTAATTTATATGTACTCTATACATCCTTGTGTCATTCAAATGATATGCTCTAAGTGAGAACATAGTGATCATTGTGCGTGAAAAGCTTTTTGGCATTGAAGCTAAGTTATATGATTGTTGCTAGATGTATAAATTTGAGGTGTTGATGTATTGCTATTGAGGTTACTGAATGTACTACGCATGTGACCCATGTATGACTCATGAGGAAATAAGCTTGTAGTTGTGTGAAGCCAAGGATGTACAGAGTACATATAAATTAAGTGATAATTTGTTGTGTGAAAAATAAGATCCATATACCTTCGGCTACGAGCTCACCACTCTTCCGCATGCAAAACCCGATTTTCAACATGGTATCAGAGCCAACCTTGGCTGCCTACAAGCTTATGTAAAGCTATCGAGGCTAGTGGAGGTTTGTCGAAACCCATCAGAGCTTGAAGAGCTCAAGGTCACATATATATTTAGATACTCTAGTAAGGGTAACTAACCATTTGAGCTATTGTTTGAAGCAATCTATAGGTTCATTGCAAGCAATTAGAGGTTCAAAGGAAAGTCTATCTATCATAAAGAAGCCAACAGGAAGAAGACTACAAGAAGGAAGCTTCAAAATAAAGAAGGTTGCAAGAAGGAAGCTTCATAAATAAGAAGGGTTGCAGGAAAGAAGTTTTGAAAGCTTCACAAGTAAAGAACGCCTCAAGGGAGAAGTTTTGAAAGCTTCAAAATAAAGAAGGCTGCAAGAAGGAAGCTTCACAAATAAGAAGGGCTGTAGGAAAGAAGTTTTGAAAGCTTCAAGTAAAGAAAGCCTCAAGGGAGAAGTTTTGAAGGCTGCAAGAAGGAAGCTTGGAAAAGCTTCACAAAGGGGAGGCTAAGAAGAAAATCTCAAAAGAAAGGAAGGCTTCGAAGAGGCCTAAGGTATATCTCCCGTTCCTTATTGCTCTATTGTTTTGTTGAAGGCCTCGACCAAGACAAGTGGACGAGAGGTTCACTTCAAAGTGAAGAGTGCTAATGAGCACTTTGGAAGAGTCAAGGACTCAAGAAGGAAGGTGAGCGAGGAGGCATCACCAAAGTCACCCTGGTCAAAGACAAGCTAGTATTGGAGGTAGCGTGTGCTAAAGCTCGATCAAAGGAGCTTGAGTATTTGAACCGCTCACTCAAGAGGAGTTTGAGCAAGAAGGCTTACTCAACAAAGTTGAAGCCAAAGGGAAATCCAAGGTATGAAGATTTCAGCAAGGTTGAAGAAGCTCAATCGATGGAGAGTTAGAGCACTAAAATTTTGGAGCACCAAGTAGGTCACTACTCAAAGGAATGCTTCAAAATGGGAGGTAAAATCTTCTTGTTTATGTTGTTTTCAGATTTCCACCAAGAAGGCTTGGAAGTGTAGGTATGAAGAGAAAGAAGGAACTATCAAAGAGTTCCTTGAGCACCCTATTGAAGGAGTGCATATGGAAGAGTCGTGTGAAGACTCTCATGGATATTTTCAACGACATGAAGGGGTTGAGGACCAAGGGGGAGACATAGAAGGAGGCAAAGAGCAAGGGAGAGATCACGTGAAAGAAGAAGATGAGCTAGGAGAGCTCATAGCAGCCTATTCCATCAAAGACGAAGTGGAGAGAAGCCAAAGGACAACAACCTTAACACAGAGACAAACTTTTGTTGAAGAACAAGATGAGCTAGTAGAGCTCATAGCAGCCTATTCCATCAAAGACAAAGAGATAAAGAATATTGAAGTTGAAGATGAAGAGAAGGAAGGCCAAAGAACAATTGTTTCAAGACAAAAACCAGCCCATGAAGAAGTTGAAGAAGCCACCTTGAAGGATAGTCCAACCAAAGGAGAAAGTGCAAGAAGTCTCAAGAAGAAGGAAGCCACCAATGAGAGCAAGGAAAGAAGCTTCACAGTGAGCTATAATGATTTGAATCTAAAGGAGAACACTCAAAGAAAGGAAGCTGCCATGGAAGATAAGAAGAAAGTGAGAGAGAAGCAAGAGAGAGAGAAAGAGAAAATACAAAAGAAGACAACAGGAAGAAAATATATGGTAAGAGATCGTATGCATCATGAAAATAATGCTTTACATGTATTTCAGACAGGTTTTGAGGTTCATGACACTATGACATCAAAAGGAGAGCATGCAGAGCTCTCATATCAAAGAATGAAGCAAAGGAAAGGTCTAAATGAAGCCATGAAAGACTACAACCAAGCAAGTGAAGAACAGGAAGGCCTTGAGATGGCAAGAGGCCATCCATTCTTTTATTTCTATCTCATGAAAGCTTGGAGAGAAACTTTGGTTGCTCTTCAAATAGCTTTTGATGAAGATCCTTATAAAGATCTTCAAAGAATCCTATGAGAAGAAGCTTGATGACGACCTCAAGCCAATGGAAGTCAAACTTCTTCAAAGGGAGAAGGCAGGCACTCCATTGACAAATTCGGATGCAAAGGCCACCATGGAAATTTCCTCAAGCCTTGATAGCTATGGTTGCGAGTGTCGAGGAGAACTTTAGTTGGCACATCCCGTGGACTAGTCATTGAAGCTTGAGGGGGAGTGTTGAAAAGTGGCAAGCTTCAATGAAGCTTTAAAATGTAATTTGGAGGACAACCTCTCGTATCTCTAGCCTCGCTTCCTTTCATTGGAATGTTCAAATAAAGTGTGCCCGTAGTTTTTTTCCTTTTCTCTCATATGAACACTATCTTAGTTAGTCTTCAAATACACATATGAATAAACTCTTGTGGCCATCCTAGAAAGTCACGTAGAAATCCATTTGCCTTTGTTTACTCCTTGACTTAAGAATCCTTGAACAAGTTGCATATATATGCCTTGATATGCTCCTAGATTTTAGGGCATTGTTCACCGATTTATATCTTCTATATAAAGCATTATACATGCATGTATCAAGTGCGGCATTCCTGAGTGTTTTCCCGTAGCTTTAGCTTTTAGAAAAATAGCATGAACAATAGGGGCATGTCATGTCAATCTGCCAAGACTTTATTTCTCTCTCTGTAACAGTGATTGATTAAGATATTTTAATGTGTTGCTTTGATCTCTCTCGAAGTCGCATATTACCTCGAATATTGAGTTGCCATAGATGTTGTACATGATAGCTAATATGACACAGTGATGCACATGAACAAGCGATCGGTACACAACAAACTTGGAGATACAATTATTGATGAAGGTAAACATGTTGTGAATTTCTTCTATCAAATTAAAGCCATATTTTTGTATTTCGGGATCCAACATGATATCATGCTGTGAGAAGCTACACATATGTGCAGGTATCGAAATGTTTTCTTTATGATATCATGCTATGAAGAGGTTGATAAGAGATGTATGGAAGTTGATGATACTACTTATGTGTAGATGATCGCATATGACAGGGTTACCATGTGACCTTCCATGCTTACATATGCATGTAATGGTTTATTAATGTAAATGCGTAGAACTAATTATTGAGTGAGTTCTACAGGAGTTGATATCTTATCGCTTGGACTTTTTACAGTAAACAAGGTGCAGAGAAGTATGAACTCATGTATTGTTCTATGAGGTATTATATTAATAAGTCGGACTATTGATAGGTGATGCTTTGGAGCATTTTGTTTTTACTGTAAATATATATGAGTGCACTATCATAATATGTTGCAGAATAAGAGAAAATTCAAGTGTGATTCATGATGCAATACTCTCACTGAGTTCCGGGTTTAACACATCTATATGGAGTTGACATTTTTTGAACGCAGGTAAAGAATAAAAGCATAATCATAGAGTCACATGAAAGGCAATAAGCGAACATATGATGTAACTGTCATATGCAAGTTGCAAGACAACTTGTTTGTATTGGATAGATGATTTGATGTCACTTGAGATAGCGGTTATATGCAAGCACTGTGGTTGGTTAAATTCTAACACATGAACAAGGTCTAAGTATCAAAGCTAGACACAACACCATACAATAGCTTTGAGATTTTATGATTAGTTACAAAGTATGGACATGTATTTTGGGCACTCGCTTATTATGTATCCTGTACTATGAGATGTTATATCATCTGAATTGTTGTACTTCGGTTAACTCATGCAATAAGAGTATAAGTACGGAGACATGTGGATCTAGGATAAGCTACGTAAATGACATAGCTCAAAAGAGTTTTATATGTACTTGATATACTTGTGTCATTCAAATGATATGCTCTAAGTGAGAACATAGTGATCATTGTGCGTGAAAAGCTTTTTGGCATTGAAGCTAAGTTATATGATTGTTGCTAGATGTATAAATTTGAGGTGTTGATGTATTGCTATTGAGGTTACTGAATGTACTACGCATGTGACCCATGTATGAATCATGAGGAAATAAGCTTGTAGTTGTGTGAAGCCAAGGATGTACAGAGTACATATAAATTAAGTGATAATTTGTTGTGTGAAAAATAAGATCCATATACCTTCGGCTACGAGCTCACCACTCTTCCGCATGCGAAACCCGATTTTCAACATCCAGGAGGGTTTGATGGGCCTGCTCAAATGTGGTATAGCGTTGATTGAGGTCCACGTTTTCGTCTTCTATAGTTGTAAGCCGCCTCTGTAGTTGTTGGTGATTCGTAGTTAGTTGACGATGACGGTCTTCGAGGGCCTGATACTCACTCTGTAGTTGGTACACTCATTGATGTAACGTAGAAAACACATTATTTACATTAAAGAATGCAGGGAAAGGAGAGGATGCAGGGGGAATGGGGAAGGGAAAAGGAGTCGTGAATGAGGTGGAGTCAAGTGGTGAGGTGGGAGGAGGGGGTATGGGAGATTGAGGCCGCGTGGGGGGAGGGAGTGGTGCTGTGGCTGGTGATGTTTCCATGGTGTCAAACGTGTGTGTGACTGTGTAGATGGGGACAGTGGGTGGGGTGGATGTGATGTTCGTGAATAGTGTTGTGAAACTGGGCATGGTAACTCCTCCGAATTGGATGCCGGGAGAGAGAGGAATTCCCATGACATATGTGGTAATGGTGGAAGTGGGGGTGGTAGTGCCATGTGGTGAAGTGAGTTGTGTAGTGAGAGGTGAGGTGTGTGGTGAGAGTGGTTCCGCCTGATGTTCTTCTGTTTGTGTGTTATCTCATGGTTCTGATACATTGATGTGAATTTGCTTGCCGGATCGCATGGGGTGGGTAGGCACTCGTTTCCCAAAGCGATGAATATAAGCCATAGCTACATGAATGGCTTCATCTAAGCCTACCGTGTCTGCGTGCAAGCTCATTGATTCAATAAACATGTCATCCATGCCTTCCTCGGCTAACATTTGTCTCATGAGCACCTTTTCTGTCTCGAGTGACAGTTTGTGTTGTTCCTGGACTTGCTTCATGGTTTCATACAATCTTTTTATTTGGGCTGAATAGGCTGGGGCACTTGCTAGTTCTGAAAGTTCGTCATATTCTTGATCATGTTCCTCATTTGCTTCTTCTTCTTCTGTCTCTTCTTCATCCTCTTCTACTTCTACTTCCGGTTGGGTCGGGGCTGAAGTTGTAGTGGTAGGTTGTGGTCCTTGGGTCTGCTCTGCTTCTATCTCTAGGTTAGACTCATTAATCATGCGGGCGATTTCTTCATCTATCAAATCGGCTAGGGTGTAGCCTTGTGGGAACTCCAAGTCTGATGGAATCGGAGGGAACACCAGATTGGGTCCTTCTGCACTTGATCTGGGTAGGCGAATAGTAAATGGTCGAACATGTCGTGTTTGTGGAGGGGTCACCTCTGGTGTGGTGGTGGCTCCCCTTGCTTGGGCACATGGTAATTGAACTCCCCCTCTCATTTTCTTCGATGGAGGGCCCGCCGTTGATAGCCATCTTTGGAATTCTTGGGCCCTGGACCATACTAGTGATCTTTGAATGGGCACGTCGTACGCTAAGCACCTGTAAATTATTTTTGTCAGAGCACAGCACCCATGAAGCACATTCTTCTGTTTTTTATTCCATCTTTGATGGGCTAGGTGGATTTGATCAATGATCCAGTGTGGCAGATTGATGCTGAGATTCTCTATCTCTGCCAAGTACAAACTGAACTAGATCTTTTTTGGTGGCATCGTGAAGCGTTCTTGGGCAGGGAAAGCGAAGTGTTGCATGATCGTTCGTAGGTGGAGAGCGATAGTTGGTGTCATTGCTACCATGTCCTTCAATTTGTTGAGATCCTTGTGCTTCATCCTTCCTGGAATCATTGTTTTTTTCTCAGTGGGAATATGCATACCTTGCATGTTCAATGCTTCCCGTACTAGGTTGAGGGTCAGTTTGAATCTTTTGAGTTCGTGGCCTGGCATCAGTGAGGGTAGCACAAAAGTACTATCTCCTCCCTTGGCTCTGCTAGGGGTGATGGTATTGACAAAGTAGGAGCAGCGCAGGAAATCTGGCTTAGGTAAATGTGCCCGAAAATAGCCATCCAAGCCTACCTTGGTCCATACCGATCGCATTACTTCTGCATTCTGGTACTGCTCGAACTCACGGGTAAAGAAGTGATATCGTCCCCATTTGCCATTAAACTCAAGTTCTACCTCCCAAAAGTAGGTGACGTCTCCCAATGGCCCTGCAACATCACTGAACCGATGTGCTTGTTTCCCTACTTGAGAAGTGTGCCCATGAGGTGGGCCCTGAATAGGAAGCACATGCACAGCTCTAAGTTCTTGAGGCCTCTCAGTGAGCTGTGGTTCAAGAAGGAGGGTTTCAATGTCCACAATCTGGGTGCTAGACCCTGCCTGGGAACTGGTGCCTCCTGCTTCTGCCATGTCACAGCTTGCTTGCTGGTTCTGTGAGAATATAGAAGCATGGGTTAACATTGTAATGGACAAGATAGAACAATTTTTGTCCTCGTTACAACATTAACATGAGGTGAGTAAGGGGTTAGTAGGTCAGTGAGTGTTCGATGATTGTGTGTGTTGTTAGTGAACAAGTAGTCCTATGAGCTAAGTGAAAAAATGCAGTGTGAGAATGATGCCGTTAGTAAGAGCCCATGAATTTACAAATGGGGGTCAGATGGTTTATTACAAACTTTGGGTCACCAAACACAGTGGATGGCTTTTGGTTTTGATTTTGTGGAAACTCTAGAGGGCTTTATAAGAGTGTCTGCTTGGAAATGAGGCTTTTTAGGGACCCATTCACAAGTGAGTCTGCTCGTGCTCGTGGACACACCTGTGTTGGTGTGTATCGAATAAGAGTGGGCATCGGCTGCTCGAGTGAGTGAACCATGCTGTACAGGGTGTAGTCTCTGTGTATCTATTTGAGCCTGCGAGCAAGCCTTAGACACCCAAATTTGTCTTGATTGTGGGCCAGTCTTCATTGAATTATTGGGTACCCAGATAAACCTTACTTTCACAGAAGAAGTTTTAGAAGACTTATTATTAGTGTCGGGTTGTCGATCACTAATAGGAAGCTGAGCCAGTTGTTGTGGCTTGACTGCAATAGGATGCTCACCTTTCCGTACCCACATTTTTTTTGGTGGCTGGGACACCTTGCTTTGTACTTTATTTTGACTTTGAGCATAGGTAGTCTGCTTCTTCTGCCTCTCATTTGCCTCTGGTTGCTGCATCCCAATGGCCTTTGGAAAAGAAGGCAGTTCCATCGTATCCTTGACTTCTTCATTGAGATAATCATCCCTCTGCATCACATAGTTTTGGACAAGAATAGCATGGTCATCTTCATGTGTACTCCTGGAAAGACCAGGAGTGTGTGCCTTTCCTAGTTCCTTGAGTGCTCCATTATCTAACTCAATTGTAATGCGACTTTGATTTACCCATACCTGAAGAAGTCCACTTCTTAGGTTTAGGTTGACTGCACGATCATAGATCGAGTCTTGACCCAAGATAAGAGGCTCAGTGAGATCCTCATCTTGACACACTAGCACTTTAACTATCATTAGCACATCTTGAAAGTAGAGGGGAAGTTCCACCTCGCCCATGCAAGGGGTTTCCACACCTCCCAACCCTATGAGATAGGCTTCTATAGGATTGACACTCAAGTTCAACTCTTGACAGTAAGAAAGTTTAACAGCGCTAGTGGTTGCTCCTAAGTCAATCAAGGCTCTTACAGTCCTTGCACTCGTTCCTTGTCCCATCTCTAAAGTCACAAAAGGACGTCGATCAATTATTCTATGAGAGCTAATACCTGAAACTTCACACATCGCCATATGATATCCTGGGTCCGCATAGTCATCTGTCCTAGGCTGATCTCGTCCTTGTCTTCTCATCTTCATTTTTTGGATGCGTTCCAAGGCTTCTGCCTGTGCTTCTTCTCGAACTCGTTTTTCCTCTTCTTTACGTTTCTTGGCAGTGTTGAGTCGATTGAGCATTTCCTCAGTGAAGGGTTCTTGATATAGTTTGACTCTGCATCCACTTATGTAACTAGGGAGAACATCTCCTTCGAGTGTGGCTAATTGGACTGCTCCACTAGTCGAGATCCTATTTATGATCATAGGTCCATAGCCTCTCTTCTCTAATTTTCTCGCATGTTGTTTCAGGGTATACACCAAAACTAAGTCTCCGGCCTTCAATCCTTTATCCTTAACATGGGCATCAAAGTACACCTTCTGTCGTTTTTTAGCTGCATATATTCTTGCGGCAGCCCTCAGTCTTGTTTCTCCTAATCGCTCAAGGTCAAAGATCCTAGAGGAGAGCTCATGGCCCGTCCACTCATGCTCCTGTGCTACCTTTAGTGTAGGTATCAAGAAGTCCAATGGCAGCACTGCATTTTGGCCAAACACCATCTGAAAAGGAGTGGCTTGGAGTACCGTTTTATAGGCAACTCGGTATGCCCAAACAACGTGGTGTAGCTGTTTATCCCAATCAGAGCGTTTATTATTCACCAATTTAGTCAACACATTGCATAGAATCTTATTTGTGCTTTCTGCTTGCCCATTAGCTTGTGGGTGGTAGGGGGCAGACTTCTTGTGTATAACCAAGAACTCTTGGAGAAGATTTTCGATAACTTCATTCAAGAAGTGAGTCCGTCTATCACTGACTAGCTCTATAGGTAGCCTGTATCTTGTGAATACATTCTCAAATAGGAACTTAGCTGTCGTTTGAGCATCGTTCTTTGTGGTAGCTTTCACTTCTACCCACTTGGTTAGATAGTCTGTGGCCACAATGATATATTCAGCATGTGAACCCTTAGCTGGGGGATTAATAGGACCAACAAAGTCTATTCCCCACTTAGAGAATGCACGTCCACCCATCATAGGTTTCAAAGGCATCTCATCTTTGCATATAGGATACTCAGTACGCTGACAGACATCATACCTCTTCACATAGGTATGTGCGTCCATGTGAAGGGTCGGCCACCAAAGTCCTGCAAATAGGATTGCCTTGATCACCCGATCTGGTCCAAAGTGTCCTCCTGCTACACCTTGGTGAGCAGTTTCCAAGATCTTAAGATATTCACTCTCATGGACACATAATCTAAGGTAACCATCTTTACCACGCTTGTATAGATTATCACCAATGAGTGAGTAATCTAGAGCTTCTTGTTCTAGACTTCTTTGTCTAGCCAATGTCATATCTTGTGGGAATGTTTTCGTCCTCAAGAACGCTACTAGTGGTTCACTCCAATTTGGCACTACGGACACGTGATAGAGAGTGGCATGTTCCACAGGTGGTTTAGTGCAGCATATCAGGCATTCCTTGCACAACTTATGGACATCAGCTTCCATAGTAGGCCAATGCACTCCGAATCTCCTTAGTGTCTGTAAAGTTCTTTGCTTTGAGTAGTGTTGCTCTAATGCACCTACATGTGCTAATTGCAACCATTTTGCATACTGGTCCTCTTCCACACAACAAGCCAATATCCTTTGATCTGTCTGTTTGTACATGCTTCCTGCCATGATATGGTACTTCTGGGCTTTTACTACCTCCCTATCTTGAGTGTTTATGACTGGGTGGTTGGGACCGTATGTCAATACTGGCACTAATGGCTTAGCCCACTGAGGTACAACTTCCAAATTGAACAAGTAAGCATCAGGAAGGTCATCTGATACTCCTTCTGGGGCTTCTCCAGATGTGAGCCTAGAGAGATGGTCTGCTCTCAAGTGAGTCTTCCCTTTCCTCACCACAACTTCAAAGTCATATTCCATTAGTAAGAGAAACCATCTTACTAATCTACCTGTATTGCATGGCTCGTTTACCAAGTACAACAGTGCTTGATGATCAGTAAAAAATTTAAACTTATTTGCAAGCAAATAGTGTCTAAACTTTTTAACTGCATATACCATGCCTAATCCTTCTCGTTCAGTGGTGGTATAATTTCGTTCAGCTGCATTCAACTGTCTACTAGCATAGGCAATTGGAAGATCCATATTACCTTCGCCCGTAGGTTGTGCAAGCACACATCCAATAGCATAATTGGATGCATCCACATGAACATGGAAGGGCTTATTCCAATCTAGTGTGGTCAAGATTGGTGCTGAACACAATCTTCTTTTGAGCTCATTGAAGAAGTCCTCACATTCATTAGTCCACTCAAAGTTGGTCAAAAGTCCATACAGTGGCTTGGCAATGATGGCATACATGTGTATAAAGAGTCGGTAATATCCACAATGCCCCATGAAATCTTGTACTTCCTTGACATTCTTTGGCCTAGGTAACTCTCCTATGGCTCTTACTTTCTCTTCATCAGCGGATATGCCATTCTTTGACACTATGTGTCCTAGAATCTTGCCTTGCCTGACCATGAAAACACACTTTTCTGGGTTCAGGCAGACTTGATACTCTCGACATTTGTCAAAGATTTGTCTGAGTTCAGGGATATGGGTTTTTCTAATGTTGGAATGAGCACAAAGATCATCCACATAGACCTCTAAGTTCTTCCTCAAGAACTCTTTAAATACATAGCACATCAGTCTCTGGAAGGTTGCAGGAGCATTGGTAAGCCCAAACGGCATTACCCTAAAGGAAAATATGCCCCATTATGTGGCAAAAGCAGTCTTATGCTAGTCCTCGGGAGCAATGGCTACCTGATTGTAGCCAGAAAATCCGTCAAGGAAACTGTATACTTCCTTGCCTGTTACTCTTTCTAAGAGATGTTCCATGATAGGAAGCGGATTGTTATCTCGAATAGTGGCTGCATTAACCTTCTTCAAGTTAATGGACACACGTAGCTTTCCATTCTTCTTGGGCACCACTACAATGGGGGATACCCACTCAGTGTGCTCAATTTCATAGATGAATCCAGCTTCTACCAGCCTATCTTTCTCCTCTTTTATCTTAGCAGCATAATTATCGTTATATGTATATGGCTTTTGTTTAGAGGGTTTCACATCTGAGGTCATGGGAATTGTGTGTGAGCATATATCTGGGTCAACACCCTTCAAGTCCTTGTAACTCCAAGCGAATACATCTCTGTATTCTCTTAGCAAAGCTATTAACTCATGCTCTTCTTCCTCTGTTAGGTCATGCCCTATGTACGTGCATCTTTCTTCTCCTTCTTCAACAGCTACAACCACTTTCTTGGTGGTTTCTTTGTTATCATAGGCCTCCCCTGATTGCGCCTCACATTTTGGCATTCTTACCATGACTCTTCTATCGTCTATTTCATACTTCTTAAAATTTTCAAGGACCTCAAACAAAGATTCTTCCTCCTCGGGTGCGACTTCTCTCTTCTTTCTTTTCTTTCCTTCATCCTTAGGGGTCACTTGTGTGGTTAACCTTACGTCATTTGTGAGCTCTCCATGTCTCTGAGGGTGAGCTTCAACTTCATAGAAGTATTCCTCATCTGATGCAAATGGTGGGTCCATAATGATTGACTCTAGATTGGAGTCACTTGCATCCTCAAATGCATCAGGGCTAGGTTCACATTCTTCTAAAGCTGCATCTCCCATAATTGGCTTTGTTGAGAAGACTGAAATGTCATAGCCATCCTCATCACAGTGGGGTGTCCATTGTTCTTCATTGATGGCTACATCCATTGTTGCTAGAACTTTTGCCCAACCATGAGGCTCAAATTCTTTGTCAGGAAATACTACCGATGCATAGGCTGGGTCTTGAATTGATCTATGTGGTTCCTTTGCACCTACTTCTCTGGGCTTTTCTCTCATCTCCTCTTCTATTGCCACTTTGCACATCCATAAGTGGGTGTCTTCATGCATCCATGAGGATCCTGATCCTATGGAATGCACAGAATCCGTATCATCTTTAGCTCTATGGATAGGATTCCATTGGATAGGAGGAACATCTCTATGAGAGTAATCCTTGAAATTGACTTTAGTCGTGACACCTAAGTGTTGCAAATACAAGGAATCGGTTCCCCAATCCTGTACCACTTGCAACTGCCGCATAAATGGTCTTCCTAAAATCATCTCATAGGCATGCTTCTTGTTAAAATCACATATGGCGAAAGTATGCTCAAACTTAACACCGCAAGTAGTGAGAGTTATTCCTTCTAAGAGGCCTAAGGGTCTCTCTATGTGACCATCGGCCATCTGTAATTTCATTCTCGTGGGCCTGAGTGCTGGCTTGCCCCAACGCTTCCATAGGGAAGTGGTAGCAATAGCAACTCCTGCACCTGAGTCTAGAATTGCCTTGGTTGTGTACCCTTGATGGGTAATGGGAAGGTAGGTGTTTCCTTCTTCTCCTTCACTCATGTCTCCTATCTTATCCAAGGGTATTTATGGCATTGTTCTATGGGATCCTACCTGGGAACGAGGTTTCACTACTGTTGGCACTTGATTGGCTACATGTTTCCACAATTCCGGCCTAATCTTGAGTAACTCTTCTAAAGTGAGATTGCAATGCACTTTAGTATTCTTTACTACCTCTGTGTTCCTAGGTATGACTGAGTCTTCGTTTCTTACCATAACCGTGGGTGCTCTCATACAAGTAGACTTAGCTTCCCATGGGCCTGCGAAGTGGGGTAATTCTTGTAAAGAATTAGACTCAAAGTCTAATCTCTCCTTAGATTGGTTGCTCTCGTGCTCCTCATAAATGGAAGGAATGTCTTGTGGGAATTGATCATGTGCGTCATCCACCAGTTCAATGGGAGGAGGGACTTCACTCTCTTTTGCCCATTTCTCTTCTTGAATCTCTCGTAGGAATTCTGGTGTGTACCTATTCATAGAAGAAGAGGTGTCTGGTTCAGTGGAATTGGGCACATAAGCTTCCTGTGGGGGAATGCTTATTCTTTTACTCGCCTCATTTCTTCCTTGGTTTTTTTCTTCCTTGGCAGATTTTGCAATTATGCTATCTAACTTCTCTAATAGTCCATCCAAGTGCAATTGTGCCTTAGCTGAGCCATAGTAGTTGAAGAGGCGACTGGCTTCAAACATGGTCTGAGCCAATGTGACCATTTTTGCGCAAAGCTTAGTTCTTTCTATCTCTAAGTCAGCTCTAGGGTAGCACTTGTCATGATCCGTCACATTTGGCCCTTCTTGGATTCTGCCCTGATATGCCTTAAGCATCATGTCTATGTCTTCAGGAGTGGGGTCAGCTAGCACTGATCCTACTCTAGGGGGTGGTGGGATGGTTTGAGGTGGGTTGAGAGATGGTGGATTAGATGGTGATGGAGATGAAGTTGGTGGTGGTATATGAGAGTTTGTTTGAGAGGTGAGCTCAACAATTTTGGCTTTTGTTTCTCTTATGCTTTCTTCTAAGTCGCTCATCTTTTTAGACCATTGTCTTTTCATTCTCTCTCTACTATCCTTCCAGGCTCTCGACTGTTTCTTGGCTATGCTCTCAGTTTCACTAACCTCTGCACTTTGTTCTTGTCCTAACCCCTTGTTTTGCTGCAAAGCCTGAGCTCTAGTGACCACCTGTACTGGTGCAGTGGAAGTTACACTTCCTGTAGCATCTACTACTAACCCAATAACATTAATTGGAGTGATTTTTGGCATATTATTGGGATTCTTTGGGCAATCTCGTAAGAGATGCTCCTTTTCGCAATCTTGACAAAAGCCCTGTATTGTTACTGACTGGGGTACTGTAGGTGCAGGCATTGGGCAATCACGAATGAGGTGATCTCCTTGACATCTATAGCATGGTCCTCTAGGGAATGGGGGTCTTACTTGCCTAGGTTGAGGTCTAGTGTTGGGATTTGTGTACATGATGTTTGCATACTCTAGATCCCAACTAGGTTCACTCGATTCTTCACTATAGTAGGATTCACCATGTTCTAGAGACTGCATGTAGTAAGCCTAGGGGCTATCAATATGTGTAGAATCAAAGCTATGGTCACTAAGGTCACTTTCTGAAAGCAATGGTGTTACTGGCACTATGGCTCTATTCAGGTTCTCTTCTGCAGCTTCATACTTTACTGGGATCACATTGGCTGGAGCAGGAGGTTGTTGAGCTAATACAGGCTGAGGTCTTTGCTGAGCTTGGTAGGGCTGCTGATAGGGTTGTTGAGGTCTGCCATATTGTTGTGGTGAGTACTGGTTCTGGTATCTTCCTTGTTGAGGGTATGGCTGAGGGTAGGTTTGTCTAACCGCTTGTTTATTGTATGGGCAATCGTGTGTAGTGTGATTAGTGTATCTCCGTTCTATGGTGCAGTACTGGCTACTGGCATATACTTGGGGTTGAGCCATAATGGGACATATGTTCACCATATGGTCTCCTCCACAAGTATAGCACCGCTTAACTAGCGCAAATCTTGGGATTTGTTTGCTAGAGACACTTAGTTTTTGAGCTACTTTCTCAGCGAGTTCCTCAATGGATGTGGATTGCAAGGAAGAGAGGCTAGTGGAACTATCTGAATCTTTGTAGATTTTGGAAAGCTCTAATTCCTCCCCTAGGTTATCTTCTATGTCAATGCACATGCGTACACACTCTTCTATGGTCCTAGGGTCTTTCAAGTACACATATGATCTCAGCTTTGTACTGAGCAGTCCATCTAGGAATAAAGCCACTTGTTTGGCTGGTGTGGGTAACTCAGAAACAGGACATCTCTCTAGGTATTGCCTAAACCTTCTTCTTGCAAGTCTAACCGTCTCTTGAGGGGTTTTCTTAAAGCTATGAATCAGTGAGGAAGTGTTATGCCTGATGCCACTCTTAGAGAATTCAATAATGAAAGCCTCTAGAAGTTGGTCTATGTTCCTGAAGTGCCTCTCATTTAGGGGTTGAAACCACATAAGAGCGGTGTTCCTAAGGGTTAGACCAAAGGCATTGTACTGCGTGAATAGGTCCTCAACTTGTTCAGCTCTCAAGACTTGCCTAAACTCGGCCACATGATCGTATGGATCTCTAGTGCCATCTAAGTAATTCTTCATGGACTTAACTAGCTGTGTAGGTCTCAAAGTCCTGGTGTGTTCCCTAGGCCTTGGCAAAGGAAAATCCTCAACATTTCTTAGGTTCCTTGGAACTCTAGTTCTCTCTGTTTCTTCTCGATTTATCTTTGTTCGCGTTCGTTCTCTTCCTATTGGGTTGGCAAAGCTCACTT
The DNA here is from genome assembly GCA_020310875.1 of Ceratopteris richardii. Lineage (NCBI taxonomy): Eukaryota > Viridiplantae > Streptophyta > Polypodiopsida > Polypodiales > Pteridaceae > Ceratopteris > Ceratopteris richardii. The sequence continues at coordinate 139,118,047 of CM035416.1, forward strand.
CTGGCCTATCTCTACTTCTATCCCTTTGAGCGCCATGAGCTTGGGATGTTCCAACCCCTTGGTGGCCAAAAGAGACATTAGATCTTGGTTGGGGAAAAATAAATTCCCCCTTCCAATTGTAGGCATGTCTACCATGCTCGGTGACCACAAAGATCCTCTCTGAAGTATTGTCTAGATAGGTCACCCTGCCTGGGCTGTCAGGATCTTTGAACTCATAGATTGTGATCATTCCTACCTCATTCGGTTGATTAGGCTTATACCTCCAGAAGGCTTCGTCGGTTTCTCGATTGAGAAGCAGATCTATGCTCTTATTGTCCTGGGGAATCCACTCTGGCGTGATAATTCTAGTAAGCACTGATTTGCCTCGGGGGGTTTTAGGTTCTTCACCCATGTTCCCTTGCTCTAGGTCACCTATATCCGTTTCTGGGATCACATTACCAAATTCATCTATCCTATCTGGGTGGCAGGTGACCACGTATATGGTAACTTCTTTGTCCAGGTATGCTCCATTTTCAAACTTGACAGCAGGATGTTCAATTCGAATGGGTTGGTCAGGGTTTTTAATCTGGACCACAGATATTCCTAGGCCGTCCTCATAGATGCTAGCACCTAATCGGTTGGTCCTAAGGTATTCCAACTACATCTTGTAGGGGCCTTCTACCCTATGTAAATATGGCACTCTTGAACTTCCTGTAGGTCTCTCCATACCTTGAGACATCTCTGACTCACTAGTCTCAGAGCTAGGGTAGTATGAATGATGGCTCAACTGTTGGGCCCAAGACCTAGCAGTATGATTGACACTAGCCTCTGAAGACCTAAGACTCTATCTATCTCTTCCTAGGTGTCGTCCTGATCTAAGGTTCATAAGCCCAATTGAATAATCCCAAATTTCCCAAGTACAATTTTTGTTGCTAAGTTCTTTTGTATTAGTCACTTGTTCTTTTTAATTTTCCTTAGGGTGTCACTTCTTGTCCAATTAATCTTCGTTGCAAGGAACACTTAAGTTTTATCGTACTTTGAGTGTGGTCGCTCTCTTTAGATTCTTTTCCCTTAGGTTGTATTGCAATTGTAATCTCCTAGTACTTGCACTTGAGTGGTTAGAGTTCTTGGACTTGGTTGTGCTTAACGTATCCCTAATTGATCAAAACTTCTATCCGTACTTAGCCTAAGCTAGGGATTGACAGAGGGTGTTGAGAATTTCCAACCTTTTTTTCTCTCCTCGGTTGCCCTTGTGTACCCAGGAAGTGTGTTCCCAAGCTTGCACTTACTCTTGCTTCGAACACCCTTCAATGCTCTCCTAGGACCTATAAAAGTCCCAAGTTAGTTCAAGAACTGAATTCCCTTAAGACAACCGACCCTATTCATTCATGCAATTCAAAGATCAAATTATTCTCTAGCTTTATGGAAAGCAATCCTAAAGATCCCTTAGTTTTTCTTCCCTTGGGGTATGGTCACTTCAAAATAGCATACTCCCCACGAGCTTTCCAACAAAACAAAAATCACAGCAAATGGATTTCATATGAGAAAGTTATGACCATTCAAGGTTCTAGGGTTAAAACAGGGTTCCAACAGGCTAACAGGCAAACAGGACTTCTCGAACTACTTTGTGTAGCGGCCTCACAATGCTCTAACAAATTTCTAATCTTTCCCAAATAATACCCCAAAATAGACCAACTATCTTTCCCCTAAAAAAATGGCCGAATTTTCCCATCAATCGCGATCGAGTGGTCTGTCAATCGCGATTGATATGTCAGTCACGATCGACGTGTCGGTCGCAATTGACAGGTCCGTCGTGGCTGTCAGTCGCGATTGATAGGTCAATCGCGATTGACACGTGGCTCGGAAATTTAGTCGATCATGGTCAAAGGGTCGTTGACTCTGTCGATCGCGATTGACAGGTTCGTCGCGAGTGGTCTATAGGTCGTGGTCAAACAGTCGTTGACTGGGTCAGTCGTGATTGACAGGTCCGCCGGGGCTGTCAGTTGCGATTGATGGATCGATCGCGATTGATGGCTCGATCGCAATTGACACGTGGTGCACGCAAATTCAATCGGTCGTGGTCAGTCGGTCGTTGACTCAGTCGGTCACGATCGAGGTGTCGGTCGCGATTGACAAAGCCATCGGCAAGTGTCCGTCGTCGTTTGTTGATCGCGATTTACAGGTCAATCGCGATTGACAGAAAACAGAGACATATCAAAATTTTAAGAACATATTTAGGAAGCTCTAAGCATGCACATCATGATTATGTACTTAGTTTAGCAAAATGACCATTTTTTCTGTCGGTTGCGATTGACAAAGGTCAACGCCTCGGGACCTCCACAATCAAATTTTTTACCTGTTGGAGCTAGTGCAGCTGCTGGTGATGCTGATTCTTGCAAAAAATCTCAAAAAATACAGAAAAGCACAAGCAGACAAAAGCTCTCTCGCTCTCTCTCACAAGTGAAATGAGGGAAATGGTGTGGGTGTGGTGATATGACCAAGAAGCTGAAATTTTTGCAATGATGGAGATGGAGGTGGAAGATGGTGATGATAATGGTGGTGATGAAGATGGTGAAGAAAACAAAAGAAAATAGATAAAAGTGAAGGAAATACCTATGACTCCAACGCCTCAACTCTACGTCTTACCATCACACGCTCGTCCTCAAAGCTCGGTCCCCGGCAACGGCGCCAAAATTTGGTGTAGCTCAGTGATCAGTAGCACCTCCTTTAATGTCAATCCGGGAAGACGTGAGGATGGTATGATGACCTCGAGCAAGTGAAGGCACAAGTGCGTGAGTGAGAAGCACACCAACATGCACACACATACACACACGCGCACACACGGCAAGACAAAGAGAAAGACAATGGAGTTCTTTTAGATTACTTCCAAAATGCTCATACAAGTTCAAATCTATTACAAGCTAACCTTAAAAATGAGCTCTCTAGCTCTATTTATAGTTTTTGACTAGCTTTTGGCCCTGTCCAGATCTAGTCTCCGGCCTAGTTAAAAATCAGGTTCTAGGGCCTATTTGGAGGCTCAAAGGGAGTCTAAAAATAGTGAAAATTGGTACGATGATACTTCTAATACTCCTCAAGCTCGAGGACTCCTAGGCTTGCACAAAATGGAGTTACAAAAAGGGTAAATGGTATTTACAATGATTTGTAGTGATGAGAATCACTATTATAAAGATGTTTTGGAAAAATTTGAATGGCCTACTTGCCAGATCTTCGTTGACTACTTAGTCTGCTTGTGCCTTCCCTCCGCTCTGGCTCCCTTCTTTGGCTTCCTTGTCTTGTGAGTCCTTCGGTGCCTTGACTGCTACTACCAACACTTCCCTAACCACTTTATGGGTAGGGTGAAACAGTTTCAATGAGTGATTTGGGAGAAGTGAAGGTAGTACAAAAGTGCTAGTGACATCCCTATCTATCCCTACTTGGAATGTGTGAATTAAGAATTAACATGTGTAGAAATCACATTTCGTTAAAGGATCCGCAAAGTATTCATCCAACTAAAACTTTTCCCATACTAGGCACACATCATCCCAGTCCTATAGGGCTTCAAACTCCTATGAGAAAAATTGGAATTGACCCCATCTATGGTAAAAGTCGAGCTTGGACTCACAAAAGAGTTTTGCTACTAATCCTTGGAACTAGTGGGATTTCATGTGAACATGATAAGTGTGGTTCGCAAGGGGGGTCTTCAATAGGTATCGCACCCAGGAAGTCTGTGAACACTTTTGATGGGACTAGTGGGTACTCCATTATAGGAATGTTCTTTTAATCGACTTGTTAATAGCGCTTAAGAGAGATGGAGAGGGAAGAGAGTAGAATTGATGTCGCCATTTCTGCATGAAAATCAACAATAGCAAGAATAATATAACTAAAGTGAAGCAACAAGAAGTTAACTAACCATACAATCTATGAGTCGCCATCTGCAAGAATCGTGAAGAAGATAATGTACATGAATCCCAAGACAACAAGGAACAAAAAACCTAACTACTCACTGAAGAAACAAAGGATACACGTCAAATGCAATTGTTGGTGATGAAAAGAGAGAGATGTATTATTAGATAGAAGTCCATATTTATACAATAAAGTGGCCCTTTAAGGCTCATTCCCACCCAATCCTTCTTGAACCTCCTGTTAGTGTCCATGTGAAAGGCCAAATGGCCACTAGACACTTCTTTGTACATGTTCTTTAATAAAACATATAGTGGTTTGGTCAGCCATAGACTGTAAGTTTGCCCGCATTTGTAAGACCTAAGAAGTCTGTCTTTGTGCTCCCTATGTACTGTGTTTTTTGCATATTCTACAGTCTCTATGCAGAGTTCTGTGTGCGATCTTAGGACTTACGACTAAAGTAGCGGACAAGCCTTGTCATTCGAGTCACCGAAGTCACCATTGGTGCCGTTGGCTGCACGCAAGGGAGGACCTCAACGATCAAGGAATATAGAGGTTCTCGGTACTTCCTAGGAGGTCACCCATCCTAGTATTGTTCCCCTCGGAGCGCTTAACTGTGGCAATCTCTTGCCACTAAGTTACACCCTTGTGGTGTCTGAAGAAGGGGAAAGACTAAGGTTGACATTACCTTGAACATGTCTTGGTTCCTCAAAGCTTCATTCTTTGCTTTCAAAGCCTATTTTTGAAGCATTTTCGGGGTGTCTTTTGGAGCACATTTTGGAGTACTTTCGCACATAGTTCTCTTTAAACAGGTCCAAGAACATCAAGAAGAGTGTTCTTTTGTACTTCTCCGACAATAAATACCAACCTTTGGGGTTGTGTTTTCAGCCACACTCGTAAAACTATAGTTTTCTTGGAAGGTTTCAATTTTGGTGGGAGCAGCTGCTGCAAATTTATGCAGGTTTTTGAGCCTAAAACATCAGAGTTGACAGACACTTGCAGGTGTTATTTGCTAGTTTTTGGGCTATGCATTCAGCCTTTGAGTGCCATTTTACTGCATATATTGAGCACATACACACCATGTATGCTTCTGTGGATGCCGCTTATGTACGTCCATGTGGTCATTGATATAGCGGTTACGTTCTTTGCATAAAGCCTTTTACGTTTGATAAAGAGGGTCGTGGTGAGGTTTTCTTAATTGGGAGACACCCAGATGTCGAGGTTTCTTCGATGATGCAGGTGGAAGACTTACCGAGCCTCCCCATAGGAGATGTATGATAGTTCATCATAGGTGCTCGATAAGCCTACTTGGCTTCTATTGGGTAACCAATTATATGCAATGGAGTTAGTGACTCACTATGTAGGCAAACATGTCAATACTTGTAGTTTTATGATATTTTGACACTGATCATATGCTCATTTTGCAGAGGATACGCTGGCAAAAGTTTTTCGTATTTTTTATTTTGTCAACTATACAGTGGTCGATTTACTCCTTGATACACTTATTCATTGGTGTTCAGACTTTTTTGACTCCGTTATCATTCTATTCAGTTCTCTACCATCATGGCATCAAAGGTCTCAAGCATATCCGGTGGATCAGGGTCTAGTGCTAGTGTTCTGAGGAGGAGTTATAACTTGCAGGGCAAAGACCATTTTGAGATCCGAAAATTGGATGGCACAAACTTTGCTCTATGGAAGAATTAGATTAAAGATGTGGTGCTAATTCAAAGGAGGCAATGGAAGCCAGTAAATGGAATTTCAAAGAAGCCTGCTGACATGGATGAAGATGATTGGGATGAGTTAGATGAAATGGCCAGGTCTACCATTCACTTGCATCTGGCAGATAATGTTTACTTTACAGTATTAGACCTTGAAAATGCAGAGGAGCTTCGGAAGAAGTTATGCAATACATATGAAAAAGAGACGGCATCAAATAAAGTCTATCTGATGAGAAAATTATATGACCTTTGTATGAAGGACACAGATAGTGTTGCTGCTCATCTAAATGATTGCGATGCTATATTCTCTTAGTTAGAGGCTCAGAAATGGATATGGATAATGAAATGAAAGCAGTATTGTTGTTATGCACCTTGCCATCATCATGGGATACACTTTGCACAACTATTAGCAATAGTGCACCTCATGGTAAACTCGTCTATGATGACATATGTGGAGCACTCTTGAGTGAGGAGATTCGTAGAGAATCTATTGTTGGCACCCAGAGTGGAGATGCTAGTAACCAAGACCAAGGTAAAGAGCAAAATCATGCAAGAGGTACAGGAAAATTTTGAGGCAGGGGAATCCAAAGAGACCATAGAAAATTCCAAAGAAATGATTTAGGTAATGATACTAAAGGGCATTGGAGTTGTGGTAAACCTAACCACTTTGAAGGTGATTGCAGGTTGAAGAATCAAAATAGCAGAAAGCAACAAAACAACTATGCATCCACAAGTGTGGATGATTTGGAGAACTTGTTCATGGTCCAACATCACATGATGAATACAATGTCTGTTAATGTTTCAAAATCAAATGGTAATGTCTAGTATGTTGATTTAGGGGCTTCAAATCAGATGACCAACCATGTAGAATGGTCTAGTGGTTTGCAAAAATTGTCTGTTCCTAGGTTTGTTGAAACAGGTGATGACACATCACATCCTATCAAGCATACAAGAAACATAGCACTATCTATTGAGGATGGGAAGGTAAAACATCTTGTTGATGTATTGCATGTTCCCAATATAACAAAGAATCTCGTTTCTATTGGACAAATGGTTGATCATAAATTACATGTCAGTTTTAATGCTACTGCTTTATATGTAGAAGAGTACAAACAAAATGGAAGGTTGATCACCAGACAAAACAAGTGGGTAGGATGTTCAACTTAAATGTGAAAATTCCTAAAATTAATGCAACCATGTTTGTAAAAGGTGCAAATTTTATTACTGACATAAAGATTTGGCATAAGCAAATTGTACATACAAATTTGTTGAGGTTGAAATTGATGTAGACAAAGGAGATTGTAAATGGACTACCAAATTTCAAGGTTGTAGAGATGCAAAAGGTATGTGAAGCATGTCAATTTGGTAATAGTCAAGGGCATCATTTTTGCATGACAAACATGTTAGTGAGAATGTGCTAGAAATAATACATAAAACTTTGGGGTCCTACAAAGACCACATGTATGAGAGGATGCAAGTTTCATGTCACTTTCGTTGATGATCATACAAAAAAAGTGTGGGTATACTTCATGAAAGAGAAGAGTGAGGTGTTTAATCAATTTCAACATTTTAAGGCCATGGTGGAAAAACAGATAGGGAAGTATATTTAGAAATTGAGATCTGATGGAGGAGCTCGATACATGTCAAATGAGTTCAATAGCTTTTTAAAAAGTCATGGAATTCAACAATAGTTTTCATGTAGGTACATACCACAATAGAATGGCATTGGTGAATGCAAAAATAGAAATATTGTAGAAATAGCAAGAGCCTTGATGGCTCAGAAAAATATGGCTCATTGTTATTGGCAGAAGTTGTGCACACTATTATATACATCATGAACAAAACTCTGACTATTGTTGTACATCAAGTTACACCTAAAGAGAAGTTTATAGGTAAAAAACCAAACTTATCACATATGAAAGTATTCACCTGTATTGCATATGTACATGTTCCAAATGATGTGAGGATGAAACTTGATCCAAAAGCAAAAAGAGTATCTTTATTGGGTATTCCCTTGAGCAAAAGGGATATAAATGTTACAACCACTCACATGATAGGTGAAGGTAAGCATAGATGTGGCATTTGATGAAATTTCAAGCTTCTATGTAGATGCCAAATAATGACTTAATCTTGATTCAAATGGCAAAGGAAATGCAGAAAACTCAAGTGCACAATCTCAGGTTTTGAGTGGACTTGATGTATCACCAAGCAATAGTTCCAACTCAAATCCATAGAGTGGAAGATTTCATGGAAATTTCAATCCAACAAATTCATTGACTACATCTAAAAAAGGTAAAGAAACGGTTTCTGCTAATAATGAAACATCTACAAGTTTTGAAGACATTTATGGAGATTCAAGTGGTTCAAAAAAGAGCCTTGATGAGAAATTGAATTGCCATCTGTGAAGACTCAAGGATTGCCATCTTTGCACTTGCTTCTCTATGTCGCACACTGACTGAATGTCTCTTGCTCTTCTCTCTCCTAGTGTAGACTATGCTCACCTTGCTTAGTCTAACCAAGAATAATTCATGCCTTGAGTTGAGTATCGGCAGCTTCTCTATTAAATTGAATGTCTTCAACGACATCTTGGCCTTCTTCTCCTAGTCTTCAAAACTCTTTGCTCTTTGACAAGTACAACCAAACCTGTACTTTATGGCTGCACTTTGACTTCCTTTGTTTCTCACAAAGGATTGCTTGCTTCCTTTGTCTTTGACTTAGGTGCTCCAAGCACACTCCTTTGATGATGGTGAAGATGCCTCCTACAAGCGTCCTACTTCTCCAAGCTTCAAGGGATGAGGTTCCCAGTTACCTTCCCTTTTCCTCTTGAGGGCACTCAGTCCTTATACCTGAAAATAAGAACACTTCTTCCAACCAACCATCAACAAGAAAATACCTTTTCCTCTTCAAGAGACCTTCTTGCTTCCAAAATGAAAGCATCTTGGCTTTTTCTATTGGTTCAAGCCTAACCAAAGCTTTTTATGGTTCAAGCCTAACCTCTCACAAATGATCCTACAAGCTTTCGAAACACCAAAAAGAGATACATACAATAAATATACCTCTTACAAATAGGAAGCTCTTCTTGGAAGTCTTCAAATTCCTTGCTTGTCCACGTCTTTCTAAGACCTTAGTCTTCCAATGTCACACTCAAGTGACTTAGCAAATACTTATGTCTTCCAATGTCACATACAAAGTGACTAGCAAATGCACATGCACTTAATAGTGCTCTTACAAATTACCGAAAGCAATCACTTTTACCTTTGGGGGGTTCCAATGCAATGACTAGTAGCTTCTCTTCTCCTTGAGTCTTCGTTTTTAAGCTTCAACACCTCTTGGATTATCTTCAGCCTTTCCAAGGCTTTGTCTAATACTTTAGTTCCTGTTTATGTCAAAAGAGACACACCACAATTCTTCTTGCAAACAACTCACCCTTCTAGGGAAACATTCCTCATAAGCATACAAGTTTGAGAGTGCAAATACCAAACCTTTCATATAACCTTCAAGTACTCTTCTTACAACTCTAGTGACTTGTTTGAGACCTCAAAGCATGTATGAGGCTCTGATATCAATGATAGAGCAAAACAATGCTCTGAAACCACTGATGGAGCAAAACAAGGTGTGTCGATGCAGAAGCGTAAATAAGCTTACAACCTCACAAGGATCTTGAATATGGAATTTTAATCGCGAAGCACTCATTTACTTAACCACAACACCATACATTTACTCTTGCACACATTTAGTACATAATCATTCACAAATTCTTCTTCATGTAATCCATCCAGAGAGGCATTTTGGGCATCCTCAAACATATACCAAAATAGCATATATAAACCAACTTGACATTGTGCCATCATGTATATACTCACCATCATGTATATACTCTAGAATATCATGTCTAGATGATAAACTTCCAATATCAACAATGAACCATGAGCAATACCTTCTACAAATTGACAACTTTTGCCTATCGAAAACATTGGAGTTTTCAGGTTTCGATCGTGCCTCCTTGCCTGTCTTAGTTGGACTTCGTGCATGGTTAAAAAATTGAGCCATCGGTGCTCGTCTAACTCTCTGAGTGTGTCCAACCGAAATGACAGTGAGTCTTCCGGTAGAAGTTTCTGAGCGATTGCTACGCGTAAACTTGGTATGACTATCTCCATTGGTGCTATTACTTCTAATCCATAAGCTAGTTTGAAAGGCGTCAATCCTGTTGTTACCTTGTAAGTAGTTCGGTATGCCCATAACATTGCAGGTAGCAGTTGATCCCATCTTTCCGGTGCTTCCATGATCAATTTCCGAAGCATATTCAGTAAAGATTTGTTTGTACTTTCGGCTAAGCCATTAGCACGAGGACAATAAGGAGAACTAAATTTATGTGTGACCTGGAACGACTGTGTAAGTGCCTTCATTAAATTGTTTACAAAATGAGTGCCTTGATCTGAGACAATTTGCAGTGGTAAGCCAAAACGTGGAAAGACATCGGTTAGTAGACACTTTGCTACCGTAACTGTTGTAGCAGACCGTAAAGCCCAAGCTTCTGCCCATCTGGTTGCATAGTCTGTACAGGTCAGTATGTAATGATTGTTACTGAAGACTGCTGGAGGTGTAATTGGACCGATAAAATCTAGACCCCATTTCTGGAAATGTTCCAATGGTAAGATGGGTTGCAGAGGAAAGAGATGACGTTGCAACGGTTGGCCAGATCTTTGACAAGTATCACATTGTTTGACAAACTGTGAGATATCTCTGTACATCGTTGGCCACCAGAGACCACTCTGCAGAATTTTCTGGTGAGTTAAATCTGCTGCAAAATGGCCACCGGAAGGAATCGAGTGAGCCAAAGTGATAACTGAGTTAACTTCATGCGGTGGAATACATCAAAGTAGGATTCCGGTGTGATCTACATAATATAATTCTCCAGCAATTAACGAAATCGGTAGCTAAAGACTGCAATTTTCCTTCGTACTGCCCTAGAAGTCTGAGATGGAAGGCAACCATCAGTGAGAAAGGTCAAGATCTGATCATAATATGAAAATGGGATAGGTGGGTCTGCAGAATCTTCATTAATAGGTTCTGACACATAAATCGCGGGTGTCGTGTCATCCATGCCCACGGGAGCTTCACCGGAATCTAAGCGAGATAAGAAATCTACTAAGGCATGTGAACTATCTGGCCGGTGAATGACTTCGCAGTCGAATTCCTGCAAGAGTAGTACCCATCGTGCTAATCGACCACCTAGATGTTGTTGCCGAACTAGATAGACAAGTGCAGCATGATCTACATGAAATGTGAATTTACGGCCCAACAAGTAATGTCTGAATTTCTTGACCGAATATACTAGCCCTAGACATTCTCTTTCTGTTACAGAGTAATTCTTCTCAGCAGGAGCTAATCTTCGACTTGCATAATACACTGGTCTGAACCATTTATCAATTTGTTGCATTAGCACACTTCCTATTGCTATATCTGAAGCATCGACAAATACATGAAATGGGTGATCCCAGTCCAGCAGTTGTAAGATAGGAGCTTGTGTTAATAAATGCTTTAAACGATCAAATGCTATCTGGCATTCCTGGGTCCATTCAAATTGTCGAGGTGTTTTGCTGATTAGCTTGTTAAGTGGTATAGCCAGATGAGCAAGCCACCGTAAGTGTCTTCCATGCCACCGTACTTGGCCCATAAAGCGCATAACTTCTTTTGGAGTAGCTGGCACCGGAGCTTCTAATACTACCGAAATTTTATCTGGATCTACTTGGATACCTTGTGCAGATACAATGTGGCCAAGTAACTTGCCACATGAGACCGCAACACTGATTTGTTTGGGTTCAAGCAGAGTCTATACTCTCTGCATTTCTGAAAACAGCACCGTAAATGGAACAGGTGCGCTATCATCTTACCGAAAATTGAAAAATCGTCGAGATATACTTGCATAAAGGAAGTGAGATAAGGAGAAAATATCTCCTGCATACATCTTTGGAATGTGCTTGGTGCGTTTCTTAATCCAAACCACATTACTGTACAAGCAAAGACACCCCAATTGGTAATAAATGCAGTTTTTGGTATATCTTCCTTGGCCATTCTCACTTGGTTGTAGCCACTATATCCATCTAGAAATGAGTACATCTCGTGGCCTGCTACTCTATCAAGCATGATATCCAAAAAGGGGATTGGAAATGGATCCGGTACAGTTGCTGCATTTAATTTCTGGTAATCTACACAGATTCTCAATTGCTTGTTTTTCTTTGGCACAATCACAATCGGAGAGATCCATTCATTGAATCCAACTTTTAGTAACCTATCAAGTTCTGCCTTTACCTGAGATGCATAATGGGGATTCATCCGGTAGCTGGTTTGCTTTATCGATCTTGCCTCTGGCTTCAGCATGACTCTGTGCTGGTAGATGCGGGGGTCCAATCCTTTCATGTCTTTGTAGTCCCATGCAAAGACGTCAATGAATTCTCAGAGTAGCTGGATTAAACCTGCTTGAAATGTTTCCGGTAAGTTTTTCTTTATCTTCACAAAACGCGGATGATCTTCATCTCCTAAATTGTAAGTGATCAGTTGATCTTCGGGGACATAGAACTGTTGATGTTTCTCTGTGTTGTCTGTTGGTGGACTAACATGTAAACATGCATACTGAATCATTGACTCCACTGCATATAACCACTAACCAAAAGAAGCCAACTAGGCATATCGACCACCTATGAACAACAAGCATATATCTCCTATGGTGAGGATAGGTAAGTCTTCCACTTGAATCATTGAAGAGAGCCCAAGATCTAGGTTTCTTTGAGTTAAGAAAACCTTACCATGGCCCTCCTTATCAATGCCAAAGGCTTTATGCAAAAACATAATTTCTATATCAATTACATGGATGTACATAAGAGATATCCATAGAAGCTTACATTGTGTGTTTGTGATCAATATATGCAGTAAAATGGGACTAAAAAGCTGAAATTATAGCCCAAACACTAAGCAATGATACTTGCAAGTGACTCTCAACTCTGTTCTTTAGGATTAAAAACCTATATAAACTTTCAGTGGTTGCTTCCACCATAACTCAAAACCTTTCAAGATACTTGTAAATTTACCAGTGTGCCTGAAAACATAGCCCCAAAGTTGAATATTTATTGTTGGAAAAATACAAAGAACACTCTTCTTGATGTTCTTGAAATAGTCTAAAGAGATCAAGTTGGATCGAAGAATCACCCCAAAAATGCTTCAAAACAGGCTTTTTAAGCAAAGAATGCAGCTTTGAGGCCCAAAACTTGTTCAAGATAAGTGAACCTTAGTCTTTCCCCCTCCTCAAGGACCACAAGGGTGTAGCTTAGTGGCAAGATATTTCCAGTTAAGGAAGCTCTTCGGAGAATAGTACTGGGATGGGTGACCTCCCGAAAAGTACGAGGAACCTCTATTTTCCTTGATCATTGAGGTCCTCCTCATCTGCAACCAACGGCCCCAACAAATGACTTCAATGATTTTGATGACTTTCATTGACCCACCAATTGATAGATTTTCATTTTCAAATTGTTGAAAATATAGCAAGCTTCAATGGAAGCTTTCATACCTATTCATGCCCCATCCTCCATTTTTCTTCATAAGAATTCTACTTTGTGTTACTAGTTTAGAGATCATGTTCCAAGTGCATATGAACGCAGTCATTAGCTCTCTTCAACAAATAATATATCAATAAAAGAAGAATAAATTATGCATCTGAAAAAAAATCGTAGCCTATTTACCTCTTCCTTAGATTTAGCATGAAAAAGGGGAATCACCATCAAATTGCATTGCATGACTCACATAAATTAGCCATAGAAGTCACCTCATTTCATGCACGAAGCAAAAAATGCTCCTTGATTCATGGAACCCACCGATTTGAGCAAATACTTATTTAAGGAAGGGGCGCACGTTTTATTACCGTGGCTCCTACAGCACCATGGCTCCTCATAGATCTTGTTTAGGTGATACTATGAAGATGTAGCGAAGAGAAGGCATGACCTTTGTATAATCTGCTACAAGTTTCTTGTACTGTTCAGAGGAAGTAAGTGATCTGGTTTTTTTTGTTACACTTTCTCTCTCTACAAGTGTTGAAGAATGTGCCGCAGGTCTTATGTATGTCTTACTGGAAAGAATTGTACTGATGTGATTTCATAACATGATATATGTGAAAGCAAGTTGCATATTTTGATGACAGAGAAAGGATCATGGTGAGAACTCCAAGGAAAGAGTACCTACTGTAAGTTCTTTGATTTCAAGAACTTATGAGCGCTTGTGCTTAATTCTCTATATCATAACTAGTTCGTATGAAATATGGATGCGCATATATGTTGAACTAAAGTTGGCCCATTGTCATCTAGTCTGAGCGCCTTGAGTGCAGACTTGTTGGATGTGCCAAAGGAGTTAGTGAATTACCATCCATAAGCAACCATCTGCAAGGTACACATGTATGCAGCAAGAAGGAACAACATTATGCTCAATAATACTATTATGTTGTAATTTGCACATGTATTGATTATAATAGCCTCACTATCTGTTGTTCAGTCAAGACAGAAACTCACACATATGTTTCTTGTTTGACATGATACCATGATATGACATGATTGCGATATGATGAGAGATTTTCATACAAGAAAACACATGGTCTTTTATTAATGACATGATGGCACATCGTGCGTTCAAACAAATTTGTTCTGAAGGTTACATGTTACAGGTTGCAGGTTGAGATGAACATCAAATAAATGACAAAGAAATATATGGTTGTCAGACAACTCATATGCACCTGCAAGAGATAAGCATTACATATTGTTTCTAAGTCATATTGCTCGGAAGGTATATTAAAATCTTACAGGTCTCCTCTTGGGAGATATTACTCTGAAAGCTGATGTATGATTATGTGTGTGAAACCTTGAAATTGATATTGTTGCAGGATAAAGTATACAAAGAAATGTATTGACTCCTTAATGTATAGATGAAGACAAAGAAACTCGAGACGAGCAGAAGACTCCAAAAAGGCAAAGGGCTGCCATCATAAAGTTGGATAAGATTCAAGAAGGAATTCTTATCATATGTTTCCTTATCAATTGAGTTGAAGACAAGCCATAAGAAGAAAGCTAGCACTAGCTAAGGTTCGGGTTCAAGAATATAAATGCCTAAGTTACCCAAGATCACAAATAGATAGAGAAGAGAAACAAGGGCATCAAGAGGAGCAACAACAAGACAAAGAGGTAGACGATGTCAAAGAAGAAGAACAATATGATAACTTATTTATATAGAAAAATTATGAAGAATGTACAATAGAATGAACGAAGTGCAACCGGCAACCAATTGAATGTAGAATGTAGCCATGCCCTACTACAACAAGAACTCACAAATAGTGGGTTTGATGAATCTTTCATAGAAACAATGCACTTATTGATAAAAGAAGTCGGAGTTGTTGATGCTTTTAGAGTCTTTATGAACCTTCCCCAATAGATGCTTGCAGATACTACCATCCGAGTGCTAGTATGACCAAATCTATCATGATGCTCCATCCTCTGTAGTCATACACCACTGCCAATCACTCCAATTGATACATCCTCATTTGCTACCACCCACTCTCCACCAATCTCCACAGGCAAGCAATCCCAAGATCTTCTTTCAAGTTTTGAAACCCCACCATGCATAGTCATCCCATCGATCGCCACCACCTCTTCACCTATCACTCCTTCACAACCATTAGCCGCACCTACAATCGCCCCTCCACCACCTCCCATTCGATCTCTGGTCCCAATCTTTCCCTTCTAACTAGGATCATTTGCAACAACTTCACCATTTTTAACTTTTCTCAATTTTTGCACTATGGTTAAGCCATTTGCAACATTCTTCCAACATGCATCATGTACATCACCACTTTTTGCCACATTCCCACACCCACCTATTTAATATCACTACCATGCATGAGCACACCACTAAACCAATGGACATCTCCCCACCTATAAAGGTTCCCCCATCCCCTCCCCCCACTTCAAACCCTCCCATATTCCCCATTCCCCCTCCAACACCACTCACGGGCATAACCACCTTCCCAACCCCCTTTCTTGGTGTCGTAGAGATTTACATCTCTACATCTCAAGATAAACCCATTGAAGGGTGCAATTTAATTTTGACACCTTGTATGTGGCAATGTATGAAGGATCTTAAGTGACAGATTCCATAGTATTTAATCAAATGCGAAAATAGAATCAAAGTTTTGTTAGAAAGTGTATTTGTTTCTATTCTTCCAAAACTTGGTTAATAAGAAAATGAAAGATTTATTGTTATGTATGCACATCCTATAGTTGATACTTTGGTTAGTTCAATTTCTCTAAACCATGAGATCATGAGTCGAAATCCATGTGAACCCTTAAACTTTCTAACGTGAAACCATATACTGAAAAACAAAATAAATAAAACAATAAATTATGTAAAACAAAACAAAACAAAAGCATCAATGTAAAATCAAAAGCATACCTAAAAATAGGGAAACGAAAGTGCAAACGAATTCAGAAAGAAAGCGAAAGAAGTGAAAAGCATTAATGGGAAGAACAAATAAAACAAAAGCATTACCATCGCATGCTTTTTTGGCATCGTTATCTTTTGCTTTTCCCATCATAGTTGATCACTGGGCTTCTTATAAAAGAACCCTCTTGGGACCATTGTAATCATCGAAGGAAGATTATCCAACGTTCGTTGAAGAAAGGATGAACGATCAATGGTGAAGATCTTATATATGTTGAAGATTTGAAGGACTATTTGGAAGAAGCTCTATGCTTGGAGAACCTCTGGTTGAAAAAGGTGGCTACACACACACTTTGAAGATAAAGGTGATTGTTCTAGACATCTATGGTGATGAAAATAGGTCTACACACATATTTGATGGAGATTCTTGAGGATGAATAAACATTATTATTATTTTCATTACAGTTGTATCAACACTTATTATTATGAATCAATGTTTCTTTTCAATGTTCCTTTACCTGGTTTCTTCCAATTCCCACTATACTTATCTTTTCTAATTCCCATTAATCTCATCTATCTCCAACTTGCCTATTTTTCTTTTCCCATATCTCACATGATCCATGATGAATCTATTATCTTCATATCACCTATTTCCATCTTTCACATGATGATGAATTTCTATCCAATTTTCACACATCTCTCTTATTTCCAATCTCCTATATGATGAATTTCACCTATCTCACTTATCTTTTCTATTCTCTTTTATCACAATGAATTGTCCAAGTTATCTAATCAGTGTCCATGATCTCATCTATCTATTTGTGAGAGTCTATATTCAAACTCTATCTCCTAAGTTGCCTGAAGCACCCTTCATGTAATGTCTATTTGGAACATTGGAAGTTGACCTGATCCACTCAGTTGAGCCCTTCACGACAACTGAATCAGATGTGAAATATGTCCATTTGTCTCGACAACTGAACTCGACGTGAAAGTTCCTCAGCAATTTGGCAAATCAGGAGGTACAATTACAAGTTGATTCCAAGTACTCATATTTTACTTTTTCATTCATTACATAAGTGAACAATGGGCAAAAAGGGTTGTGCAAAGCACACCACACAAGACATAGATTCTAGTGTGGACGCATTGATTAAAAAGAAGTTTTCAGAATATGATGAGCAGTTTAAAGAGATGAAAACACTTATCCAATCAAAAATTGAAAAAGTATTATCTCTAACTCAAGAATTAGATGATTTTTTGAAGATATTAAAATGTTATGTAAATTGTTAAAAGAGATGATTGATCATGAAGTATCAAGTTTGAAACACAGGTTTGAAATCTTGTTCAACCAAGTAAAAGAAATTCAATCATGCAGGTGTGAACGTGAACATCAAATATTACGAAGGGGAATGGAAGGAAATAGGAAATTATCTAAGTACTCTGACACCCTCCTCAAGATGGTCCACAAAAAAATTCAAGAACATCAAGAAAAAGGCTTTCAACTTCTTCCTAAAGTATGGATTTATTTGATGACACTAAACGGAAGGTGAAATCTCCACAATGGGTTCTAGGAAAGGGAAGTCTTCAAGTTCAAGTTATGAGAGACATGCATGATGTAATAGAGTCTCCACAAATGCTAGCTCGCAAATGAATGTCAGCTCCCCTCTCAACCAATCCTTGCATATGTAGCTATTGAGGACTCAATTTCTTTGAATCTAAACCACTCTTTAAAAGAGTGAATTTACTTGAGAACCATTCTTTTCACAATCAATCCACACCACCCTTTTGTGGATTGATTCCTTGCCACCCTTTATCTCAAAAGGTGCCATTAGAAAGAATGGTCCATAATGCTCAGGCTCATAGGACTTAAATCCAAGAAATCCTCCTTGCTGCCCTTAAGACTTAACCACTAGCTTAAGTGGATTCCTCATCCTAGAGAGCATATGAACCTATGCTTAAGTATAGTCTTGAGATCTTTGTCCAAATGTACATTTGAAACAACCAAACACTCAAATAGACTTTATTTTATACCATTCTTCCGCTCTTATGAAAGATTTTTATCCTCATACATATATATATATATATATATATATATATATATATATATATATATATATATATATATATATATATGCATTTCCCCAAGCCTCATGATCTAACCTATAAGAACATGCTTTGTTTTGTTCATTCATTCATTAGGTTACCAACTTAGAACTAGAAAGTAGGAAAGCTTTGTTGTATTGTGGAAACTTTCTCGTGAGTAGAATTATCTTCATTTCCATCCTTACATTTGTTACTGTTAGTGTCCATGTGAAAGGCCAAATGGCCATTGGACACTTTTGTATATGTTCTTTAATAAAACATATAGTGGGTTGGTTAGACACAAATTGTGAAAAAGGTAGTGACCAAGGCATGGACCTTGGCATACCTTGTCATCTCAGTCATCAAACTCACCGTTGGCATCATTGGTTGGACGTGAGGGAGGAACTCAATGATCAAGGAACACGGAGGTTCTTGATACTTCCTGGGAGGTCACCCATCCCAATATTGTTCCCCCTAGAGGTTGCTTAACCGTAGCAATCTCTTGCCACTAAGCTACACTCTTGTGGTGCTTGAAGAAGGGGAAAGAATAAGGTTAAAATTATCTTTGACAAGTTTGAGGCCCCTCAAAGCTTCATTCTTTGCTTTCAAAGCCTATTTTTGAAGCATGTTTGGGGTGATTTTTGGAGCCATTTTGGAGTACTTTTGTGCATAGTTCTATCGACAGAGATCCAAGAACATCAAGAAGAGTGCTCTTTGTACTTCTTCAACAATGAATTTTCATCTTTTGGGATGTGTTTTCAGCCATACTTGTTATCTACAGGTTTCTTGAAAGGTTTTAGTTGTGGTGGGAGCAACCATCGGAAGTCTATGCAGGTTTTTGAGCCTAAAGAATAGAGTTGAAAAACACTTGTAGGTGTTGTTGGCCAGTGTTTGGGAAGTGAATTCAGCTTTTTAGTGCCATTTTACTGCACACATTGAGCACGTACATGTTGGAGCAGGACAATCAACAATTGGTGATTATAAAGCCTAGAAGTGAAGATATGAAGAAAAAGATTGAAGTTCAACTTCATGAAGTGAAGTGAAGATTCAGGAAGCAAAGTTCTTCAAACATATGTACATTAGTTTTGTAAATACTTCAATATACTTGAAGTAATGACGAATCAACACTCATATGTATATATAGATACGTGTAGATGGTCGTATTAGAAGTGAGAGATGAAATATAGATGAATAGATGATGTGTAGTGGATGTATCATCCATCAGATGTATGAAGAGTTGAATAGAAAGAATGTTCAGAGAATTGTGCGTCGATCTTTTCTCTAGTTCTCCTTTTGTATTTGATTTTATCAGAAATCCTTTTGTACACATCTAATTCAATAGTTAATCTATCTATAGTTAAAGTTTGAGAGTCCAATTGCAAACAAGCTGAGAGAATTTTTTGTAGGAACATTCATATGTGAGAAAGTATTGAGTGTCTTTTGAAACAGGTGCAATTCCGATGGTCAAAGAAATGGTTAATTCTCAGTGCACAGTGTAAATTTTTGCACAAATGAGGAGTCAAAATCTAAGTTTGGAAGGTAAGCCATCTATGGCTAAAAGCATTCACTTAAACAGGTTCTACTTTGGGAGAACCATGTGTTAGAAGTTGCAGGTGTCAAAGTCAACTCTACAAGAAGGCAGTTTCAGACATAGGTAGATTGTTTGAAACATTTCTCATAATCTACTTAAGCTTTTGAAGTGTTTTAACTTGGAGGAGGTGTGCAAACTCTAGGCAAACATCCTACAAAGTTTCATCAGAAACTTTACACAAATGATTAGTGAATGAGTCAATAATGTGCAACAGACTTTTCTGTGAAATGACTTTCTTCACAGTTAGTTAAAATCTTGATAGTTTGGTGTTTGTCTTCCAAAATTGGTTGGAGTTTAAAGTTATTCTTGATATAGATGTAGTCTAACATCAAGGGTAGATTGTTCTTTTGGAGATTAACACTCTCCATCAGTGGTATCAGAGCAGGAAGTATCAGAATTGAAGAAAGGAAGACCTCGACTGCTGCAGATATACAAATTTCAAATCTTGAAGATTCAAAAGGATAAAGTGTGTAGGAAAAGTTGAAGGAAGACACACAAAGGCAATCAAAAGGATCAGAAGGAGTAAACTTCAAAGCTAAGATACATTCATTCCTTATAAGGATTAAAGATTTCATAGTACAGGTGAAGCAAGGATGGGAGATAGTCTCCAAATTGAGAAGTTGGATAGAGAGAACTATCCAGCTTGGTCTATGAGAATGGAAGCTCATCTTATGCGCAAAGATCTGATGGGATACATCACAGGAGAGGAAGAAAAGCCAGAGTTTAAAGATCCTAGTGTTCCAACTAGGGAAGAGCTTGCAGATATAAAGATTTGGATGAAGAAGGATGCTCAAGCAAGGAGCATAATCTACATGGCAGTGAATGATTATTTGCGTCCTCATATTAGAGGACTTGAAAGTGCAAGTGACATATGGAATGCTTTGGAAGAGCATTTTTAGAATACAACCAAATCAAGGAAAGCTTCATTATGGGCAGAGTTTACTACATTTAAGAAGAAGGCTTCACAATCAATATCTGATTATGTGACAAAGATGAAAGACATTGCTGATTCTTTAGGTGCAGTTGATGAAGATATTGAAGAAGATAAGTTGGTAAGACAAATTCTTACAGGGCTAAGAGGAGATGAGAAGTGGAAGCCTTTTATTTTGTCTACAGAACTTTCATTAGATCATTTCACTCCTGATTTGAATCAATTGTTAGGAAATATGCTAACTTTTAAGAATGATATCAAAGGAGATGTTGATAAGAGTGCAGGTCATGCAATGTATTTTAAAGACAAGAAGAAAGCTAGCAAAGGAGAGCAACAATCAGTTGAAGATGAAGGTACTCCAAGTCAAGCAAACTTCCTAAGAGGAAGAGGAAGTGGCAGAAGTAGAGGAAGAGGTAAAAATAACAAAGATAATGTCAGAGCTTGTTGGATATGTTGGTAAGACCAATCATCTATCTCATGATTGTTGGCATAATAATCAAAGCAATGGTAACTTTAATCAGAATTTTATTCAAAGAGGAAGAGGTGGCAGATATCAGAGAGGAAACTTCAGAGGTAGAGGTGGTAGGAATTCTTTTGGAAGAAGTGGAGGAAGAAACTTCCAAAATCAATCCTACAATAACACCTACTACAATTATGCATCAGATCAGAAAATTCAACTCTTATTATGAACGCAGCATGTGAAGCCTCACATGAAGACATGAGAGTATTTTATATTGACTCAGGATGTAGCAATCATCTGAGTGGAAATATTGCTTTGATGACTGATCTAGATCATAAGGCAATCAATCACATAGTTCAAACAGGTGATAATACAAAGCACAAAGTAAAGTCAATTGGTTCAGTTAAAGCCAAAGATGGAAGTACTCTCTTGAGTAAGGTTCTCTACGTTCCTACAATTCCAAAGAATTTAATTAGTGTAGGACAAATTGTGGAAAAAGGATATGAGGTAAGGTTCACTAATGATGGAGTTTATGTTGAAGACCCTAGTCAACGGTATAAACAAATTGTTATAGGAAAGAAGGAAGGAAGGCTCTTCACATTAAAGATACAAGGTAATATTGGACATGCTATGTTTACATATGGAGAGCAAAAGGTGTCTGAATTGGATCTTTGGCATAAAAGACTTGGACATTTTAATGAAAGAGGTATCAAAGAAATGGCTAACAATGGTTCAGTGCTTGGATTGCCTGATGTTGCAGGTCAACACATGACACACAGATGTGAAGCATGTCAGTTAGGTAAGGCTCATAAGCAATCATATAATAAGCATGGTTTTATGTATTCAGAAAGACTTGAATTGGTACATACAGATGTGTGGGGTCCTTCAAAGGACTTCAGTATAAATGGTTCAAGATATTATGTCATATATGTTGATGATGCTACCAAGTGGATCACAATTTATGTGATCAAAGACAAGTCAGAAGTGTTTAACACATTTAAACACTATCATGCATATGCAGAAAGAATTACAGGACAAAAATTGAAGAGGTTAAGGTCAGATAGAGGGGGAGAGTATTTCTCTAATGAGTTCAGTGATTATTTGTGGAATGCAAGTATAAAGAGAGAGGTTACTTGCAGGTACTCTCCTCAACAAAATGGGGTAGCAGAAAGAAGAAATAGAACTCTTGTTGAGTTTGCAAGATCAATGATGAAGGAGGAAAATTTCCCTAATTATTTGTGGGCTGAGGCTGTAAACACAGCCACATATTTGGTCAATAGGTTGCCATGTAAAGCTTTGCAGGGTATGACACCATATGTAGCTTGGTGGGGTAAGAGACCTACCTTGGATCATTGTAAAATATTTGGATGTTTGGCATATGCATATGTGCCATCATAATTGAGGCATAAATTGGAACCTAAAACAGAGAACTATGTATTCATTGGTTATGATGACAAGCAAATGGGTTATAGGTTGTGGAGTCCATCCACAAAGCAATTCCTTGTGTCTAAGGATGTTACATTTGATGAGCAAGGTACTTGGTATGCAGGTACACTTAATGTTCATGCAGATGTTGAAGAAGTTGTGAATCAAAAGAAAGGTAAATCAAAGGTTCAGATATTTGATGAAGAAGAGAACAATGAAGTACAGGTTGAAGTTGAAGAAGTGCCAAGCTTTGATCTAGAATGTGATGAACTAGAAACTTCAAGAAGTGGAGAACTCAGAAGGTCATTTAGGCACAAATGGCAACCTACAAGGTATAGCTATGATACTTCATTCTTGACTACTAAAGATTATGCTTACATGTTGAAAGCAGATGAAGACCCATCCACATATGATGAATCCAAAGGGAAGAAGAATTGGGAAAAAGCTATGCAAGAGGAATATGATGCATTGATGGAAAATGAGACTTGGGATTTGGTTCCTAAACCAAATAGCCAGAAGATCATTGGATGTAAATAGGTCTACAAAACAAAAAGGTTTGCAAATGGAAGTGTATCTAGGTACAAAGCCAGGCTTGTTGTAAAGGGATATGCACAGACATATGGTGTGGACTATGATGAAACTTATAGTCTTGTTGCAAAAATGGCAACCATAAGGACTCTCATAGCAATTGCTGCTTGCAAAGGTTGGAAATTGTCTCAATTAGATGTGAAGAATGCTTTTTTGAATGGTTATATTTCAGATGAAGTTTATATGGAACAACGAGAGGGTTTCAAGGATCAAGTGTATCCAAATTATGTGTGTAAGCTCAAGAGAGCTTTGTATGGGTTGAATCAGGCCCCAAGGGCATGGAATTATAGGCTTGTAAAATTCTTAAAGGAACTTGGATTTCAAGCATCAAAGGCATATAATAGCTTACTAGTCAAAGCAAGTGAGGACGGATTTATTTATGTTTGTATTTATGTTGATGACATAATACTTACAAGAACGGATGACAAAGGTATACACATGATTAAGAAGCAGATGGAGAAAGAATTCAAAATCAGTGATTTGGGAAATTTGTCATTCTTTTTGGGAATGGAGATTTCATATACTCAACATGGAGTATATGTAACTCAAGAAAGGTATCTGAAAAATTTGCTAACCAAATTTAAAATGGAAGATTGCAGGATAGCACCAACTCCAATGGAAGTGAATCATAGATTGAGTAGATATGGAGGATAAGAATTCAAAGATATGAAGCTTTATCATAGTTTGGTGGGTAGCTTGATTTATGCTACATTAACAAAACCTGACTTATCATATGCAGTTGGAGTTCTATCCCAATTCATGCATTGTCCTAGAAAGGAACATTGGATTGCAGGACAAAGAGTACTTAGGTACATCAAGGGCACACTTAAAGAAGGTTTGTATTATGGATTTACTTTAGATACAAGAGTCAAGATATACAGTGATGCAGATTGGGCAGGTAATTCTGATGATAGAAGATCAACACATGGATATTTGTGTTATGTGGGAGATAAGCTAATTTCATGGTGCTCTAAGAAGCAACATACAGTTGCTTTATCATCTACAGAAGCAGAATACAAAGGATGGTAGAAGCTGCAAAGGAAGTAATATGGTTAAAGACTCTTATGAAGAGTTTTGATATTATTCAAAGTACTCCTATCATTTGTGGAGACAATATGAGTTCTTTATATTTGGCAGCAAATCCTGTATTCCATGCTAGAACTAAAAATATTGAGATTCAGTATCATTTTTTGAGAGAAAAGGTTGTTGATAAAGAAATAGAAGTTATGCATACTCCTACAAAAGATCAACTTGCAGATATGATGACAAAGAGTTTAGATGGACCAAAGTTGCAGAGGTTTAAAGATATGGCAGGAATAAAGAAGATGCAGGTAATCACAATTGATGATTGAGGGGGAGCTGTTGGAGCAGGACAATCAACAATTGGTGATTATGAAGCCTAGAAGTGAAGATATGAAGAAAAAGATTGAAGTTCAACTTCATGAAGTGAAGTGAAGATTCAGGAAGCAAAGTTCTTCAAACATATGTACATTAGTTTTGTAAATACTTCAATATACTTGAAGTAATGACGAATCAACACTCATATGTATATATAGATACGTGAAGATCGTTGTATTAGAAGAGAGAGATGAAATATAGATGAATAGATGATGTGTAGTGTATGTATCATCCATCAGATGTATGAAGAGTTGAATAGAAAGAATGTTCAGAGAATTGCGCGTCATGCACCTTGCCATCATCGTGGGATATGTTTTTGTTGACCCCATAAAAGTCATATTGGTCAAAGTCAATCATAGTCAAAGTCAACCACATTCCAAGTCAAAAGGTCAAATTCAAACCAATCAAAGTCAACATGGTCAAGGACAAAGTCAACAAGGGCAAAGTCAAAGTGTTCGAAGTGCAGGTGTCAAGGTGCACAGTTAGTGCACAAGTAATTGTCCACAAAGGGTGAATTGGAGAAAGTGGTTGCAGGTTGCAGAGGTATTTCTCTAATTTCCCTAAGGTTCAAAGTGTTTTTAAAGTGTTTTGGAAGGTTTAGGTGAACCCTCTCTTAGGTGCATAAGTGAAGAATTAAAAGGAAAAATGTGAAGGTATGTGAAGCAGCAGCGTATGCAGAAGTGAAAGTATGGCCCCCCAATTAAAATTTTTGTTTTAGTCTAAAGTCACTACAGGACAAAACAGGGATTCGTTGGCTGCCCACTTGTGGAGACAATCTTGGGACATCAAAGTGAGTAGCAACATACTCTTGCAGTTAGGAGCGTATGTGAATCGACACTCAAATCAAGGCAAGGACTATTCTTGGACTAGCAAGTGTAAGCAAGACTAAGCAAGGTGAGCATAGACTAAGCTAGGCAAGAGAGAGAAGTGCAAGAGACACACAGGGTGCGACGCAAGGAAGTGAAGTGCAAGGTGTGCATGAAGAGTGACTAAGGAAGTGTGTAGAGAAGTGCTAAGCTAGTCATCCCAAGGATCCCAAGGTCCCATTGAAGTGTGTGCGTGCCGACAGAACGTATCCATCCCCCCCCCCCTTAGTGGAAGCTTGGTGCAAGGTGTGCACAAGTGCACTCTGTGGGATTTTGCACATAAGCATTAGATTGTATTGTGCATCACCATTGTATTTGTCTTACTATAATCAATCGGCTGAGGCTTCTAGTGTGTATATTTCTTCTTGTCTTTCCCTTTTCTCCTTCAAACACTCAAATCCCTTCTTGTCCAAGAATCCCCCAACAAAATTTGGCATGCCCGGTGGGACTCCAAGGAGATTTGAGCATAGGAGAAGTGAAGCGCAAAGGGTAGAAGAGTTCAAGTGCTGAGAGTACTACTTCATCAGACCAAGAGGTAAATATTCTTATCAAATATCTCATTCTAAGAGGGTTCTGGACAGCTCATGACCGCAACCCGGTCCCAAACATTGAGGGTCACCTGCAAGCAAACAAGAAGGAAGGCTATTAGAAGATCCTCCAGTCCACTTGCATCAACTTCATCAGTAAAAAGCATGGCAGGTCAAGTAGACTTGGAAACCCTATTATCAAGATTAAATATAAAATTTCCTTCTTTCAAAGGCCTAGCTCAAGAAGATCCGACGAGCATATTAGAAGGTTTTTAGCACTATGCAAAACTAGAGGCTCAATGGGAAGAGAGGATGGCTTTTTGATACACTTTCCTGCTACGGGGAGCATCCATAAAGGAAACCATGCAGGCGGTTGATCTCGGCCATGTCAGTGATCCAAAGCATGAGCTTGCGATACTGCGATACATATGGCCCGATGAAACTTTCTTGACCTAGATTGCGCCATTCATCCCGTGCGTGGAACGCTTCATTGCGAGGCACAAAATAGTCAATGATGGCAGTCTTGAAGTGTTCCCAAGAGGCCCAGGCTTGCTTCTTTTGCTCCACCATGCACCAAACAGAGGCCTCGTCGTGTAGGAACTGGCCGGCAATGTGTGTCCAATTGTTGCGGCCAACCCGGAGCATCTGGAGGTAACTTTCCATCCCTTCGATCCAACAGTTGACGGCTATGGAACTTCGGCCGCCTCGGTACTTGTCGGGTGGGTTCGGTTTGAAGAAGCCGAAGGAGTCGGGGTCGTCTAGGTCCACTAGTTGAAGTTGAGTGAGCGGTGTTGGGTTGAGGGGGGTTGGATTCGGTTGGGATGTTGGGGTGGAGGTTGGTTGGGGTATGGGTTGGGGACTTGGTTGAGGGTGTGTTTGGGGTTCCGATTGATCCTTGGATAGAAGGTGGCTTTCAACGAAGGTGGTTAACCGTGCGAGTGTGTCTTCTAGTCTATTTATGCGGTGATGGACGGGGTCAAGGTTGGGTGGGATTTGGTCATCCTCCAGTTGGGTATGGATCTCGGCATTTAGCTTAGCCTCCTGGAGGCGTTCATGTAACTCGACATTCACCAAGAGTAGGTGGTTGAGTTCTTCTTCTAAGGCTACCCGTTGGGCTTTGTGACGTCGGTGCCATTCTTTCACATTTCAGGCACGTTCCATCCCCGAAGTTAAACCAGCCGTGACAAGATCATGTTCATTGGCCATGGTGGTGTGGGGCCAACCGACGCCAATCCGGGAGGGAGAGGGCACCGAGGGGCACGGGAGAGGCTAGGGCATGCAGGCACCTAGGGAGGGGGCAAATGTCCACTGGGTAAACGCGGTTGAGGCATAGCTTGAGGCGGGGACAGTGGGTGGCACGGGCGCTTACCTTGGCGGGGAGCAGTGGAAGATGCCTTGAGGGGAGGGGGGGGAGGGGGGGAGGGGCAAGGGGGTGCCTTGCTTGAGGGGGGGAGGGGGCTAGGGGGTACCTTGCTTGGGGGGGGGGGGGGGGGGGGGCAAGGGGGTGCCTTGCTTGCAAGGGAGGGAGGGAGGGAGAAAGAGCTCATGCGACGTCAAAGAACTTCCCACGGATGGGCCCGAAACATTAGATGGTGCTGCCAGCACTGGTGTGACAGTCCGCCCGTCCAAAGGCTTCCCCTAGGGTCGTTGCTCTTATACCACTTGAGATATTCAAACGCACGAAAATGCAAGCCGACAAAGAGGTACACTAAGAAGATTGCCAAGAACACATTTATATTCAATTAGCAACTCGTGTTTATAAGAAGGCAATGAGAGCTTGGTATGAGGAGTACTAGTACCCCTCAGAGTTGCACACAATTTGGCACTACAGGGCATATCCCCCCAAGCACTGAAAAAGGCTAGATAGAAATACACGCTATGACACGCCCCCCCTCCCGTCCCCCTTTCTATTTTTTTATTATTATTTTGCATTTTTCTCATTTTATTTTTATTTCTTTACTTATTATTATTTATTTTTAATTTTTTTATTTTCTTTTTATTATATTATTTTATTATTTTATTTTTTTCGGCTAAGCATTCATAAAAAAAAGGTGCAAAATTTTATTTTCTTTTATTTATTTGTTCTTTTGTTTATAAATAATTGAGAATCTATATACATGTATTTTTTTTATTTTCATGGTTCAAACCTCTTGGCTCTGGATTGTGCCTCCGATGGCCATTTTTTTTCAAAACTGAGGTCATTTTCATGTATTTTGGCACATCTGAATTCATTTTTTGACTTAATTTTTCCAAAATCCCACATTTTCTCTAACTTTTGGTCAAAACCCACATGTTTTGAGCACACTTATCACGTGTTTTTATTTAAACACATGGTCCACATTGTCTATTCTTACCTCATTTCATCGTATGTTGCACATTTTCCAATATGCACCCTCTGTAGCTCTAATGTTTGCTCATTTTGACCCTCTCCAAGCCCCATAATCCTACTCCCTCACCCTCCCCTTACCCTTCTGCCCAGCCACATCCTTACACCTCCCTGCCCTATCCATCTCAGCCCCCTCAGCCCTCCCCTCCCCCTCCTTTCTACCCTCCCATTGCTTTCCTTTGCTTTTCCATGCACCAATTCCACCTTTCGATTCTTCTCTGGTGCTTGTTCTCTCCTACTCCTAGTATACTTGGTAGCTCCTCAAGTGTCCTTTTGCAGATTTTGCAGCACAAGAATCATGGTGTCCTTTCTGCTCAGAGTTTTGGCTGTAGCTCTCCGGGACGGAGAGCACATTAGGTGGTGGGCAACTATTGAGCCCATAAAAGTCATATTGGTCAAAGTCAGCGGCAATCAAAGTCAATCGTAGTCAAAGTCAAAAGGTCAAAGTCAAACCAATCAAAGTCAACATGGTCAAGGACAAAGTCAACAAGGGCAAAGTCAAAGTGTTCGAAGTGCAGGTGTCAAGGTGCATAGGTAGTGCACATGTAATTGTCCACAAAGGGTGAATTGGAGAAAGTGGTTGCAGATTGCAGAGGTATTTCTCTAATTTCCCTAAGGTTCAAAGTGTTTTTAAAGTGTTTTGGAAGGTTCAGGTGAACCCTCTCTTAGGTGCACAGGTGAAGAATTAAAAGTCAAAATGTGAAGGTATGTGAAGCGGCAGCGTACGCAGAAGTGAAAGTATGGACCCCTAATTAAAATTTTTGTTTTAGTCTAAATTCACTACAGGACAAAACAGGGATTCGTTGGCTGCCCACTTTTGGAGACAATCTTGGGACATCAAAGTGAGAACCAAGATACTCTTGCAGTTACGAGCGTATGTGAATCGACACTCAAATCAAGGCAAGGACTATCCTTGGACTAGCAAATGTAAGCAAGACTAAGCAAGGTGAGCATAGTCTAAGCTAGGCAAGAGAGAGAAGTACAAGAGACACATAGTGTGCGATGCAGAGAAGTGAAGTGCAAGGTGTGCATGAAGAGTGACTAAGGAATTGTGCAGAGAAGTGCTAAGCTAGTCATCCAAGGATCCCAAGGTCCCATTGAAGTGTGCGCGTGCCGTCAGAAGGTATCCATCCCCCCCTTAGTGGAAGCTTGGTGCAAGGTGTGCACAAGTGCAGGCTTGGAGAAGGTGGAGGTTTGGTGTAGAGGAGGCTACTAGCATCAAGACCTTGGGTATTTGGTATTTTGTAATTGAGCACTCTATGGGATTCTACACAGAAGCATTGGATTGTATTGTGCATCACCATTGTATTTGTCTTACTATAATCAATCGATAGAGGCTTCCAGTGCGTATCTTTCTTCTTGTATTTCCCTTTTCTCCTATAAACACTCAAATCCCTTCTTGTCCAAGTATCCCCCAATAGTTTTGCATAGCTATTAGCAATAGTGCACCTCGTGGTAAACTAGTCTATGATGACATATGTAGAGCACTCTTGAGTGACGAGATTCGTAGAAAAACTATGGTTGGCACTCAGAGTGGAGATGCATATAATGTCCATGATTCTTACCAAGGAAAGAATCAGCAACATGGTAGGAGCAAAAACAAGGAAAATATTGGTCAAAAAAATAAGAGTAGAAGTAAATCAAGGAAGAGAGATATCAAATGCCATTATTTTCATAAGAAAGGACTCATGAAGAAAGACTATTATGCATTAAAGAATGCTAAAGGTAAAGATAGAATGTAATGGCCATGTTAAACAGCTACGTGTACCATCTACTTCGATTGTGAAGATTGAAGAAATTAATGCCATTTTTTATGATGCTAATGTGTTGACACTTGATAACATTGTGCCAACTGAGGCTCTTATGGCTGATTCTCTTTCCCACACATGGCTGCTAGATTTTGGTGCTTCTTGCCATGTGACACCACACAAAGAATGGTTCTCTAATCATGCAACAAAGTCTCTTGGTATCGTGAGACTTGGAGACTCTTACCAATGTGATGTTGTGGGGATTGGAGATGTGCTTGTGCAGTTCATTGATGGTTCAAAATTTACTATGCATAATGCATACCATGTACCTCAATTATCACTTAGTTTGATGTCAGTTGGTGAACTTGAGGACCTTGGTTACAAGGTGGTCTTCTATGCTCAGTCTTTTTGCATATCAAAGGGCAATATGGTTATTGCAAAACAAAGAAAAGTTGGCTCACTTTATCCTTTATTTGTACCATAGAAAGAACACTTGTTAGTGGTTACTAAACAGCCTATGGCTTGTATTTGACATGGTCGTTTGGGCCATATATCACGTAGTGCAATGGAAAGTCTTTATCGTTCTAGCTACTTACCTGTGTTATATTTCTTTGATTCATTTTGTGAGCATTGTCGATATGGAAAACAAACTAGAAATGTGCACAACACGCACATTGATTCTTCAATTCAAGCTTTAGATCTCGTTCATACAGATGTGTGTGGTCCTATCTCCACAAGGTCATTCATTGGTTCTCTTTAATTTTTCACTTTCATAGATTATGCTACTAGAAAAGTCTGGATATATCCTATCAAAGTAAACAGTGAGGTATCCCAACTTTCAAAAAATGGCTTGCTTCACTTGAGACTGAAAAAGGAACTAAGCTTAAGGATTTATGTTCAAATAATGGGGGTGAGTATACCTCACATGAATTCAGTCTTTTCTGTCAGTCTAGTGGAATTCGTAGAGAGTTTATAGCTCCTCATACATCAGTATAGTATGGTGTAGTTGAAAGGATGAATAAAACTATTCAGGATAGAGTAGTTTCTATGTTGCATCATGCAAACCTTTTAGGCAGAAGCAGTATTGATTGCAGTTCATGTGATTAACCTTTTACCTAGCACTACCAAAGGTCTGAAAGTGGCACAAGTGTTATGGACAAGGAAGCCAGTATATTATGATCATCTTCACGTTTTTGGGTGTGAAACATATGTTCATATACCCAATAATCTTAGACAAAAGTTGGACCATAAGTCAAAGAAATGCATTTTGCTTGGATATGGTCGAGAAGGACAATTTGGATATTGCTTATGGGATCTTGAAACAGGATCAGTGATCAGAAGTAGCGATGTCATTTTCAATGAGTATAAGATGCATAAATAGCCCATTAAGGAGGTTGAAGTGAGAAGAGTGATTTTTGAGGATAGTAGTCCTCTAGTGCATGCATAAAATGATGCATATAGGGATGTTCAAGAGAATGTCCAATCAGATCAGTCTGGAAATGTTCCTGTTCAGTAATCATTGAGACGATCTACACATGTCTCACTCCACCTGATAGATATGTTCCAAGTTTGGATTTTGTTATGCTAACACATGTCGGTGAGCCTCCTTGCTACAAAGAGGCTATGAAGACAACAAATCATGTCAAGTGGGAGCATGCCATGAAGAGTGAGTTGGATTCTATTCACAAGAATGGTACTTGGGATTTAGTACCTTTGCCAAAGGGCAAGAAAGCTTTACCATGTAACTACCTATATAAGTTGAAATTCACATCAAATAGTGCTTCTCCAAAGTATAAAGCATGACTTGTTGCAAAGGGTTTTAGGCAGCAACATGGTGTTGATTTCGAGGAAATCTTCTCTGTAGTGGTCAAGATGACTACCCTACGCATGTTGCTTGGATTCCTTGCAATGGAGGACTTACAGCTACTCCAAAAGGATGTGAAAACTACTTTCTTGCATGGAGATCTTACCGATGAGGTCTATATGGAACAACCAGGGGGTTATGTAGTTCCTGGCAAAGAAAGTCTAGTTTATAAGTTCATGAAGAGCTTATATGGACTTAAACAGTCCCCTAGACAATGGTACCAAAGTTTGATGCTTTTATGAAGTCTCAAGGCTATTCTCAAAGCAATGAGGATCATTGTCTCTACACAAAGAGCTACTAAATGGTAGCATTGATTGCTACAAAGCTAGATTGGTTGCCAAAGGATATGGGCAACAATTTGGCATGACTATGAGAAAAATTTTGCACCTACTTCATGCATGAATACCATTCATACCGTGGTTGCATTGGCTGCCCATCGAGGTTAGAAAGTACATCAATTGGACATAAAAATAGCTTTCTTGAATGGTGATTTGCAAGAAGAGGTCTATGTGAAGCAACCTCCTGGATTTTCTATGAAAGGGAAAGAGCATAAGGCTTGTCGCTTGCATAAAGCCTTGTATGGTCTCAAGCAAGCTCCATGCATGATATGACAAAATCCATAAGCATTTCATTGTTCTTGTCTTTACATGTAGTCCAATTGAAAGCATGCCCTATGTACGCAAAGATGGGGCTGATCTTATAGTGCATGTTCTTTATGTCGATGATGTAATCTTGATTGAGTCATGTGATGCAAAACTTGGCATTCCAATGGCTGATTTGCAACATACTTTTGATGTCATTTATCTTGGTCGTTTGAGCTACTATCTTGGCATCCATTTTGTATACGTTGAGGGGGGAATTGTTATGCATCAAGCAAAGTATGTTGGAAAAACTACTTCAGTGTTTTGACTTTGAGGATTGCAAGCCAATTTCCATAGGATTTTAGACAAGATTTAGGTTCTCAATTGAGGATTCCAATGATGCATTTGACACTTCTCTTTATCAGCAAGTTGTGGGATATCTTATATATGCATGCAACACAAGGTCGATATACAGTATGCAACATGTGTTTCAGATATCTCAAAGGCACTTTGAGTTTAGGTCTCTTTTATGGAAGAGAGATTCAACAATGCATGCATGCTTTTATAGATAGTGATTGGGTTGGTTGTTATGATACTTTCATGTCCACTAATGGTAATTTCTTTTTCCTTGGAAACTTGTGCATATCTTGGTTGAGTAGGAAGCAAACTATAGTGGTGACATCAAGTTGTGAAGCTGAGAATAGGGAAATGTTCATAGCTATAGTGAAGTGTATATGGTTGAGATGCCTATTGATGGACCTTCACATGGAGGTTGATGCTACTATGTATATTCTCACTCATAGTTAGAGTGCATTGGTTGTTGGACGAAACCTAGTGTTTCATGCATGGACCAAACATATTGAGGTGCATTATCACTATGTGAGAGAGCACCTTCATGAATAACATATTGATTTGGTATATGTGACTACACAAGATAATGTGGCAAACATATTCACTAAAGCTCTTCCATGGGAAAATTTTGAAGCTTTTTGCAAAGCTTTAGGCTTATTACCTTGTGGGAGCTGATCTGTCACTCCTTGTATGTGTTCACATCATTCACTCTTGGGGGGTTTGTTGCACTTATGTGTTCCTCGAGTAGCTTTGATGAGAACATTTTCCCTATACATGGGCACTTTTTACTCTAGTGTTGGCTAGAGGTTTTTTCCCCATGTTACCACATACATGATTCACTCATATGTCGTGGTACTTTGTACTAAGGGATATTATTCAGATCTTACTTTAGTTTTGAACATCATCAATAGAGTGATCTATTCCAGCCATCCATCTTCTCCGTGTGTCTTGCTGCATTTGTGCTCCTTGTGGGTGCTTCTTGTGTGTCTCTCATACTTCTACACACACCCAACATGATATGTATACATCTACACTATGCAAGTTCCTACTTACATTGATTGCATTATGATATATGTTTGATGTTGAATAAAAATACGTTCATTAGAGACAAAAAAGTTATTCAACTCATTTTGCCAACACACTTAAGCACCTTGCATGCATCACATGTAGGCACATTAGATAAACCTCACTTGATCCACTCAACAGCCTTCTCATTGATAGCATTCAACATCGATATCTATTAGTAGAAAAGGCCAAGGAGCAAGCCTAGGTCAACAAGGTAGGCAAAGAGAGGCCCAAGGCACAAGTGCAAGTATAAGTGGGCAAGGGAGTCAAAGAAAAAGAGGAGGTCAGTGAAGCGATTCCAAGGTGCTTCCGAAATTTTCCAAAATCACACATTCAAACAACAATGATCTTTATCACTACAAAACTTTGTAATTACTCATTTTTGTATTTCCAACTCCATTTTCTACAAGCCAAGGAGTCCTTGATCTTTGGTAATGCAAGTAGAACCCCCCTTTAAATTTTCATAATTTTTGGAGCTCATTTGAGCCTTTGAAATAGCTTAGGAATCTATTTTTTAACTAGGTCAAAAGCTAGATTTGAAATCAGCCAAAAGGTTGATATATTTGGATAGTGATGTGTGTGAACACAATGAGGACCATTGGGTCACTTTTTTTCCCTCTTTACAAGGTTTTTTTCCCCTAGATTGTATGTATGTGTATAACCCTAATGAGTTACTTATCTTTGAACATTCACTTGGTAATACATTCACTATTTTGTGTTGTGCTCCAAGCTTCTTCTTCTTCCTTGTGTTGTTCATGTGCTTTCCTAGACATCAAACTCCAACAATTGGTATCAGAGAAGTTCGCCGCTTCATCTAGGGTGTCATCAACAAATCCCCCCCTCTGGTCACAGTTTTAGAATCGCACAAAAATTGGCAAGTATACTTAGGGTGATTAAGAGTTCAAAAGGACTTCACTCTGTCATGTTGAAATCATGATTTGAGCTCATTTTGGCCTTTAAATGCACTATTGGAGTGCTTCTGTAGGCAATTTTTGTCTTTTTCTGCCAAACATATGTACAAGTTTTGGCTCGCCAGCACAAGCATTTCAAAGTCTGCTACAGGTTTAACAGAATTGGAGAGGGTATTCCTGTTCAACTTTTGAGATACTGTCATTTTTTGCATCAAGATATTTTATTCAGTGGCCATGGCTCAAAGCAATTATGTATTCCTTATGTTGGTTGTTGAGGATAAGTTTGATGGTACCAATTACTCATTATGGGCATATATGATGTGTCATCTATTTTTTGCAAAAGGATTGTGGAATATTGTGCAAGGAGTACGGGGTATTTGCTCTTGATTGTGCCTTTGTTGAGTGCTCGGTAGTCGATGCATAGGCGTAGGGAGCCATCTTTCTTCTTCACAAATAGGACCGGGGCTCCATATGGCGAGCTACTTGGTCGAATGTATCCTTGCACTTCAAGTTCATGTACTTGCCGCTTCAACTCGTGAAGGTCGACCTCATTCATCCTATATGGTGCCCGCGATGGTGGTGGGTGGTCCGAAAGCGTGTCGATCTAATGTTGGACATTACGTAAGGGGGGAAGGCCGGGTGGAAGTGTATCCGTGAGAACATCTGAAAATTCTTCCATAAGCATCTGGAAACTCGGGTGCCCAATCTTTGAGACATCGATCGGTCGTGGTCCCGTCTCCTCTGCAACCGGCCTGAGAACGCATAAGTGTGCGATCCCGCCTTGATAGACTGCCTGTCGAAATTGTTTGTGTGATAACGGTGATGGTGTGTGTGTTGAGGTTGACACTCGAGCTTGTGCTTTCTCTTTGCCCTTATGTTTCTGCTTGGATTCCCTTGGTTTGCTGTCGGATGGCTCGTCCGTACGAGGAGCTCGAGCTCAGTTGTAGTCTACGACGATGGCCTGCCCATTCTGGTCAAGAAGTACTTTGTCTACCCCTTTGGCAAAAAAGGAGATCATGTGTTTATCCATAAACTCGAGGCCTAGGATGACTTCGAATGTTTCCATTGGTATAATCAGGAAGTTCAGGTGACCGAACCATTGGCCTAACATGACCGGGATACCATCGGCATATCGCACATGACTGGCCTCACCTTGAGCAAAGACAACGGACATGCAGAGCCATTTACTAAGCTTTAGTCCCAGGCGTTGCACACACTGCGGAGTCATGAAGTTGTGGGTGGCACCCGTGTCTAGCATCACTGGCATGCGTTCGCCTCTGACCTCTCCCATAATGAACACTGAGGTGTATAATGGGTAATGCTACTGAGTGGCACTGAGCCTTGCCCTTTGACGTGGACGGTCTTCGGGGGGAGGAGTCCTCTGATTCATCGCTATGAATCTCGATGATCTTCGGGCCGGACGTGGATGCCTCTTCGGTTTTTGTTGCTTGCACTCTAGTGTCGGTTTCGTTTCCGCCAGCATTTCTCGGGGGGGGTGACTGCCTTGGTTATGTTTGCACACCAGTCTGGGGTCGCACCGGGTTTGGTTGCTTCGGTTGGGTGATCCTGAATGATTTTTTGTTGGGGCTGGGAGGGCTTTGAATCCTTGGCCGCGTTGGTTTTTTGTTGATCTTCGATATGTGGACGTTTGCTCTTTGTTGGAGGTTGAGTGTTTGCGGTTAGCTTGGCTTCCATCGGTTGAACGAGCCAGCCGATTGGAGTATGCATCGTTGAGTCGCTCTGCTATTCGGACCGCATCCTCCCAAGTTTGGGGGTCTTGTTTCTCCACTTCCTTTCGGTAATACGGGGAGAAACCATAGAGGAAGCCGTGTAAGCGACCGATTTTTGCCATGTCGTTGATTCTAAGCATGAGCCTTTGGTATTGTGACACGTAGGGCCCGATGAACTTGTCTTGACATAGATTGTGCCATTCATCCCGTGCCTGGAATGCTTTGTTGTGAGGCACAAAGTAGTCGACGACGGCCACCTTGAAGTGATCCCACGATGTCCAGGCTTGCTTCTTTTGCTCCACCATGTACCAAGCCGAGGCCTCGTCCTGTAAGAACTGGCCGACGATGCGCGTCCAGGCGGCCAACCCGGAGCATTTGGAGGTAGCTTTCCATACCTTCGATCCAGCGGTTGATGGCAATGGAGCTTCGGCCGCCTCGGTACTTGTCGGGGGGGTTCGGTTTGAAGAAGCTGAAGGAATCGGTGTCGTCGATGTCCACTTGTTGCATTTGAGTAATCGGGGTTGGGTTTAAAGGGGTTGGTGGCGGTTGGGAGGTTTGCGTAGGAGTGGGTTGGGGTATCGATTGGGTGCTTGACTGAGGTTGTGGTTGGGGTTGAGATTGGTCTTTAGCTAATAAGTGGGTTTCTACTAAGGTGGTTAGTCTAGAGAGGGTGTCTTTGAGTCTATATATGCGATCGTGGACGGGGTCGGGGTTGGGTGGGGCTTGGTCGGATTCGGGTTGGGTGTGGATTTTGGCGTTGAGCTTGGCCTCCTGGAGGCATTCGTGTAATTTGGCGTTCACCAAGAGAAGGCGGTTAAGTTCTTCTTCTAAGGCTTGTCGTTGGGCCCTATGACGTCGGTGCCATTCGGTCACGTTTTTGGCGCGTTCCATCCCCGAGGTTAGCCCGGCCGTGCCAACGTCGTGGTGGCTGGCCATCGTGGCATGGAGCCAAACCGCGGTAACCCGGGAGGGCAGAAGGGTGCGGGTGAGCTAGGACACGGGGGCACCTAGAGGGTGAGGGTGATGGTCCACCAGTTAATGCGGGGCCGACGGCGGGTAGTGTGGAGAGCTTACCTTGACGGGCTGCCGGCGATGCGCGAGGAGGGGGGAGGAGGGGGGGGCAAGGGGGTGCCTTGCTTGAGAGGGGGTGTTGAGAATGAGTTCTCCTATGCGCAACGGAAGTGTGTAGTGAGCCCTTGTATGTCTAGCACTTGGACAAACATCTGCACCTTAGATAGCTTGCTGCTCTCAATACAAAACTCAAATGGAATTGAGACTTTAGTCAATCAAAGTAGACAAAGAGAGCTTTCTAACAGTCTATAAATGACTTAATTTGGACAAGTTTTGATTAGGAAACACAACTGTCAAAGATGAACTACCTATCCACATAGATATGCTAAAGAACTAAGCTTCACTATCGAAATGATAACTCTCTAAATATATATCCTTTGAGAAAGATATTTGGTACAAAAAACTTAGACACAAATATCTTTCCAACAACATAAAAAACAAGTAATTTGAATGAGTTTTGATCAGGAAACTCAACTCACCAAGATAGACCACCTGCACACATAAGTACACTGTAAAACTAGACTTTACTATCTGATAGATATCTCAGAGAATATAAATGATCTCAATGAGATATTTGGGACAGTGAAAGTAGATGCCAGGATCTTTTCAACAAGACAAAAATCATGCAATTTGGATATGTTTTGTTTAGGAAACTTAACCGACCAAAATAGACTACCTATCTACACAGGTATACTGAAAAACTAGACTTCACTCTTTCACTGATATCACACAAAGTACATAAGCTTTCAAAGAGATATTTGATATGCAAAAACTACACAAGATAAGCTTTCCAATGAATGTTTAAACGCACAAAATGGTTACATATACACTGAGATATGAGCTTTGCAACAGAGCTATGTACAAACTAACGTGCGGCTGGAAGGAGTCTAAGAGAAGACAAAAATGACAAAATGGCTAGATCCGACTACTGCGAGCTATTGCCTCTTTCTCTCCTTGTTTTGAATGTGCTCCCACTTCACTTTTATAACCAATGAGCATGTGAAGAAGTTTGTGCCTCCTTCTTAACTCACCACTTTCTCCACTACATGCTACTAACTACAAGGCAAGATATTGTATCTCTTACTCATCATGAAGTTTTGACTAGACTTTTTCTTTTATTATTTTTTCCTTTTTTCCTCTACTTTTCCTTTATCTCTATATTTGGTAAATTTATCCAAGCATGGCTCATATGAAAATGAGCTTGTACATTTATCTTCAACACTCCTCCTCAAGCTCATTTGGGAGTTATCTTCATCCATGTCCTCCAAATTTATCACATCCTTGAAGCCTTTGAGTTTAGAAGCATCCAAGAACTTTGTAAACATATCTGCAACCTGCTCTTTGGTTCTGATGAACTTTATCTCCACATCTTTGCTCAGTACCTTCTCCCTTACATAATGGTAGTGGACCTCTATGTGCTTGCTCTTCAAAGTATATTCAGCTATGGATTGACTCAAACTTTTCTTGATTGTGTTCAACTCATTCTTGAATTGAAGTTTCCTAGCTTTGGTATTTGTTGAATACATCCTTTCAAGAGCTTCCCAAGCATCCTTAGCTTTCTCTAGATGTTGAATATGACCTACCATGGCATTAGTAATGACTTGCAAAATGAGGAACATGACTCTCCTATTCCAATCTTCCCATTCTTTTGCTTGCCTCCTTTGGACTTCGGTGGCCATAGCTTGATTGATTTGAGGTTGAGCATCATCGCCGCTCACAATACCCCATAAGCCTTTTGCCCATTAGGTAGTTGGTCATTCTAAACTTCCACACGGGATAGTTATCCTTGTCCAACTTATCTACTTGTTGACCCAAGTCAGCCATTGAAGAGTATCAAAGACTTTGAGAGTTACCTCGAATAGTTATAGTCCTTTGCTCTTGCGTTTGTGAAGCTCCTTCTTGTTTTGTAGCTCCTCATTTGCTTTGCTTCACCTCCAACTCTGTTGATGAAGCTTCAACACCAAGTTTGCTCTGATACCAACTGTTGAGAATGAGTTCTCCTATGTGCAACGGAAGTGTGTAGTGAGCCCTTGTATGTCCAGCACTTGGACAAACATCTGCACCTTAGATAGCTTGCTGTTCTCAATACAAAACTCAAATGGACTTGAGACTTTAGTCAATCATAGTAGACATAGACAGCTTTCTAACAAGCTATAAATGACTTAATTTGGACAAGTTTTGATTAGGAAACACAACTCTCAAAGATGAACTACCTGTCCACATAGATATGCTAAAGAATTAAGCTTCACTCTCGGACAGATAACTCTCTCAATATATATCCTTTGAGAAATATACTTGGTACAGAGAAAGTAGACACAAATAGCTTTCCAACAACATAAAAAACAAGTAATTTGGATGAGTTTTGATCAGGAAACTCAACTCACCAAGATAGACCACCTGCACACATAAGTACACTATAAAACTGGACTTTTGCTATCTGATAGATATCTCAGAGAATATAAATGCTTTCAATGAGATATTTGGGATAATGAAAGTAGATGCCAAGATATTTCCAACAAGACAAAAATCATGCAATTTGGATATGTTTTGGTTGGGAAATTTAACCGACCAAAATAGACTACCTATCTACACAAGTATACTAAAAAATTGGACTTCACTCTTTCACTGATATCTCACAAAGTACATAAGCTTTCAAAGAGATATTTGTTATGCAGAAAGTACACAAGATAAGCTTTCCAATAAATGTTTAAACGCACAAAATTATTACATATGCACTGAGATATGAGCTCTACAACAGAGCTGTGTACAAACTGACGTGCAGCTGGAAGGAGTCTAAGAGAAGACAAAAATGACAAAATGGCTAGATCCGACTACTAGGAGCTCTTGCCTCTTTCTCTCCTTGTTTTGAATATGCTCCCACTTCACTTTTATAACCAATGAGCATGTGAAGAAGTTTGTGCCTCCTTCTTAACTCACCACTTTCTCCAGTACATGCTACTAACTACAAGGCAAGATATTGTATCTCTTACTCATCATGAAGTTTTGACTAGACTTTTTCTTTTATAATTTTTCCTTTTTTCCTCTACTTTTCCTTTATCTTTATATTTGGTAAATTTATCCAAGCATGGCTCATATGAAAATGAGCTTGTACATTTATCTTCAACAAGGGGGGGGGGGGGGACAAGGGGATGCCTTGCTTGAGAGGGGGGGGGGGGGGGGCAAGGGGGTGCCTTGCTTGGGGGGGGGGGGGGAGGGGAGGGCAAGGGGGTGCCTTGCTTGGTGGGGGGGCAAGGGGGTGCCTTGCTTGAGAGGGGGGGGGCAAGGGGGTGCCTTGCTTGAGGGGGGTGGGGCAAGGGGGTGGCCCTTGCTTGAGAGGGAGGGAGGGAGGGCAAAAGACCTCTTGCGACGACAAAGAACTTCCCACGGATGGGCACGGGACGTTAGATGGCACTGCCAACACTGGTGTGACAGTCCGCCCGTCCAAAGGCTTCCCCTAGGGTTGTTGCTCTGATACCACTTGAGATGTTCAAACCCACAAAACGCATGAGCCAACAAGAGGGACACCAAGAAGATAGCCAGAACACGTTTATATTCAATTAGCAACTTGTGTTGAAGAAGGCAATGAGAGCTTGGTATGAGGAGTACTAGTACCCGTCATAGTTGCGCACAATTTGGCACCACAGGGCATACCCCTCAAGCACTGAAAAGGCCTAGATAGAAATATAGGCTGTGATAGGTGGGGGGGAGGGGGGGGAGGGGGGGGGAGAGGGGGGGAGGAGGGGAGAGGAGGGAGGGGGGAGGGGGGGGGGACGGGGGGGTAGGGGGGGAGGTGGGGGAGGGGTTGGGAGGGGGGGAGGGGGGGAGGGGGTGGGAGGGGGCGAGGGGAGGGGGGGAGGGGTAGGGGGGGAGGGGGGAAAAGAGGGTATAAGGGGGGGAGGGGGTGTTACCGTTAGTGTCCATGCGAAAGGCCAAATGGCCACCGGACACTTCTTTGTATATTTTCTTTAATAAAACATATAGTGGCCTGGTCAGTCACAGACCGAAAAAAAATTCGACCGCATTTGTAAGACCTAAGAAGTCTGTCTTCGTGCTCCCTGTATACTGCGTTTTTCTGCGTATTGTACAGCGGAGGGGGCGAGGGGAGGGGGGGAGGGGTAGGGGGGGAGGGGGGAAAAGAGGGTATAAGGGGGGGAGGGGGTGTTACCGTTAGTGTCCATGCGAAAGGCCAAATGGCCACCGGACACTTCTTTGTATATTTTCTGTAATAAAACATATAGTGGCCTGGTCAGTCACAGAGCGAAAAAAAATTCGACCGCATTTGTAAGACCTAAGAAGTCTGTCTTCGTGCTCCCTGTATACTGCGTTTTTCTGCGTATTGTACAGCCTCTGTGCGGAGTACTGTGTGTGGCGTCAGGAGTTCGTTTTTCTACTCCGAGCATATCGTCGTGGAGCTCTCGAGAAGGAGAGTGCAGTGTGGTGCATCGCCATCCAAATACTTCACTGGTATCAGAGCAGTTCGAGGCAAAAAGCTTTGTTCCTTTTGTGCGAGCGAAGCGAGGAACCCCCCCCCCCGGCTTTCTGCAAGGCGGCGACTAAGGCGGCGACCAAGGCATAGACCTTGGCATACCTTGGCATACGTTGTCATCCGAGTCACCGAAGTCACCATTGGCGCCGTTGGCTGCGCGCGAGGGAGGACCTCAACGATCAAGGAATATAGAGGTTCCCGGTACTTCCCGGGAGGTCACCCATCCCAGTACTGTTCCCCCCAGAGCTCGCTTAACCATGGCAATCTCTTGCCACTAAGCTACACTCTTGTGGTGTTTGAAGAAGGGGAAAGACTAAGGTTGACATTACCTTGAACAAGTTTTGGTCCCTCAAAGCTTCATTTTTGCTTTTAAAGCCTATTTCTGAAGCAATTTTGGGGTGTTTTTGGAGCCATTTCGGAGTACTTTCACACGTAGTTCTCTTCACACAGGTCCAAGAACATCAAGAAGAGTGTTCCTTGTACTTCTCAGACAATAAATATCAACCTTTGGGGCTGTATTTTCAGCCACACTCGTAAAACTACAGGTTTCTCGAGGGGTTTTCAGTTTTGGTGGGAGCAGTCGCTGCAAATTTATGCAGGTTTTTAAAAGCCTAAAACATCAGAGGTGACAGACACTTGCAGGTGTTATTGGCTAG
Source organism: Ceratopteris richardii (assembly GCA_020310875.1). Classification (NCBI taxonomy): domain Eukaryota; kingdom Viridiplantae; phylum Streptophyta; class Polypodiopsida; order Polypodiales; family Pteridaceae; genus Ceratopteris; species Ceratopteris richardii. The sequence continues at coordinate 139,160,831 of CM035416.1, forward strand.
TTTTTGGGCTGTGTATTTAGCCTTTCAGTGTCATTTTACTGCATATATTGAGCACATACACACCATGTACGCTTCTGTGGATACCGCTTATGTACGTCCATGTGGGCATTGATATGGCGGTTACGTTCTTTGCATAAAGCCTTTTACGTTTGATAAAGAGGTTCGTGGTGAGGTTTTCTTAACTGGGAGACACCCAGATGTCGGGGTCTCTTCGGTGATGCAGGTGGAAGACTTACCCAGCCTCGCCATAGGAGATGTATGATAGTTGTTCATAGGTGCTCGATAAGCCTAGTTGGCTTCTATTGGGTAACTGATTATATGCAGTGGAGTCAGTGATTCACTATGCAGGTAGACATGTCAGTACTTGCAGTTTTATGATACTTTGACACTGGTCATATGCTAATATTGCAAAGGATACTCTGGCAAAATTTTTCCAGATTTTTGGTTTAGTCAACTATATAGTGGTCGATTTACTCCTTGATACACTTATTTGTTGGTGTTTGGACTCTTCTAGCTCCATTATCATTCTATTCAGTTCTCTACGATCATGGCATCAGAGGTCTCAGGCATATCCGGTGGATCAGGGTCTAGTGCTAGCGTTCCGAGGAGGAGCTATAACTTGCAGGGCAAAGACCATTTTGAGATCCGAAAATTTGATGGCACAAACTTTGCTCTATGGAAGAATCAGATTAAAGATGTGCTGATTCAAAGAAGGCAATGGAAGCCAGTAAATGGGATTTCAAAGAAGCCTGCTGACATGGATGAAGATGATTGGGATGAGTTAGATGAAATGGCCAGGTCTACCATTCGCTTGCACCTAGCAGATAATGTTTACTTTACAGTATTAGACTGTGAAAGTGCAGAGGAGCTTTGAAAGAAGTTATGCAATACATATGAAAAAGAGACGGCATCAAATAAAGTATATCTGATGAGAAAATTATATGACCTTCGTATGAAGGACACAGATAGTGTTGCTGCTCATCTAAATGAGTTTGATGCCATATTCTCCCAGTTACAGGCTCAGAAAATGGATATGGACAATGAAATGAAAGCAGTATTGCTGTTATGCACCCTGCCATCATCATGGGATACATTTTGCACAGCTATTAGCAATAGTGCACCAGGTGGTAAACTCGTCTATGATGACATATGTGGAGCACTCTTGAGTGAGGAGATTCGTAGAAAATCTATGGTTGGCACTCAGAGTGGAGATGCATATAATGTTCGTGATTCTTACCAAGGAAAGAATCAACAACGTGGCAGGAGCAAGAACAAGGAAAAGAATGGTCAACGGAATAAGAGCAGAAGTAAATCAAGGAAGAGGGATATTGAATGCCATTATTGTCATAAGAAAGGACACATGAAGAAAGATTGTTATGCATTAAAGAATGCTAAAGGTAAAGGACAGAATGTTGATGGGCATGTTAAACAGTTACCTGCACCATCTACTTCGACTGTGAAGATTGAAGAAATTAATGCTAATTCTGATGATGCGGATGTGTTGACACTTGATAGTACTGTGCCATCTGAGGCACTTATGGCTGATTCTCTTTCCCACACCTGGCTGCTAGATTCTGGTGCTTCTTTCCATGTGACACCACATAGAGAATGGTTCTCTAATTATGCAGCAAAGTCTCTTGGTACCGTGAGACTTGGTGACTCTTACCAGTGTGATGTTGTGGGGATTGGAGATGTGGTTGTTCAATTCATTGACGGTTCAAAATTTACTATGCATAATGTACGCCATGTACCTCAGTTATCACGCAGTTTGATGTCAGTTGGTCAACTTGATGACCTTGGTTACAAGGTGGTCTTCTATGCTCAGTCCTTTCGTATATCAAAGGGCAATATGGTTATTGCAAAAGGAAGGAAAGTTGGCTCACTTTACCCTTTATTTGTATCACAGAAAGAACACTTGTTAGCTGTTACTGAACAGCCTATGGCTTGTATTTGGCATGGTCGTTTGGGCCATATATCTCGTAGTGGAATGGAAAATCTTTCTCGTTCTGGCTACTTACCTGTGTTATCTTTCTCTGATTTTTCATTTTGTGAGCATTGTCAATATGGAAAGCAAACCAGAAATGTGCATAAAACGCACATTGACTCTTCAATTCAGCCTTTAGATCTTGTTCATACAGATGTGTGTGGTCCTATGCCCACTAGGTCCTTAGGTGGTTCTCTTTACTTTGTCACTTTCATAGATGATGCTACTAGAAAATTCTGGGTATATCCTATCAAATCGAAGGATGATGTATTCCCTACTTTCAGAAAATGGCTTGCTTCAGTTGAGACTGAAAAAGGAACTAAGCTTAAAGCTTTACGTTCAGATAATGGGGGTGAGTATACCTCACATGAATTCAGCTTTTTCTGTCAGTGTAGAGGGATTCGTAGAGAGTTTACAGCTCCTTATACCCCAGTACAGAATGGTGTAGCTGAGAGGATGAATAGAACTATTCAAGATAGAGTAGTCTCTATGTTGCATCATGCAAACCTCTCACAAGGTTTTTGGGCAGAAGCAGTATTGACTGCAGTTCATGTGATTAACCTTTCACCTAGTACTGCCAAAGGTCTGAAAGTGGCACAAGAGTTATGGACAGGGAAACCACCATATTATGATCATCTTCGAGTTTTTGGGTGTGAAGCATATGTTCATATACCCAAGAATCTTAGACAGAAGTTGGACCATAAGTCAAAGAAATGCATTTTTCTTGGATATGGTCGAGAAGGACAATTTGGATATCGCTTATGGGATCCTGAAACACGGTCAGTGATCAGAAGTAGTGATGTCATTTTTAATGAGTCTAAGATGCATAAACAGCCGATTAAGGAGGTTGAAGTGAGAAGAGTGGTGTTTGAGGATACTAGTCCTCCGGTTAGCATGCATAAAAATGCTGCACATAGGGATGTTCAAGAGAATGTCCATTCAGATCAGTCTGCACATGTTCCTGTTCAGCAACCATTGAGACGTTCTGCACGTGTCTCATATCCACCTGATAGATATGTTCTAGGTTTGGATTTTGTTATGCTAACAGATGCCGGTGAGCCCTCTTGCTACAAAGAGGCTATGCAGACAGAGGATCATGTCAAGTGGGAGCGTGCCATGAAGAGTGAGTTGGATTCTATTCACAAGAATGGTACTTGGGACTTAGTACCTTTGCCAAAGGGCAGGAAAGCTTTACCATGTAAATGGGTATATAAGCTGAAATTCACATCAGATAGTGCTTCTCCAAAATATAAAGCACGACTTGTTGCAAAGGGTTTTAAGCAACAACATGGTGTTGATTTTGAGGAAATCTTCTCTCCAGTGGTCAAGATGACTACTTTGCGCATGTTGCTTGGATTCGTTGCAATGGAGGACTTAGAGCTAGTCCAAATGGATGTGAAAACAGCTTTCTTGCATGGAGATCTTACAGATGAGATCTATATGGAACAACCAGAGGGTTATGTAGTTCCTGGCAAGGAAAGTCTAGTTTGTAAGCTCAAGAAGAGCTTGTATGGACTTAAACAGTCTCCTAGACAATGGTACCAAAAGTTTGATGCTTTTATGAAGTCCCAAGGCTATTCTCGGAGCAATGAGGATCATTGTCTCTACACAAAGAGATGTTCTGATGGCAGCTTGATATGCTTGATACTTTACGTCGATGATATGTTGATTGCTGGGAAGTCCTCTTATGATTTGTCAATTCTCAAAAAGAAGTTGAGTCAGACATTTGATATGAAGGATTTGGGGGATGCCAAACATATTCTTGGCATGCGCATTACTCGTAATAGGAGTAAAAGATGCATATACTTGTCTTAAAGTGAGTACATATCCAAAGTACTTCATCGATTCAATATGCAGGGTGGAAAGGCATTGAGTACACCTTTACCCACATATGTGAAATTGAGCAAGGATGACTACCCCAAATCAGATGAGGAAAAGGAATTCATGACCAAAATTCCCTATCAGTCTGCTGTTGGTAGTCTCATGTATGCTATGGTAGCTACAAGACCAGACATTGCATTTGCAGTGGGAGTTGTGAGTAGATATATGTCTAATCCTGGCAAGAAACATTGGGAAGCGGTCAAAATGATTTTGAGATATCTGAGTGGCACTAAGGACAAGTGTCTATGCTTAGGTAGAGGGAAAGCATCCATTATTGGTTACACAGATTCTGACTATGCTGGTTGTGTAGACAATCGTAAGTCTACATCAGGGTACATTTTTCATTTTGCTGGAGGTGCTATCTCTTGGAGATCTCGTCTTCAAGAATGTATAGCTGTTTCCACCACAGAAGCAGAGTATGTTGCAGCAAGTGAGGCATGTAAGGAAGCATTGTGGCTTTCTCGTCTTGCTTGCGATATGGGTTTGCCTCAGCATGTACCTCACTTGCTCAGTGATAGTCAGAGTGCCATTGCTTTGGCTAAGAATCCGGTCTATCATGCAAAGACCAAGCACATTGAGGTGAGGTATCACTTCATTAGAGATTGCTTAGCCACTGAGAGCATTATTCTTGAGAAGGTTCACACTCGAGATAATGCTGCAGATGCTTTGACTAAAGCTCTACCACAGGATAGCTTTCGACACTGTTGTCACTTGATGGGGGTTACTTGATTCTTGATCTTACACAGTCACTTGTATACTGTGTAACATGCCCATCAGGTGGGAGGTATAGTTTGTATACTTACACTCAGGTATTCTTTATCATTCTTTCTTTTTTCTCCCACAGTTACTCTGGCCATATTGGCCTTTAGTGGGAGATTGTTACCGTTAGTGTCCATGTGAAAGGCCAAATGGCCACCGGACACTTCTTTGTATATTTTCTTTAATAAAACATATAGTGGCCTGGTCAGTCACAGACTAAAAAATAGTTCGACCGCATTTGTAAGACCTAAGAAGTCTGTCTTCGTGCTCCCTGTATACTGCGTTTTTCTGCGTATTGTACAGCCTCTGTGCGGAGTACTGTGTGTGGCGTCAGGAGTTCGTTTTTCTACTCTGAGCATATCGTCGTGGAGCTCTCGAGAAGGAGAGTGCAGTGTGGTGCATCGCCATCCAAATACTTCAGGGGGTGGCCATGGCAAAGCATACAGGAAAAGTGAAATGGTTCATCATCACGAAGGGCTTCGGCTGCATCATGCCTGATGATGAGAGCGAGGATCTTTTCATTCACCAGACTTCGATCTGATGAGAGAGTTTCCATTCTCTACAAGATGGTCAAGATGTGGAATTGATTGTGCAACATGCTGACAATGGTCGCACGAAGGCTGTGAATGTTATAGTACCTAACGGAAGCCCTGTGCAAGGATGGAGGAGAGGTGGAGGAGACAACTATGGATTTGGTGGAGGATGGGGCTTAGAGGAATTGGCCAAGGAGATGGCAGAGGTAACGGTTATGGGGGAAACGGTTATGGGAGAGGTAGCTACAATGGAGGTTGCGATGGTGGAGGTGGCTATGGTCGAGGCGATGTAGCTTGCTACAAATGTGGCGAGTAAGGCCACCTTGCATGTGATTGTCTTGATGGAAACACTAGGCGTGGTGGTGGTCGGGGCTACTACAACTGTGGGGAGGGGGGAGGAAGGGGGGGAGGGGGGGAAGGGGGGATACAGAAAATCGGCCACCTTCGTCACAGGCTTCAAATGAACAAGATCCTAAAACACAAAAGGTCAATCCATTTGGTCAGGCAAAGCCTAGAGAAGTTGTTTTGGAAGAGATGGGATTGAATTGGAGGGAGATGGATGCAGAAAGATAATACAAAGTTGAAGACAGGAGGAATGTTTTGAAGGAAGAAATCAAGGCATTGCAAGAAAGCTTGAGACTTGCTGAGGATGACTCTGATGCCGGTGTTACAGAGATGGATGTGACAAAACTCAAAAAACAACTCAAAGAAAAAGAAAGGGAGCTCGACCAGCTTTGGGAGTCTGTATGCAGTGGGAAAAACATTGGCTTTTGGGGATTCAGTGAACATAAGGAGTCTGATGCATGGACCAATGCTCCAAACAGCAACTTAAGTAAAGATGGGGGGGGTAGGGGGGTAGGGGAAAAAAGGGGGGGAATAGGGGAGAGGGGATGCATCAACAAGAAAATGGACAAAAATGTTTACTTACAACCTCGCCAGATTTTGCATTCTAGATAGTCTATATCTGGTTCTATTATGTTGTTTGATGGTAGGCCTTAAGCCTAAAAATGTTTGTTACGGGGAGCATCTCTCTAGTGAGAGTTTCCAATTCTACAGCACCCCACTGAAGTATTGATTTGATTCTGTATGGGCCTTCCCAATGGGGAGTCCATTTTCCTCTAGTTTGAGCATTTATCTGTGGTTTGTGTAACAAAACTAACTCTCCCGATTGCAAACTTTTGGGCCACAAGTTCTTGTCGTGTGCTTCCTTTCTTCTGATATGAGTCTGCACAAATTATATGAATGCTAGAATACAGGATTCTTTCATTTGGTCCAAAGCTGTGAGCCTAGCTGTTACCTCTGGGCCGCTCTTTCTTTGAACTCCTTCAGTTATGATCGAGCCATGTATGAACTCGAATGGTTCTATGGGAGCTATCCCATAAACCAATTGGAATGGGGAAAATTTTGTTGTTTCTTTATAGGCTAGTCTATATGCTCATAGTGTACCAAGATAAGCTTTACCCCAAGTAGTGGGTTGTAGCATACATTCCTTTCGCAACATGGCAATCAATACCTTATTTGTGGACTCTGCCTAGCCATTTGCCCTGGGATAATAAGAGCATGAAGTTTTATGAATAACTTTATACCTGTTAAAGATTTCTTGCAAAATCTTATTCACAAAGTGTGTTCCTTGGTCCGTGCAGATCTCCAAAGGGCACCCAAACCTACAGAATATATGGTTGAATAAAAAATCAGTAATTGTCTGTGTTGTGCAATCTCGTGAAGCAATGGATCCAGCCCACTTTGTTGTGTAATCTATGGCAATCAATAAATATTCATCTCTATTTGGAAAAGAAGGAGGATATATAGGCCCTACAAAATCCAATCCCCACTTCTCAAATGGTTGCCAATTGATAGATACTGTCAGTGGGTTGTTTCTCTACTTTGTGGATTTAGGTCAGCATCTTTGGTAGATGTCACATATTTTAGCCCTATCATTTGAGTCTCTAAAGAGGGTGGGCCACCATAATCCTGCATCTAGAATTCTCTGGTCCATGATGTGACTTGGAAGGTGCCCACCACCTAGACCTTCATGTGCCTTTGCTAGGATATCCCATATCTCTTCCTCCTCTATGCATTTCCTCAAACAGCCATCTTTCCCATACCTATACAGTTTGCCTTGAATAATAGTAAATGTTCTGTTGTTGATTAGTAGCCTCTTCTTCTGCACTGAGCTTGCCTTTTCTGGATACAATCCAATGTTAAGAAAATTTTTGATGTCATCATACCAACCCTTGGCTTGGACAGTAAACAAATTGGCATCAAGAAAATCATCGTTTACTCCAATCACTTCATCCATGGTGTTGATCATGGATAGATGGTCAACATTTTCTCTACCTGGTTTGTGGACTACAGAAAAATCAAATTCTTGGAACAAAAGTAACCACCTCCATACCCTAGCAGTCACTTGTGGTTTGTTCAGTAGATATGTGAGCAGTTGATGATGAGTTATGATAACAAATTTCACTCCCAGCAAGTAATGATGAAACTTTTGTATAGAAAAAACCATGGTTAAGGCCTCCCTTTCTGTGATGCTATAATTTCTCTAAGCCTTGGTCAAAATTTGACTAGCATACTGAATTGGTTTGTCTAGTTTGTATTCTTCACTGTGTTGACTCAAAACTACCCCCACTGCACATGCACTGGCATCTACATGTATATGAAAAAATTTTGACAAATCAGTTGTGATCAGAATGGGAGAAGCTACTAACCTTGACCTTGATGTCTGATACGCTTTTTCCTCCTCTTCTTCCCACTTAAAAGGTACTTCCTTACATGTAAGCCTAGCCAATGGTCAAGCTATATGTGCTTACATCTTAATAAACCTCTTGTGGTACCCTGTATGTCCTAGAAAACTTTGAATCTCTTTTGGAGATTTAGGTCTAGGTAACTTTAGTATAGCTATAATATTGTCTGGGTCAGGTGCCATAGGATACCACATGACCCAGGAGGGTACCTTCAGTCACCAGAAAATGTCATTTGTTTGGGTTTAATTTCAACTTTGTTTCTCTGCACCTCTTAAAAACCTGTTGTAATTGAATTAGATGCTCTTCTAAACAATCCAACAGAGTCTCTACAAAAGTACCTGAAAAGGATGAAAAATCATCCATGAAAATTCAGAGAGACTCTAGCAGCAATGGTCCAAAAATAAGATTAACTATTCGATTGAAAGTAGTTGGGGCATTTCTTAGTCCGAATGGCATTTTTACATATACATAAGTTCCCCAAGGTGTAATGAATGCAGTCTTCTCTCGATCCTCAAGGTGGACGGATATTTGATTATATCCACTGAATCCATCCATGAAGCTGTAAAGTGTATGTTAGTATATGATCAATGTCTATCCCTCATGATTGTATGCACATTTTGTAAGGCCCCCGTTATGAGGAGAAGCCAAGCGTTGTCGGGAAGTTGCGGACATAAGGCTGGTGGATCGTCAGCCACTAAATCCCTCGGCACACGCAGGGTGCTTGGAGCGAGCTCAGGTGGAGTTGGTTAGCTTTCATCTCACAAGAAAGCAACACTTGGAAACAATTGATTAGATTTGAACTTGCTCTCATGCATTCTTATGCTCGGTCACTTCTAATAATTCAGAGAATAATTACGAAGAAGCTTAGCTCAGGTAGCTATCATATAGCTTCAAGACAATAGATTAGATAAATATCCACAAAAATTCCATTGAGGGAAACTCATTGATCCTGCTTGGCCAAATGTTTTTCTTGATCTTAGAACTTGCGAGAATAGTATATTCAGCTCGAAATCTTCCATTAAGGTCATATGCATATATAGTTCATATTTCAATCGTCATAAGATTTCAAACAAAATCAACGTGATGCAATTGGTTATAGCATGAACTCATGTATGAAATGCCTGAATTCAAAGTTGAGAAATTACTATGAGTCATGTATAAGCAAATAACAAAATATAGTTTAACTTAACGTGTCTGTGTTGAACTTAATTGTATAGTTATGTTGTGTGTGATAATGTCCAACCATTCGCAATGTAAATCTAATATATTCAATGAAAAAAAGTGTCAGTATGTGTGCGCTAAGAGGTGTAACATCTTAAGTAAAAACTTAATATATCCTCAAAAGGTCAAAAACTCATGAAACATAATTGTACGAATGCCAAAATACTAGTATCTGATTTTATTTGATAACTGAATGCTTCGGACTAACCATTGGAAGCAAGAAGCAAGCTTGAGTTGAAGCCGCCACAGTTATGAAAGAGCAGTAACAATTCATTGTAAATAGGAGTAGAAGTAAATCTTCTTGTCCACGTTCAAACAGAAGTAATTTAATCAATGTTTTGTGTAATTAACACGTAACTATAAATACGTAGCATAGGTCGCTTATCACGTATAAAGAAATTTTGTTGCATGAAAATTAACATATATATGAAAATATAATCAGGAGTCAATACAAATATTATCATGAGAAATAGAGGATAAACTCTTTCCACCGTCACATGTAGAGAATGTTTCCATCCAGTATGCTATAAATATGATTTCTCCATCGCTTTTGTCTATGAACTGTATGTTTCCATTTAATCAGGTAAGCATAAGCAAGAAAAAGTAACTAAGACAGTACTCGTGATCTCAGAAGCCAATGGTATGCAAAGCATTAGAAAAATCCACGACGAGAAAATGTGGGAGATTGATTGAGTAAGTTGGCCTAGAAAACTTTGTTGTTGAAGCTTTTCTTTGCGCAGCGCAGTTCAAGCTTATTAAGCAAATTTCTTCAAACATGTACAGAAATTAGTGATCTAGAGACGATGAAGGAAAATCAGTTCAAATGCATTTGACGTACGCATCATGTCATGGATAGCTGTCATCACAGTTGAGCGCTGATTGTTGGATGGTTCATAGAAGAAAGGCGTTCATCAATTGTAGCTGTCGGACGGCAGAGTATTAGAATTGACTGCCATTCAAGATTATCAGCATGTTGTCCTTCCCGTCAGAAGTGAAATTATCAGAGACGATGGAGATAGCGCCCGATCGGATGTTCTCTATTCTCCGCCAGTGATCAGCCTGATCTTTATTGTCTATTCTACGCCAATGATCACCGATCGTCAACTGTCTTTCAGTGCAGCCTTCTCATGATTTTTCTTCCACATACGACCGATCAGACGTTGATGGCGCTAATATCAGACTTTTTATGTGCACACTTCAATGAAGGCTTTCACCATATATCTTCTGAGTATTCTGTGTCAAATGAAGCCAAGCCTGTGTGTCAAATGAAGCCAATCTGAACAAATCTCGCTTTCCCTTTTAGCCCCAGAGTTGGAACGCTATGATCATGGCAATTCCCATCCTCTCCATCAGAGTAAATCTCCGTGATTTAACCGTCAATCAACATTGAAGAATTTTCCATTGATCCTCCTTCTCTTCTGAGAGCGTCCGCCAAACCTCTACTTGCCCTCCAGATTATATCTGCCAGAAACAAAACATGAAATGGCCTGCACAAAAAACATTCGGGAGCCCCCCATATGGAGCAAAGCCCACATATTTATACATACACAGAGTCTTATATCTACCATTCCTTTTACATTTTTCTTTATTTAACATCCATACTTTAGCCCACAATTATCGACCATACTTTTAATTAACTTTATGCACACAACTTACTTTCACCTCTCTTTTCATCTACGCTAATTCTCTCCACTCTTTCTCTTAACCAACTTTTTCACTTTAAGTGCATCTTCCTTTCAGACCACGCCTTAATTCACTTTAGTTACACATCTTATATAAACCATTCTTTTTCCTAGCATCCACATAGACCACTAGATATTTATCCTTTTAATTTAATTAGCCTATATTTCTTATTTTAAATAAATCATTTAATTCAATCTTAGTTTAAGGGTTTAATTATTTAGAACCTTAATATTTAAATGCACTTATATGCATACAATCATTAATAATAGCATAGATTAATTTTTAAATAATATGTAATTTTTATATATTAATGTTTTTAATTAACATTGATTTTAACCCTTTAAATATAGTAAAACCCTAGAAAACCTATTTGAAACCCTTTGGAAACCCTTTGGAAACCCTTGAAACCCTTCTGAATCCTGTCATTAACCCATTAGAATCTTTTAAGACCCTTTGGATTAACCCGACTGACATAAAATCATAACAACTTATAAAACCCTAGGGTTGGAAACCCATGATTCAAGCATGTATAACTGTAAAATACTCATTAATTGAGTAATTAGGGTAAACCCTAATACGAACATGTATTCTTTATCATTTCCTGTATCTGCAAACACTTCAAAAGTAGTTAATTCAATCCAGAACAACTAATCAACAGTGATATAAAAGGTTAGAATTCACCAATTAAGTTAATTTTATTTTATCTGGTCATCAACTGGAAAGTTGAAAACTTTCCGACAGCGTGCATTACCCAATTGATGGGAATCCCAACTTGCATGTTGCATGAAGGTCATATTGGACCATGTAAGGTATTGTAAGGAAAGGGAGTTACCAGGATCCCCAATTGGGGGGTCCGGGGCAGCGGTGAGCAACCTCGGCTGGGGGGTCCAAGGGGGCTAGTGGGCCCCCTGGTGGGGGTCCGGGGGCAGCGCCCCCGACGCGACGATAAAGGGAATATTCCATAGAATATTCCCTGTCAGAGTCAGAAATCATTTATATTTGTTAGGTCGGTTCAACCGGTCTAAGCCGTGTATGGAAATTACACAAGCGGTGGCCGCCCACGCTCTACCGCCCATGTATAGCCGTCCACGGAAGGCCACCCATGATCCTATATATACATGACTTCTGCACTACCTGTGACATCAAGTTGAGCCAGCATACCTCTACCTTGTATCTCCCTATCTAGAGTTGTCTAGATCACCATTTAAGCTCTACCTTGAGAGCACACGGGTGGACAACGCCATCATCTTTGTACTTGCTGCTAGTAGAAAATTGTTGAGATTCTCCTATATCTGTTATCTTCTCTGCTATTGCTCCTGTGTTATATTTCATAACTATTGTCTTACATGGTATCAGAGCTGTAAGGTTCGAATAGCTTGAGAAGTATCATTATTTTAGCCTACTAGCAGACTAGAATATGAGTAGATTATTCGCGTGATTACATGATGGCTTCATCGTCGAACACTAGTCTTGGTGCTTTAGCTAATGTTAATGCTACACCTATTCGAATTCGTCCACCTGCATTCACTGAAGGGAAGCTGGATGGAACCAACTATACACTCTGGAAGTTCAAAATTTCTGCAATTTTGGACTCCTATGAATTACTTGACACTGTCATGGGACCAATGGGATTGGATCCAGAGCCTATACCAGTTGAAGATCCAGCAAATTCAAGATTGATGATTCAGCCAGATCCAGATCTTCTACGAGCTTGCAAGAGGCGGAATGCTGATGCATTATGTGCGATTGTCACTAGTGTAAGTGATTCTATGCTTACTTTAGTTCAACATACTACTAAAGCACATGAGGCTTGGGGCATATTGGCTCAACAATATGAGACCAAGAACCACACTAGGATACAGAATTTAGAAAACCAGTTGGCAAATGAAAAGCATTCTGATTCTGAAAAGGCTGAAGATTTTATCAAACGGATAAAGCATCTTCAAGATCAATTGGCTGCAGTTGGTGTTGTTATAACACCAGAAGAGCTGGCTCGAAGATCTGTACGTGTTCTTCCAGCAAAGTATGATGGATTAGTAACAGCCCTTAACACTCAGGTAAGGCCAACTCCTCTTACATTCAAAGAGTTTTGTGTGATGCTTTTAGAAGAAGAGATGCGGCTGAAGAATCGGCAAAGTACAACTGATGCTGCATTCTCAGCCAATGCAAAAGGTAAAGGCTCTTTTGAGGGATCAAAGAAGAAGCCAAAGAAGAAAAAGTTCACAGGAAGTTGCTTCTATTTTGAAAAGAAAGGCCATGCCATCAAGGATTGCAGAAAGAAGCAAGCTGATGAACGGAATGGGACCGTAAAATCATCATGGAAGAACAAAGAGTCTGCAAACAACACAGAGCTGGAACTTTGGGTAGCTATTGAAGAGGTATGTTCATCTGCTCAAGCTCATGTTGATGAGCCATGGATTTTAGATAGTGGAGCTTCTCGCCATATGACCAGTAAAAAGGATTGGTATAGTTCCCTAGTGCCTCTGCGGGAATCCATCAATGTAGTGGTGGGAAATGACTCCAAGTGTCCAGCTAAAGGAACTGGAACCATCTCTTTTATCACTTCTCCAAGTGTTGAGAAAAAGTTATCCAATGTTCTCTATGTACCTACACCCAAAAGAAATTTGTTGTCAGTTTCTGCAATAAGAGATCTTGGACTCGAAGTTCACTTCAATAAGAGTGGTGCGGAAATCATGGATTCATCAGGTAATGTTGTAGGTAAAGGCATACGACGGGATAACTTGTATGAGTTAAGTGCTTTAACTACTACAAAAGATAAAGATGTAAGCAGGTTATGGCACCAACGATTTGGGCATCTCGGATTTGCAGTTTTGAAGGAGATGCAACGAATAGGGATGGTTGCTCATTTGCCTGCATTTTCAGAGTTGCAAGAACCTTGTGAAGCTTGTATGATGGGCAAGCAACAACGAAAGGCGTTTCCAAGAGAGACCAGCAATCGATCTCAAGCTCCTCTAGAGTTGGTACATGCTGATCTCTGCGGTAAAATGTCTACACCTGCTTTAGGAGGATATTTCTACTTCTTGCTGTTAGTCGACGATTATAGTAGAAAGATGTGGGTTTATTTCATTCGAGAGAAGGCTGATTCTTTTGAAAAATTTAAAGCATGGCATAAGTATGTAGAAAATGAATCAGGAAGGAAACTGAAGAAATTTAGAACAGATAGAGGAGGTGAATTCTTGTCAACAGAATTCAACAATTACTGTAAGGAGCATGGTGTGAAAAGGCAACTTACCACAGCTCATACACCTCAACAAAATGGCGTTGTTGAGCGCAGGAACAGGACAGTAGTTGAAATGGCTCGTTGTATGTTAAAGGCTCAAGACATGCCTGATTCATTCTGGGCAGAAGCAGTCAATACAGCAGTCTACATCCTCAATAAAAGCTACACAAAAGCTCTAAAGGGGATGACTCCTCAAGAAGCATATTCTGGTAAAAAGCCTTCAGTTTTGCATTTCAAAATTTTTGGTTGTTTCTGTTATGCACATATTCCTGATTCAACAAGATCAAAGTTGGATTCAAAAAGCAAAAGTGTGTCTTCCTAGGATATAGTGAAGAGTCTAAAGCATACAGGTTGTGGGATCCTGAGGCAAGGAAGATTTTTGTCAACCGAGATGTGGTGTTTGATGAACGACCACACTTAGTAGAAGATAAAGGAAAATCTACTATCTCATCAAATGGAGAAATATCTCACCTTGTGCCTATCAAAAGACAGGTTAAAGTTGAGGAGGAGGAAATATCTGATGGAGAAATTTCCTCAATAAAAAGCCAACCAGTTGTAGCTACACAGCGTAAGCCACTATCAAAGAGGGCACAACAGCTCTTTGATGACCACAATCCACATGTAGATGTACCAGAATCATCATCGGATGGATTACAAAGATCAAAGAGAATAGAGGAGCAAAGAAGAGCCTCAGAACACATTGTTAACATGGCTCTAATGGCAGATATCATGGGCTCGATAAAGGAACCTACCACCATTGAAGAAGCCCTTGATGATTCAGGTGGAGAGCGGCAATGCAGTCGGAGTATGATAGTATACTAAAAAATGATACATGGGATCTAGTCGACTTGCCGCCAAAGAAGAAGGTAATAGGTACTAAATGGATTTGGAAAGCTAAGTATAAAGCAGATGGAACATTAGAAAAATATAAGGCAAGATTAGTTGCACAGGGTTTTTCACAGATCGAAGGATGTGATGTTCAAGAAACTTTTGCACCAACAGCACGCATGACAACTATTCGGACGGTACTTGCAGTAGGTGCACAAAAGGCTTGGCCTATTTTCCAGATGGATGTCAAATCTGCATTTTTGAATGGTCACCTCAAGGAGGAGGTATATGTATCTCAACCACCAGGTTTTGAGGTACCCAATTCAGAAAATAAAGTTTGCAGGTTGAAGAAAGCTTTGTATGGACTTAAGCAAGCTCCACGGGCTTGGTACCAACGAATAGATGATTTCTTCAAAAATATGGGTTTTGAAAGAAGTACTTCTGATGCTAACTTGTATGTAACGAAAAGGGATAGCAAGCTAGTTGTTGTCATTGTATATGAAGATGATTTGATCATTACAGGAGATCATCAGGAACTATCAATCAAACTCGGATCAGCTTGGGAACTGAGTTTGAAATGACAGACTTAGGTCTACTCCATTTTTGTCTGGGAATTGAAGTATGGCAAAGGAAGGATGGCATTTTCATCTCACAACAAAAATATGCCAAAGAGATTCTCAAGGCATTTGGAATGATGGACTGCAAGCCAACTAGCACACCTATGGAGGTAAATCATAAGCTATCTATGGATGATAACATGCCTGATGCAGATGCTAAGAAGTATAGGAAGCTCGTTGGAAGTCTTATTTTTTTGTGCAACACTAGACCAGACATTTGCTATGTTGTTGGAGTATTAAGCAGGTTTTCCAACAAACCTAAGGAGAGTCACTGGAATGCTGGAATGTGAATTCTAAGGTACATTGTAGGAACCTTGGATTTTGGTATTTTTTATACCACAGGTGACACTCCAAGGATATTGTGATTCAGATTGGGCTGGAGATTGTGATTCTAGAAAATCTGTTTCTGGATATTGTTTCTCACTTGGTTCAGGAATATTTTCTTGAGTAAGTAGAAAGCAACCAACTCTCGCACTCTCCTCCATTGAAGCAGAGTACAAAGCAGCTTGTTTTGCTTCTTGTGAGGCAGTCTGGTTAAGGAGAATTCTTGCAGATCTAGGCTTTCCATCAAATATGGCGACTGTACTCAAGTGTGATAATCAAAGTTGTATGGCTATTGCAAAGAACCCAGTATTTCATGCTCGCACCAAGCACATAGAAATACAGTACCATTACATTCGTGAGCTAATTGAAGATGAAATTGTGGAGCTAGAATATTGTCCAATAGAGGCAAATTGTGCTGACATATTCACTAAAGCACTTGGAAGAGAACAACTCAACAGACATCTTCAACAGATGCGCATAGGACCAAACCTACTTGATTTTTCATCGGTAAACATTGAGGGGGGGTGTTAGTATATGATCAATGTCAACCCCTCATGATTGTATGCACATTTTGTAAGGCCCCCGTTATGAGGAGAAGCCAAGCGTGCATTACCCAATTGATGGGAATCAAAACTTGCATGTTGGATGAAGGTCATATTGGACCATGTAAGGTATTGTAAGGAAAGGGAGTTACCAGGATTCCCAATTGGGGGGTCCGGGGCAACGGTGAGCAGCCCCGGCTGGGGGGTCCAAGGGGGCTAGTGGGCCCCCTGGTGGGGGTTCAGGGGCAGTGCCCCCGGCGCGACGGTAAAGGGAATATTCCATAGAATATTCCCTGTCAGAGTCAGAAATCATTTATATTTGTTAGGTCGGTTCAACCGGTCTAAGCCATGTATGGCAATTACACAGGTGGTGGCCGCCCACGCTCTACCGTCCATGTATAGCCGTCCACGGAAGGCCACCCATGATCCTATATATACATGACTTCTGCACTACCTGTGACATCAAGTTGAGCCAGCATACCTCTACCTTGTATCTCCCTATCTAGAGTTGTCTAGATCACCATTTAAGCTCTACCTTGAGAGCGCACGGGTGGACAACGCCATCATCTTTGTACTTGCTGCTAGTAGAAAATTGTTGAGATTCTCCTATATCTGTTATCTTCTCTGCTATTGCTCCTGTGTTATATTGCATAACTATTGTCTTACAGTGTATGTCCAGCTACTTCTTCTATGACCTATTCAGCAAATGGCATTGGAAAACCATCTGGGATGGTGACCTTGTTCAATGCTTTAAATGTTAGTATATGATCAATGTCTACCCCTCATGATTGTATGCACATTTTGTAAGGCCCCCTTTATGAGGAGAAGCCAAGCGTGCATTACCCAATTGATGGGAATCCCAACTTGAATGTTGGATGAAGGTCATATTGGACCATGTAAGATATTATAAGGAAAGGGAGTTACCAGGGTCCCCAATTGTGGGGTCCGGGGCAGCGGTGAGCAGCCCCGGCTGGGGGGTCCAAGGGGGCCAGCGGGCCCCCTGGCTGGGGGGTCCCACGGGGCCAGTGGGCCCCCTGGTGGGGGTCCGGGGGCAGCGCCCCCGGCGCGACGGTAAAGGGAATATTCCATGGAATATTCCCTGTCGGAGTCAGAAATCATTTATATTTGTTAGGTCGGTTCAACCAGTCTAAGCCGTGTATGGCAATTACGCGGGCGGTGGCCGCCCACGCTCTACCGCCCATGTATAGCCATCCATGGCAGGCCACCCATGATCCTATATATACATGACTTCTGCACTTCCTAAGATACCGAGTTGAGCCAGCATACCTCTACCTTGTATCTCCCTATCTAGAGTTGTCTAGATCACCATTTAAGCTCTACCTTGAGAGCGCACGGGTGGACAACGCCATCATCTTTGTACTTGCTGCTAGTAGAAAATTGTTGAGATTCTCCTATATCTGTTATCTTCTCTGCTATTGCTCCTGTGTTATATTGCGTAACTATTGTCTTTCATGGTATCAGAGCTGTAAGGTTTGAATAGCTTGAGAAGTATCATTATTTTAGCCTACTAGCAGACTAGAATATCAGTAGATTATTCGAGTGATTACATGATGGCTTCATCGTCGAATAGTAGTCTTGGTGCTTCAGCTAATGTTAATGCTGCACCTATTCAAATTCGTCCACCTGCATTCACTGAAGGGAAGCTGGATGGAACCAATTATACACTCTGGAAGTTCAAAATTTCTGCAATTTTGGACTCCTATGAATTACTTGACACTGTCATGGGACCGATGGGATTGGATCCAGAGCCTATACCAGTTGAAGATCCAGCAAATTCAAGATTGATGATTCAGCCAGATCCAGATCTTCTACGAGCTTGGAAGAGGCGGAATGCTGATGCATTATGTGCGATTGTCACTAGTGTAAGTGATTCTGTGCTTACTTTAGTTCAACATACTACTAAAGCACATGAGGCTTGGGGCATATTGGCTCGACAATATGAGACCAAGAACCACACTAGGATACAGAATTTAGAAAATCAGTTGGCAAATGAAAAGCATTCTGATTCTGAAAAGGCTGAAGATTTTATCAAACGGATAAAGCATCTTCAAGATCAATTGGCTGCAGTTGGTGTTGTTATAACACCAGAAGAGCTGGCTCGAAGATCTGTACGTGTTCTTCCAGCAAAGTATGATGGATTAGTAACAGCCCTTAACACTCAGGTAAGGCCAACTCCTCTTACATTTGAAGAGTTTTGTGCCATGCTTTTAGAAGAAGAGATGCGGCTGAAGAATCGGCAAAGTACAACTGATGCTGCATTCTCAGCAAATGCAAAAGGTAAAGGCTCTTCAGAGGGATCAAAGAAGAAGCCAAAGAAGAAAAAGTTCACAGGAAGTTGCTTTTATTGTGAAAAGAAAGGCCATGCCATCAAGGATTGCAGAAAGAAGCAAGCTGATGAACGGAATGGGACTGTAAAATCATCATGGAAGAACAAAGAGTCTGCAAACAACACAGAGCTGGAACTTTGGGTAGCTATTGAAGAGGTATGTTCATCTGCTCAAGCTCGTGTTGATGAGCCATGGATTTTAGATAGTGGAGCTTCTCGCCATATGACTAGTAAAAAGGATTGGTATAGTTCCCTAGTGCCTCTGCGGGAATCCATCAATGTAGTGGTGGGAAATGACTCCAAGTGTCCAGCTGAAGGAACTGGAACCATCTCTTTTATCACTTCTCCAGGTGTTGAGAAAAAGTTATCCGATGTTCTCTATGTACCTACACTCAAAAGAAATTTGTTGTCAGTTTCTGCAATAACAGATCGTGGACTCGAAGTTCACTTCAATAAGAGTGGTGCGGAAATCATGGATTCATCAGGTAATGTTGTAGGTAAAGGCATACGACGGGATAACTTGTATGAGTTAAGTGCTTTAACTGCTACAGAAGATAAAGATGTAAGCAGGTTATGGCACCGACGATTTGGGCATCTCGGATTTGCAGTTTTGAAGGAGATGCAACGAACAGGGATGGTTGCTCATATGCCTGCATTTTCAGAGTTGCAGGAACCTTGTGAAGCTTGTATGATGGGCAAGCAACAACGAAAGGCATTTCCAAGAGAGACCAGCAATCGATCTCAAGCTCCTCTAGAGTTGGTACATGCTGATCTCTGCGGTAAAATGTCTACACCTGCTTTAGGAGGATCTTTCTACTTCTTGCTGTTAGTCGACGATTATAGTAGAAAGATGTGGGTTTATTTCATTCGAGAGAAGGCTGATGCTTTTGAAAAATTTAAAACGTGGCATAAGTATGTAGAAAATGAATCAGGAAGGAAACTGAAGAAATTTAGAACAGATAGAGGAGGTGAATTCTTGTCAACAGAATTCAACAATTACTGTAAGGAGCATGGTGTGAAAAGGCAACTTACCATAGCTCATACACCCCAACAAAATGGCGTTGTTGAGCGCAGGAACAGGACAGTAGTTGAAATGGCTCGTTGTATGTTGAAGGCTCAAGACATGCCTGATTCATTCTGGGCAGAAGCAGTCAATACAGCAGTCTACATCCTCAATCGAAGCTACACAAAAGCTTTAAAGGGGATGACTCCTCAAGAAGCATATTCTGGTAAAAAGCCTTCAGTTTTGCATTTCAGAATTTTTGGTTGTTTCTGTTATGCACATATTCCTGATTCAACAAGATCAAAGTTGGATTCAAAAAGCAAAAAGTGTGTCTTCCTAGGATATAGTGAAGAGTCTAAAGCATACAGGTTATGGGATCCTGAGGCAAGGAAGATTTTTGTCAGCCGAGATGTGGTGTTTGATGAACGACCACACTTAGTAGAAGATAAAGGTAAATTTACTATCTCATCAAGCGGAGAAATATCTCACCTTGTGCCTATCAAAAGACAGGTTAAAGTTGAGGAGGAGGAAACATCTAATGGAGAAATTTCCTCAATAAAAAGCCAACCAGTTGTAGCTGCACAGCGTAAGCCACTACTGAAGTGGGCACAACAGCTCTTTGATGATCACAATCCACATGTAGATGTACCAGAATCATCATCGGATGGATTACGAAGATCAAAGAGAATAGAGGAGCAAAGGAGAGCCTCAGAACACATTGTTAACATGGCTCTAATGGCAGATATCATGGGTTCGATAAAGGAACCTACCACCATTGAAGAAGCCCTTGATGATCCAAATTGGAGAGCGGCAATGCAGTCTGAGTATGATAGTATACTCAAAAATGATACATGGGATCTAGTCGACTTGCCGCCAAAGAAGAAGGTAATAGGTACTAAATGGATTTGGAAAGCTAAGTATAAAGCTGATGGAACATTAGAAAAGTATAAGGCACGATTAGTTGCACAGGGTTTTTCACAGATTGAAGGATTTGATGTTCAAGAAACTTTTGCACCAACAGCACGCATGACAACTATTCGGACGGTACTTGCAGTAGCTGCACAAAAGTCTTGGCCTATTTTCCAGATGGATGTCAAATCTGCATTTTTGAATGGTCACCTCAAGGAGGAGGTATATGTATCTCAACCACCAAGTTTTGAGGTGCCCAATTCAGAAAATAAAGTTTGCAGGTTGAAGAAAGCTTTGTATGGACTTAAGCAAGCTCCACGGGCTTGGTACCAACGAATAGATCATTTTTTCAAAAATATGGGTTTTGAAAGAAGTACTTCTGATGCTAACCTGTATGTAACGAAAAGGGATAGCAAGCTAAATGTTGTCATTGTATATGTAGATGATTTGATCATTACAGGAGATCATCAGGAACTCATCAATCAAACTCGGATCAGCTTGGGAACTGAGTTTGAAATGACAGACTTAGGTCTACTCCATTTTTGTCTGGGAATTGAAGTATGGCAAAGGAAGGATGGCATTTTCATCTCACAACAAAAATATTCCAAAGAAATTCTCAAGGCATTTGGAATGATGGACTGCAAACCAACTAGCACACCTATGGAGGTAAATCATAAGCTATCTATGGATGATAACATGCCTGATGTAGATGCTAAGAAGTATAGGAAGCTCGTTGGAAGTCTTATTTTTCTGTGCAACACTAGACCAGACATTTGCTATGCTGTTGGAGTGTTAAGCAGGTTTTCCAACAAACCTAAGGAGAGTCACTGGAATGCTGGAATGCGAATTCTAAGGTACATTGGAGGAACCTTGGATTTTGGTATTTTGTATACCATAGGTGATACACTCCAAGGATATTGTGATTCAGATTGGGCTGGAGATTGTGATTCTAGAAAATCAGTTTCTGGATATTGTTTCTCACTTGGTTCAGGAATATTTTCTTGGGTAAGTAGGAAGCAACCAACTCTCGCACTCTCCTCCACTGAAGCAGAGTACAAAGCAGCTTGTTTTGCTTCTTGTGAGGCAGTCTGGTTAAGGAGAATTCTTGCAGATATAGGCTTTCCATCAAATATGCCAATTGTACTCAAGTGTGATAATCAAAGTTGTATGGCTATTGCAAAGAACCCAGTATTTCATGCTCGCACCAAGCACATAGAAGTATAGTACCATTACATTCGTGAGCTAATTGAAGATGAAATTGTGGAGCTAGAATATTGCCCAACAGAGGCAAATTGTGCTGACATATTCACTAAAGCACTTGGAAGAGAGCAGCTTAACAAGCATCTTCAACAGATGGGCATAGGACCGAGACCTACTTGATTTATCATCGGTAAACATTGAGGGGGGGTGTTAGTATATGATCAATGTCTACCCCTCATGATTGTATGCACATTTTGTAAGGCCCCCTTTATGAGGAGAAGCCAAGCGTGCATTACCCAATTGATGGGAATCCCAACTTGAATGTTGGATGAAGGTCATATTGGACCATGTAAGATATTATAAGGAAAGGGAGTTACCAGGGTCCCCAATTGTGGGGTCCGGGGCAACGGTGAGCAGCCCCGGCTGGGGGGTCCAAGGGGGCCAGCGGGCCCCCTGGCTGGGGGGTCCTAGGGGGCCAGCGGGCCCCCTGGTGGGGGTCCGGGGGCAGCGCCCCCGGCGCGACAGTAAAGGGAATATTCCATGGAATATTCCCTGTCGGAGTCAGAAATCATTTATATTTGTTAGGTCGGTTCAACCAGTCTAAGCCGTGTATGGCAATTACGCGGGCGGTGGCCGCCCACGCTCTACCGCCCATGTATAGCCATCCATGGCAGGCCACCCATGATCCTATATATACATGACTTCTGCACTTCCTAAGATACCGAGTTGAGCCAGCATACCTCTACCTTGTATCTCCCTATCTAGAGTTGTCTAGATCACCATTTAAGCTCTACCTTGAGAGCGCACGGGTGGACAACGCCATCATCTTTGTACTTGCTGCTAGTAGAAAATTGTTGAGATTCTCCTATATCTGTTATCTTCTCTGCTATTGCTCCTGTGTTATATTGCGTAACTATTGTCTTTCATTAAAGTCCACATAGATTCTAATCTTGTTAGTGTTTTTCTTTGGAACAATTACCATAGGAGGTAGCCATTCTGAATGCTCTACAGGGATGATAATTCTTGCATCTTCCATTTTCCAAATTTCCAAGTAAACATCTTCAACATATTTAGGATTCAGCCTATAACTCTTACCTCTCACTAGTTTTTCTCCTTCAATGAGAGGGGTTATGTGCTCTCCGTAACTAGGTGGTACTCCTTCTAAACCCTTGTAGTGCCAAGCAAAGATATTTGCAAATGATTTCATGAAAGATGTTACCTTTAAGAGCACCTTCGGATGATTCCCTATCCATGTGGCTATTAAAATGGGACTTGATTGATCCTTGTTGCGCAACTGAACCTCCTTCACTAGATGCATGTTTATAATGTTATCTGTAAGTTCTTCTTGAGTAGCATCCTTAGTTGCATTGCCCCACATAGCTTTGGTATCATAATTAGGAACATCTTGAATGTCTATTTGCACCTCTTCCTCCTGAATCCATTCTGGAGGGGACTTCTTTCCCCTTCTGTGGTCTTTTGATGGTTCTCCCAACCTAGCCACTTGAACCCTTTCCTCTTTTTCTACATACCCTTCTTCTATGTCTGAGTTAGATGGAAAAATTCCAAAGCAAGGAAGAGAATTACCTGCTTCTAGCCATGCTAGCATGTTGTCTTCATCATATAGATCAAATTCGTTGTCTTCTTGTATGTCCATAGGATCTATATCTATATTTATACCAACAGATTGCATCATGCTGGTATGCCCTTGTTGATCCGGACCTTCTTCCAATAATAGTTGTCTTTCTTTAGCACCTTCTTGTTGGACCCACATGGTATCTTTGCCCCAGTCATGTACTATACTAGCATGCCTTAACCAAGGTCTTCCAATTAAGAGAGGAAAACCTCCCTGCACATTTGGTAATCTTATAACTACAAAGTCCAATGCAAATGTGTTACCTTGTACTTCCATCTCAATATCAAGGACTACTCCCATAGGTTTGACGGTACTCTGATCCGCCAATGTAACAGTGAAATTGGCTGCCCTTGATGGTTGAAATCCCAGCTTCATCATAGTATATTCAAGCATCAGATTGATTCATGAACCTCCATCTACTATAACTCCTTTTAGAATTTGACCATTAATATTCACTATAAGTCTCGGGCTCTTGTAGTCTATCAAGGGTGAATTTCCTGGGATCTATTTGTACCCCCAATAGTAGCTTTGGCCACCAGAGTCAATGTTGATGCTTCATCTATTATTTCTAATACATCAGACATGAACCTTTCATTCATCTTTATTAAGTCAAAAATATTGACCTCTATTTTAATCGACTTTAGCAGCTCCAAGGCTCCTAATTCATTGGTTGCATAATGTGTATTTACTGCATCAAGCTCCTTGTGCGCTCTGCTGAATGCATTTTCAATAATATTGTTGCTACCTGTATTAAACTTCTTGTATGTATGCTCACTGGGTGTAGTCTAGAACTCCTTGGCCTTCTTTTCTCTATTGGATCTAGACGTATTAGGGTCTTGATCAGCTTCCAATTGACCCTTTCCTTTGCTTCTAGTTTGCACAACCACAAAGTCAATCTCTTCTAATTGCACAACCCTAGCAGAGGCAGATGGCATGTATGTTTCTTCTATAATATCATCCTTATTTACAGCTAACATTTGAATGTTGGAACCTGTTGTTGATGGCCTATTTTTTTGGGTAGCAATTAGTGAAGTGATCTCTAGCCTGTGGGCAATTCCTGTAGGGTGGGGCATTTTCTGGCAAGGAACATTTTCTCTAGTAGTGCCCACATTCTCCAAATCTAAAACAGATAATTGGCCTTATAGGCCCATTTCCAAAGTTTCCATGAGGCTTGGAATTATAATTGTTACCTTGATTAGGAGTTTCCACCATCACATTGGTTAGAGGTTGAATTCCTGCTCCTCCATGGTTCCAACATGTTTTTGTATTCATTCCTCTTGAAGAACGGTCTTGAGCTTCATGCCCACTTTTCCTGCATAACTGACATGTTACATTTATATGGACATTCGCTTACCACATGGCCCTGTTTGCTGCACATGGTACACCATAGCCCATTTTTTTATGCCACCTCCCCTTAATTCTTGTAATTCCTATCTAAGTTGAGCTATTTCTTATGCTTGGGCTCCCTCTTCCTTTTGTCATTTGAGGGCCTTGATTTCTCGCCTCAACAAGGTTATTGCATTTTCTTCTTCCTTTTGAGGTTTACTTCTTTTTAACTTCTCTATCTCTTTCCTTAATTGAATCACTATATCCTAAATTTATGTAGAATAGGGTAGTTGAGAAGAACTTGCTCCATATTGTTGTCTTATTTGTTCCATTTCTGTAGCTGTATTGATGAACTCTTCTATGGAGGCTGTTGGCAACACTAATTCTTTGATTTTACATTGTGTGGTTACCTGAAGTGGTTTACCTAACCATTTCTTAATAAAGAAATCATGTGGAGGGTCTGGCAACTTAGCCATTAATGTCTTGGCTCTAGTTACAAACTTTGGAAACATTTCACCAGGACCTAGTCTCAAGTTTTCTAACTCCTCAATGATTATCTCTGTAGTGTTCCCATGCTAGAATTGAGTTTTGAATGCCTCTTTTATTAAATCCCACGTGGTGAAATGGTTTTCAGCAAACTGGCTGAACCATTTATCTGTTAGCCCTTCTAATGTGGCAGGAAAGAGGATTAAAAAGGCATCCCTTCTTCCCATCAAACCTCTTGATTTGCATAATGCTAAGAATCTCCTAATGTGCTCCTCTAGATCTTCTTGAGCTAAGCCTTTGAAAGATGGAAATTTTATATTTAATCTAGAAAGTAGAGTTTCCAAATCTACCTGACTTGCCATGTTCTTCACTGACGATGTTGACAACAGTGGACTGGGGGATCTTCTAATAGCCTTCCTTCTTGTTGCTTTGCAAGTGATCCTCAGTGTTTGAGACCAGGTTGCAGTCATGAGCTATTCATGATCCTCTTAGGCTAAGATAATTAATAAGAAGATTTACCTCTTAACCCAATGAATTAGTACTATAGCACTATCGACACTTGAATAATGCTTCTCCCACACTGCAATATTGCTTCTCCTATGCTCAAGCCTCCTTAGGTCCCACCGTGAGACAAATTTTGTTGGGGGATTCTTGTGCAGAAAGTAACTTGAGTGTTTGTAGGAGAATGGAGAGTGAGAACAAGAGAAATAATGATGTTGAAAGCTTCTGATCAATTAGAAAGAGAAGAATACAAGCTTATTCATAATCCAAATGCTCTGCACAATATGCCAAAGACTAAATAATGCTCATGAAACAAGATTACAAAGTACTTAGAATCTACTGCCGACCTCTGCACCAGACCTCCACCTTCTCCAAGCTTGCCCTTGTGCACACCTTGCACCAAGCTTCCAATAAGGGGAGGGATGGACACCTTCAGTCGACGTG
Source organism: Ceratopteris richardii (assembly GCA_020310875.1). Classification (NCBI taxonomy): domain Eukaryota; kingdom Viridiplantae; phylum Streptophyta; class Polypodiopsida; order Polypodiales; family Pteridaceae; genus Ceratopteris; species Ceratopteris richardii. The sequence goes on from CM035416.1 coordinate 139,187,040, forward strand.
CATCTTCAATAGGACTTTCAAATTCTTGATGTTCCTTGCTTCACTTTCTCTGCATGCAATCTAAGTCACTCTTCTTGCACCTTGCAATGGCTCTCAGTGTCGCACGCACTCTCTCAGAATGTGTGTCTCTTCTCTCTCTTGCTCTAGAATCCCTCACAATAGCTTGGTCCAACCAAGAATACTCCTTCCCTTAGGTGTTGGTTCATGTACGCCCCTAACTCCCATAGCATATTGGCCCTCACTTGTATGTCCCAAGATTGTCTCCAAGGTCACCCAGCATGAAGGGCTTTGGTGTGCAAAACAAGAGGAGGAAGGAGGAGACGAAGGGAGGGAGAAGAGAGGAGAGATGCGCGCACATACATGGGGAGCCTCGAAACCCACATAATGAACTCTCTTGAGGCAATGTTCTATATATGATGTATATATATGAATATAGGGTTAAGGTCACATGATCCTTACATCCCCAACAATCTCCCACATAAGGGTCAATGTGACCGTAAGTGGTAACATATACAAAGAATGATGTAGGACTATACAATAATGTACAGGGAGAGCTCGGATCTCAACCCATACGGATCAGCCTACACCAACTGCCTCAAATGAGGTGTATCCATGCACCTCAAACTGCATTAGACTCATATAGATACGAGTCGAGCTCACATATGATTGATGCAAGAACTGATGAAGTTCTTGCAAAGCTCCCACTCCCTCTATGCCTATGTCAATTATCAAACGACTGACAACTCCAAGTGCAAATGCTCCTATAGCAACTTCAATGTCTGGTCTCGAGCATAACAATTCATACATCAGACTCTTGAATGCTAATGAAATCTGTGCTATCTTGGCTAACCGAAGCATGTCAGCCCCCTGCCTGTATCCAAGGCATCCAAAGCACTATCATCAAGACCAACATGTCCTGACATATCTATGTCAACATCTGGCATGAGCGAATCCGAGAAGGACTGCATGATTGCTGACTCATCAACATCTAAATCGATCATCCTATTAACCAAGGATATGTCTAACTGTGCATCCTGAGATCTAAATCGCTCTATCATACATTATGTATCATGAGAGCAATCCTACTCTACCACACCAAGTGTATGATCATGCTCCACATGAGCTAACTGCACAACATCAACACCAAGGTCAAAGTGATGATCACTCTCTAACTAAGTATTATCACAATGCTCTACATGAGCATCCACATCATGCTCTAAAGCATCCAACTGATCATTCAAAGTGTGCTCCGTAAGAGCATCCACATGATCAATAAAATCATGCTCTATATAAGCATCATGAGCATCCAAAACATGCTCTACATGTGCAATCCATCTGAGCATCTGAATCATGCCATACATGTGCATCATGAATGTCAACAAACCTATCTATAGGTAGACAAAATGAGACATGACGAGTCTCACATCGCACATAAGGCTAAACTCCCACTAAGACGAGATTGTCTCTCACATGAAGTACCTGCAGTGGATACATGTGCCCAATCCTAGCACCTCTGACAAGCATAAGCTGTCCCAATTGCAACTGAAAATGATGCTCACCAATGGGTGCATAACATATGCTCTCGTGTAATTGGCTAACTGAAATCAAGCTCATAGGGAATGAAGGCACATAGCGTACATATCTGAGCATAAGTGATGCTCCACTAGGTAGCATAAGGCATACATCTCTTGCACCCTCAATGTCATATGTCATACCATCAGGCATGTGCACACATCCAAGACTCTCACCTGAGAATCGACAAAACCACTCGCGATGTGGAGTAACATGAAAATTGGCTAATGGATCAAACAACCAAGCCATATGTGTGCTATCCAATGAACAAGAGGAATCATGAGATGAGCCATAGGAGAAAGTGATATCACCATCACTCGCATAATCAACTACCATAGACTCTCCTGAAATCACTACCTGGCCTGCATCACGTGCATATCTCTAATGACTTCGTCGCATCTGCATGAAGCAACATCAGTGAATATGGTTCTCACGACCACAATGCCAACATCGAAGTCCTCGATGTGATCTATGTCTCACATGATTCAATGGACTGCATACATATCATGTAGTCTCTGCCATAATGCACTACTCATCTCCTCATACATAACAGACTCATATATAGAATCCACAAGTTGTAATCAGATAGTGGAGCTTGTCAATGCATCCATATCCATCCATATGTGATCGGGCATGTCACGAGGCCTTTGTGCATCTCTATGCACATACATATGTAACTCTACATGAACCAATGTATGCCACATCTGAGCTTTCCATCTCGGAAAGTGAGTGCCATCAAACCAAGAAGACACCAAGCAATCCAAGACTAGCAATGTAACAAGAGACTAGAAACAGTACTCTATCCTCAATAGGATCACACCTGCGTATCCATATGCATAACTCACATCATAAATGTCTCGATGGAGAAGGAACCATGTGAACCACCTGTCACATAACCATGCATCTAGCATGCACATAAAACCATGAGCATAAGCCTGCTCACCAAGTCTCCAAAGTGACCAAGTAGATGTGAAAGAATCCTGGGAAAAATTCAATAGAGTATCCCCTATAAATTGAGCAATCAAACAATATAACCAATAGCAAAAAAAACAATGAGTAACCTGTCACCACCTATCACTGATCCAATCAAGGATAATGGCAAATACATATGCCAAAAACCTGATGGCAATATATGCCAATATGATGGTGATACACCTCCCACTCAAGAATAAATCCTGCAAGATGGTCCAACGTGTCACAAACAACCTATGACCAAGTCCAAGTGAATGGAGATAAGCAAGGATCCAAAGCTATCACACAAGCATAAAGGATCTACTAGATCACTCTCCTAGCACAAAAGCTATCAAAATTTTGGCAGTATCTCCTCTGTAAAATGGACTCTAAACCAAATAGACCATGTGGGAATCACCATCCACATATGCCAAGAATCACACTGGCAAATACATATTAATCAATGACCAAATGCTAATAACGGTGACAAACGAATGTGTAATTGAGGCTCCAATTTGGATCATGTACCTGCAAAGAAAACAAAGATACAAGGACCAAATAAGATCCAATGTCAACTCTCATAAAATGATGTGCAACCGACAAGTAAATCCGTAACCAAGTGGCATAAGCAAACTAGAAACCACAATGCCACTATACATCCAATCACAATGCCATGATGACACTCATGATGACATAAACCTCAAAAAGAGTATACAACAATGTCATCTCACATGTCAAACACATGAAAAGATTATGCTCTACTCTCATACGGAGGAGTTACCACAGTGATCATACATGCAAAATGTCTTGAAGCTCTAAAAATAAAAGCTTGCACACCAAAAAATCTCTCGAAGAAGAAGTTCTAAACCAAAATGAAACTCCAAAAGCAACTAGGGTTGTTTTGATGAAAATATGCTACTCTGTCTTTTGTTGTTTTAGAGGTGATAACCTCTTAATCTAAACTTTTGCTTTGTATTAATCTTCAAGAATATTTTGTTATCTACGTAATGAGATAAAGAACACCTCAATCGGAGGTTCGTAGCTCAAGATATACACAAAAAAGCACCTACTTTCAATTTCACTTTCACCTGCAACACTGCTGCTCTATATTTTGCAATTTCGGCAACCTTGCACTCAGAACTTGGATCCGTGTTCTACCACAAAGTTATAAAAGTTATTTCAAGCTACGCATACCAAGTTGAATCATCTCATTCTGATTTGTAAAAGTCAACTTATAGTCAAAACACTGACCTGCTATTCAAGTGATTATAGATTCGTCTTCTAATTAGTCTTCGTTTTTTGAATTTTCGGCAGTTTAAAACGTGGAAACAGGTTTTGTGCCCTTCTGCCAACTTGTAGATCTTTGTGTTAGCTACACATGGAACTTTAAAACGCATCACTCCGAGATTTCTAGCTTGAGTTATGGCCAAAATATTGAAGTGCTATTGAGAGATATCGACCTACGCTTTCACCTCTTGTGACCTAAGCTTCCATTGAAGCTTCTTGCACACAAGCCTTCAGCATGCTCTGATACCAATGAAGAGCTTTGGTGTGCAGAACAAGAGGAGGAAGGAGGAGATGGAGGGAGAGAGAAGAGAGGAGAGACACATACACATGCATGGGAGCCTCGAAACCCACATAATGAACTCTCTTGAGGCAATGTTTTATATATGATATATATATATGAATATAGGGGTAAGGTCACATGATCCTTACATCCCCAACACCGCAACCAACGAATCCCTATTTTTTCTTGTAGTGACTTTAGGACAATACAAAATTTTAAATACTTTCACTTCTGTGTATGCTGCGGCTTCACATACCTTCACATTTTGCCTTTTAATTCTTCAAATGTGCACCTAAGAGAGGGTTCACCTGAACCTTGCAAACACTTTAAAAACACTTTGAACCTTAGAGAAATTACAGAAAGACACTCTGCAACCTACAACCAACTTTCTGCAAAATATAACCTTTGTGAACAATTAATTGTGCACTACATGTGCACCTTGACACCCGAATGCTTTGACTTTGCCCATGTTGACCTTGACCTTGAACATGTTGACTTTGATCGTTTGTGACTTTGATCCTTTGACTTTGACTATGGTTGACTTTGACCAATGTGATGTTTATGGGCTCAACACCTACTCATCAACTAGTCTCAACCACATAGCTTCTTTCACTTTTACATCAAGTAAAAACTCAAAACTTACAAGGGGGAGTTCACAAGTGAACTCTACAAAGACTAGACATTTCCTTCAAGTTTTTATGTCTTCTGATGACTCAAGCCACCACTTAGACTTGCCATGGGCTTTTTCTAATAGCTCCCCCTCAAGTCAAGTGAGATTGAGGTCTTCAATCTTCCAAGATTACCTGCAAACCAATTATACCTTTGAATTTACTAATTTTTGTTCCATCTAATGCCTTGGTTAAAATTTCTGCACACTATTGGTGGGTTGACACATAAGATAGTTGAGTTTCCTTGCTCACAATCTTCTCTCTTACATAGTGGTAATGTACTTCAATATGTTTAGTCCTTGCATGAAAAATTGGATTGGCAGCCAAGTGAATGGAACTCATGTTGTCACCAAAAATACTTGGAGTTCCAATCTCCAATCCAAGATCCGTAAATAGTGTCTTCATCCACATTGCTTCTTGAGTAGCTATGGCAAGACCTTTGTATTCAGCTTAAGTAGAAGACAGAGCAAACTATGGATGACCGTGATACAAGTTTTGATCCTGCAAAGGTAAGATATCCTGAGGTGCTCCTTTTGGATTCCTTGGAGCTAGCCCAATCTGCATCAAAGAATAACTTTAGACTTAAATCAGATACATAAGGGTAGTATAACCCTTCATTCATGGTCCCTTTGAGATATCTGAGTATCCTCTTGGTAGCTTCCATGTGAGGTTTCCTAGGTGTGTGCATAAATTGACTTAGCACACTCACATTATAACATATGTCTACTCTTGTCAATGTGGCATAGTTCAAACTACGCACAAGGCTTTGATAACCTATGACATCTTCTATGAGTTCACCTTCATGTGAGCTGAATTTATGATTAACCTCCATTGGAGTACCTACAATCCTGCGATCTTGCATTTTGAACTTTGTCAATAAGTCTTTAATGTACTTCCTTTGAGTAAGGAATAGACCATGATCTTTGTATACCACTTCCAATCCTAGGAAGTATGTAAGTGACCCTTAATCACTTATCTTAAACTCTTCTTTCATCTGATCCTTGACTTTCTTGATCCCATCTGCATCATTTCTTGTTAGTATAATATCATCCACATACACACATAAATAGATGACTTCAGAATTACTCTTTTTGATGAAGAGTGATGGATCTGCCTTGCTAGTTTGAAATCCTTTGTCCTGCAAGAATGAGACAAGCGTGTGATTCCAAGCTCTTGGGGCTTTTTTGGGTCCATATAAAGCTTTATTAAGTTTACACACATAATCAGGATATATGTGATTCTCAAAACCGGGTGGTTGTGCCATATACACCTCTTCTGTTATCCATCCATTAAGAAATGCATTTTTTACATCTAATTGAAGTATCTTCCAATTCTTGGAAGAAGCAATACTAAGCAGAACCCTAATTGTAGGCATCTTTGCCACATGAGAGAAGGCCTCCTCATAATCAATTCCCTAATTTCGTGCAAAGCCTTTTGCCACAAGCCTTGCCTTATACCTGTTAATGGAGCCATCTAAGTTCTTCTTCAATTTGTCCATCTTGATCCTATCACTTTCATTGATGGAGAATTGGGAACCAACTCCCAAGTATTATTTTCCTCAAGAGCTTCAATTTCTTCTTCCATTGCATGCCTCCATTCTGATTTCTTCTTTGCTTCCTCAAATGTTGAGGGTTCCTCTTGGTTTATATCATGTGTTAGATAGATTGAATGTTTAGTGGCTAGAGAAGTATCAAACCCATACCTTTCTGGTTTTCTTTTCTCCCTCATGGACCTCCTTAGGCCATGATGTGATGATTCTGCCTCTTGTCCAAGTTCCTGCATTTTTGCTTTACCTTTAGACTTCCACATTTTGAGTTTTTCATATTGAGTTGCTTCATCATCTTTTGAGGTATCCTACTCTTCAACTTTAGGAGGATTATCCTTAACAAGTTTTGGAAAATCTTCTTCAAGATCATAAGGTAAGTTGACCTTTCTACATGAACCATCATACCAAGAACTATTCTCATCAAACACTACATCTCTACTCACCAAGAATCCTTTGGTTGTTGGGTTGTATAATATGTAGCCCTTTTGATTGTTGTCATATCCAATGAATACACACCTTTCTCCATTTGGATCCATCTTCCCTCTAACGTGTGAAGGAACATGAGAATAAGCAATACATCCAAAAATCTTACAATGATCCAAGCTTGGTCTTCTTCCATTCCAAGCCTCATAGGGTGTCATGCCATCAAGTGATTTTGAAGGTAACCTGTTAATCAAAAAATAAGTGGTTGTGGATACAGCCTCGGCCCATAAGTAATTAGGTAAGTGCTACTCATTTAGCAAAGACCTTGCAGCTTCAACAATTATCCTATTTCTTCTCTCTACCACTCCATTTTGCTCAGGAGTGTACCTTGTAGTAATCTCTCTTTTTATTCCCCTCTCTTGAAGAAAGGAGTCAAATTCATGGGAGAAGTACTCTCCCCCTCCATCTGACCTTAGCCTTTTTAATGTTTTACCTGTTTGATTCTCCACAAGAGCCCAATATCTTTTGAAGAATGAAAAGACTTCGTCTTTGTGTTTCATAAAGTATAATATAGTCCATCTACTACAATCATCAATGAAGGAGACATAATACCTTGATCCAAATATTGAAGCATCCTTGCTAGGTTCCCATACATCTGTATGAACCAAATCCAAAAGATCTCCATGTATATATCCTTTCTTCATGAATGGTAACCTATCAGACTTTCCAAATTGACATGCACTACACTTATAAATCATGTGTTGTTTTGATAAATTAGGGAGTCCAAGTACACTTTGGTCCCTGCAAATTTGCTTTAATGATCTTTCACCAATATGTGCTAACCTTTTGTGCCATACTTCCAATTCTGTGAGTGTCTGACTACCATAATTAAAGAGAGAAATGTCCCTAGTGTCTTGTTATTCAAATGTGAACAATCCACCTATCTTTTCACCCTTTGCAATTCTCTTAAATCCTTGACTTGGATCTTCAACAAATGCTCCTGCTTTTGTGAACCTAACATGTAGGCCTTTCTCCACAATGTGTCCTATGTTTATCAAATTCTTTGTGATAATAGGGACATAGAGTACCTTGTTAAGTAGTTGATGTTTCCATTAGGTGCTTTTACATTTCCTATCTTTTCCACCAAATTTCTTATCATCACCTGTCTGCACTTCATGCTTGTTACTTGGATCTTCTAAATCTGATAGGAGGGCCACATTTCTTGCCACATTATTGGAACAACCTGAATCTATGTAGAGAACATGCTCATCAGATTTACCTTGTGGCATGGCCATATTCATGATTAGCAATGAGTCCTCTTGATTTGATTCTTTTGTGTAGTTATTGAAGTCTCTTCTTCCCCTATTGCCTCCTTGATAGTTTGAATGGTTGTAGTTGTTGTGGTAGCTATTGAAGTTTTTGTTCCTTCCTCTAGAGTAGCCATAACTTCCTCTATTGTATCCTCTGCCTCTTTGATTCCCGGAATTCCTAAAGCAATTTTCAGTTGTGTGATTAGTTTATCCACAAATAGAGCATGAATTAGAGTCTTGGGATCTGTTGTTGCCTTGCCTTCCTCCTCTACCTCTACCTCTACCATGTCTTCCTCTACTTGCATAGTTAGCTTGATGTGTACCTGCTTCATCATCAACTTTCTTTCCTATTCCTTTGTTCTCTTTGGACTTGCTTTTATCAGTATACAAGGCAGAAGATTGATTACCTTTAGAGCCTTCTACATTTTTTATAAGCTTGGCCTCTTGAGTAAGTAGTTGTCCTATGAGTATATTGAAATCTGGTACATGCATATCCATGTATAGATCCACAATTGTGGTGAATGCTTCCCACTTGTCATTTGTCTTCAAGCCATTGATGATGTGCCTTACAATTTTCTCTTCTTCTATTACCTCTCTAATGCTTCCCAACTGATATGCTATGTCCTTCAAGGAGCTTTGTGACAAAATCAATCACATTTTGTTTGGGAGCTTTCTTGAGAGTTGTAAATTCTAGCCATAGTTGATGCTTCCTCGCCTTTGTACTGAAGAGAAGAAGCCTTCAAGTGACACACTTCTTGAGATGTTTTACAACTTCTAATGTGAGGCAACAAAAAATCTGAGATAGAGTTGAGGAGATAAGACGTTGCAAGTGCATCCTTGGAGCACCATGTGCTCAATCTTTCTTGCTCTTCTTGTGTAGGTTGACTTTGTTCCTAAAACTTGGCATAAATTCATCTCCAGCTATATAACCATATAAATTCCTGCCATGAAGATAAGCTTCCTTTCTTAATGACCAAGCTGAGTAGTGTTGATATATTTAGGTAGTGATGTGTGTGAACACACTAGGATTGTCGGGGCACTTTTTTCCCTCTTTAGGAGGTTTTTTTCCTCGACTTGTATATATGCCTCTTGCCCTAATGGGCTACTTATCTTTGTACAGTCCAATGGTAATACATTTAGTATTGTGTGTTGTGCTCCAAGCTTTTTCTTCTTCCTTGTGTTGTTTGTGTGCTTCTATAGATGTCTAACTCCAATAATTGGTATCAGAGCAAGTCACATTTGCTCTTGCAGAACAGCTAAGGATGCTTGGGATACACTTACCAAATTTGTACCAAGCTAGGAATGAGGCTCATGTTGCTTACCTCCGAAAACAGTTGGAGAGTGAGCACATGAATGAAGGTGATTCTATGGACATTTTTCTAACAAAGATCAAAGACTTGAAGGAACAGTTGATTTTTGTTGATGAGGTCATACTAGATAGCTCACTTGTGCAGACCATTCTGAATGGTCTTCCTAATTCATATCAGATTTTTGCTTCTTCTCTTTGTTTGATGATGAAAGGTAATCCAAATGCCTTGTCATTTGAGGAGTTAGTCTCTGTTCCATTATAGGAAGATCAATCGAGGCAGAATAGGTCCATTATGCATGTTGTAGATCAAGCTTTCGTGGCTAGTCAAAAGAGCAAAGGAAAATGGAGCTCTTCAACTAGCAAGCAGAAATCCGCAAATGCTACACATTTGAACAAGGAAGACAAAGATGAGAAGAAATCAGAAAAGCAGAAATTTTTTTGTAAGTACTGTAAAGGAAATGATCATATCATAAAGAAATGTCCTAAACTCTTTGCAAAATAGGCAAACAAAAAAGAGGCTGGAATGGTTGTTGCAGAGGCCTCTACTCCAAAAATAGAGTCTGATAACCTTGTGCAGGATGAAGAATGGGTGTTTACTACTATTTGTAGTTTTGACCCATCTTCTCATGAGCAATGCATGTCTACAATAGACTCAGATGTTTGGTACTTTGATAGTGAGGCGACCAAATATATAACCTCGTAGCACATTTTCTTCTCTTCACTCGAGCTTGTCCCTATAGGAATACTATTACATGCGCAAACAACTCCTCTTATCGTGTTATTGGAGTTGGTAAGATCATTCTAACTATTGCTGATGGTAGTTCTTAATCTTCACCATGGTGGTACTTCTATTGTGCAAGAGTGACAACATCCCATCCTATCATGGTTGCCAATATTTGTAGACAATGTACCATCCCTACAAAGTATGGTTTGAGGAGTGGGGATTCTATTTCGATAGATAGAACATGAGATTATATTCCCTAAGGGATTAATAGCATACTCGTTGTAAGTAATACAATTAAGATTAAAAGAAACAAATACTAATGAATAGTAGATAGCACACAAAGCAATCTTTATTAATTGAAAAGTATGTTACAATAGAGTATGCTCAACAATTCCAATTCTTGATAGAGATTTAGTATTTTGAGATATTCTTTCTTTTGCTGGAAGGTTATAGAGTCATGGATATAAAATGGTTTACCTTTGCACATAAATCATTGGAAGCTATGGACATCTAAAGGTATGCTTACATTGAGACTTTACAATGGTTTCTGGTAAATAGAATCTAAAATAATTACAAAAATGTTTTACATCAGTGGCCTCCTAACAACACATCACTACCAAAATATATCCACAATGAATGTGAGAAATGCCTTCCTACACTATGAGGTAAGGAACTCCAAAATATACTAGACATTGTTGTCAGGCAATTATTTAAAATCTTTAATCTCATACAAATCATTTTTTTAGTGTTTACAAATGTTAGGGCACCTCATGTGTCCACTCTAGTCTATGAACTTTGCAATCTAGGCCTAGTCTATGACACTATCACAATGCGGTCCATTAAGGTCATCTACACCTAGCCTTTTCGAGTGAAGTATCTCCCAACCTATTATAAACAAACATTTGAAGATATGTTCACCACATGCTTCTTAGAATACCACTCTGAAGTGTTCATCTGCAAGACCACTCACAATTACACTTGTTTGCTTGTGAGCAAGCCCTTTATTCCACACACTATAGTTTACCAAAACCAAAGGTTTAGTCACCATTGATTGGTAGAGAGTGGAAGAAGATATACCACAATGTCTAAGGTGTTGGAGTTACATGTCTGCGGAAGCACACGAACAGCACAAGGAAGAAGAAGAAGCTTGGAGCACAACACACAATATTGAATGTATTACTAGAGAATGTACAAAGATAAGTAGCCCATTAGGTCAATAGACGTATATACAAGCTGGGGGGGAAAAAACTCCTAAAGAGGGAAAAAAGTGCCCCGGTAATCCTAGTGTGTTCACACACATCACTACCTTAATATATAAACAAATCCCCCCTGGGAGTGATGCAGTGAACAAGGAGCTCGCACTCATGTATAAGGAAGTGCCAAGCTATGTGGAATCAATCCACAAAAGGAAGTAAGCCCAAAGCTTTGCGGAAAGCTCCAAACTTCTCCCTAGGCAGAGCCTTCGTGAAAAGGTCTGCAATGTTCTCCTACGTGGGCACATATGCCAAGCTGATCTCCCCAGCAAAGAACCTCTCTCTGACATAATGATAATGCACCTCAATGTGCTTAGTGCGAGCATGGAACACAGGGTTCCTCGCAACTATCAATGCACTCTGACTGTCACTGAAGATGGCGGTGGCAGAAGACTGGCCAACACCCAAATCAGCCATAAGGCATCTGCGCCACACACACTCAATAGTAGTTGTGAAAGTTGTCCTATACTCAGCCTCACAACTGGAAGTGGCCACAGTAGGCTACTTCTTGCTCAACCAAGATATACATGAGCTACCAAGCATGAAGCAAAAGCCACTAGTGGACACACGAGTGTCATAGCATCCGGCCCGGTCAAAGTCAAAAAAAGCATGCAAATATGTAATGATCCCCCCTTGGGATAAAACAACCCAAGTAGCCTAGTACCATTCAAGTAGCAAAAGATGCACTTAACTGCCTGCCAATGCTTGACACTTGGGCAATGCATAAACCTGCTCATCTGTGAGACAGCAAATTGAATAACTGGCTGAGTAATGCATAAGTAAATCAAGCATGCAACAGCTTGTTGATAGAGAACAGCATCAAATGCATCTCCAGCATCCTAAAGACTCAATCGTAAACATGTCTCCATAGGAGTGGCAATAGGCTTACAGTCTTCAAGGCCAAAATGCTGCAATAATGTGTCAATATATTTCGTTTGACACAAAGCCATTCCACCATCAACGTGCATAAACTGAATGCCCAAATAGTGATGCAAATACCCCAAATTAGACATCTCAAATGAGGCATGTAAATAAGACTTAAAATCAGCAATATGCCTCTCATGAGGACCAGTGAGTAGCATGTAATCAACATAAACCACAATGATCAGAAGTACATCATTTGCACAGTTAACATAGGAGGTGCTTTGAGTTGGGCTGTTCTCAAAACCATGTGCAATCGGACAGGCATGTATCTTTTCATACCAAGCATGTGGTGCTTGCTTTAAGCCATATAATGCCTTCTTTAACCTGCACACCTGGTTCTCATGCCCTTTTTGCACAAAGCCACGAGATTGAGAAACATACACTTCTTCATGCAAGTCACCTTTCAAAAATGCTGTTTTGATATCCAACATTCCAACCATGATGAGCTACAAGTGCACAGATGCTATGAACAGTAGTCATTCAACAAGTAGGTGCAAAGGTCTCATCAAAATCAATGCCTCTTTCCTGCACATAACCCTTTGCAACAAGCCAAGCCTTATACATGTTAACTATACCATCAGGCTTACGCTTCAACTTGTATACCCACTTAGTCCCAATGGCCTTCTTGCCAGGAGGCAAGTCACATAAAGACCAAGTACCATTCTTCATTATAACATCATATTCAGATTGCATAGTAGCCATCCAATTTTCTGAATTTTGTGCTTCATCAAACGAAATAGGCTCATTCTCATCACAGAGACTAGATGCAGCCATAGCATAGAAATCTGATGCAAACGAGGCACTATGAGAGCCTGAATGAGTACGACATGACAGAGGTGCATCTACCATCATGTAAATCTACATCAGAAATGGAATAATCTACATCATCACATGAAACCTATAAAGGTTGAGAAGTTGCCTCATTACGACCAACACTAGACTGTCCACCTATAAAAGGAGGCAACAAAGTATCATACATGTCTTTGGAGCTATCAGATGTCTCCTTAGTACATGAAAGCAATGGCTGAATAGCATCTTCCACAAAAACAACATCATGGCTAACTAGAATGCGTTTAGGAACCACTCACTCACTACCTTGACAGAATAAAACTAGAGGTTTACGTGCCATTGATTGGTAGAGATGAGAAGAAGATATAGCACAATGTCTAAGAATCAAGGAACATGAGATTGCAACAGAAATCATACAATAATACATTGATCACCCCACATCACAAAGGTGTATCAAGGATGATAGACTCGAGAGGGTGGGAAGCATTAGTAGACAAAGCCACGGAGCAAGCCTAGGTTGACATTGAAGCCAAAGAGAGGGCCAAGGCATAGGTGCAAGTATGGGCAGGCAAGGTAGTTAAAGAAGAAGAGGAGTTTAGTGAAGCGTGTTGATATATTTAGGTAGTGAAGTGTGTGAACACTCTAGGACCGCTGGGGCACTTTTTCCCTCTTCAGGAGGTTTTTTCCCCCAACTTGTATATATGCCTATTGCCCTAATGGGCTACTTATCTTTGTACATTCTAGTGGTAATACATTTAGTATTGTGTGTTGTGCTCCAAACTTCTTCTTCTTCTTTCTTATGTTGTTCACGTGCTTCTGGAGATGTCTAACTCCAACAATTGGTATCAGAGCAGGTCGCCGCTTCATCTAAGGTGTCACCAACACTCCTCTAGTTGCAATCTCAAAATCGCACAAATTTTGGTGAGCATACTCAAGGTGTTTCAGAGATCAAAACTACTACACTATGTGGTGGGGAAATCACAATCTGAGCTCCTTTTAGCCTTTGAATGCACTATCGCAATGCTTTTGTAGGGTTTTTCATCTTTTTGTGCCAAAGGTATATACCAATTTTGGTTCGCCAAAATAAGCAACTCGAAGTCCGCTACAGATTTAGCAGAATTTGTCTCGATAGTTCTATTCAATTTTTTGAGATACGGTCAATTTTTTGCATCAAGTTATTATAGTCATCGATCATGGCTGAAAGCAGTGATATATTCAGTATGTTGGTTGTTGAGGATAAGTTGGATGGTACCAACTACCCATTATGGGCTTATATGATGCGACATGTATTGGTTGCAAAAGGACTGTGGAATATTGTGCAGGGTGTTGAAAGACGTCCTGTTACACCTGTGAATATAGGTACTGCAAATACAAGTGTTGGAGCTGATGGAGATGGTGTCGAAGATGGTGATATTCTGCACATTCCTATTCGTGCTTCGATTTTTGTTGCACCTACTGTAGAGAAAAATCGTTGGGTTGGCAAAGATGCTCAGGCACATGCATTGATAGCTTTGTCTATCAAATGTGCCATTATTCCTCACATTCGCTCTTGTAGAAAAGCTAAGGATGCTTGGTATACACTTACCAGGTTGTACCAGTCTAGGAATGAGGCTCGTGTTGCTTACCTCCGAAAACATTTGGAGAGTGAGCATATGAATGAAGATGATTCTATGGATAGTTTTCTGACAAAGATCAAGGATTTCAAAGAACAATTGATTTCTGCTGATGAAGTTATACCGGATAGCTCACTCGTGCAGACCATTCTGAATAGTCTTCCTAATTCATATCAGAGTTTTGCTTCTACTCTTCGTTTGATGATGAAAGGCAATCCAAATGCCTTGTCATTTGAGGAGTTAGTCTCTGTTCTGTTGCAGGAAGATCAGTCTAGGTAGAACAAGTCCATCATGTGTATTGCAGATCAAGCTTTCCTGGCTAGTCAAAAGGGCAAAGATAAATGGAGCTCATCTATTAGCAAGCAGAAATCTGCAAATGTTTCACATTCGAAGAAGGAAGACAAAGATGAGAAGAAATCAGACAAGAAAAAATTGTTTTGGAAGTACTCTAAAGGAAATGATCATATCATAAAGAACTATCCAAAATTCGCTACTAAAGAGGCAAAGAAGAAAGAGGCCGGAATTGTTGTTGTAGAAGCCTCTACACCAAAAACATAGTATGCTAATTTGTGCAGGAAGAAGAATGGGCATGTACTACTGTTTGCAGTTTTGACCCATCTTCTCATGAGTAGTGCATGTCTGCAGTAGACTGAGATGTTTGGTACTTTGATAGTGGGGCAACCAAACATATTACCTCACAGTGCAATTTCTTCTCTTCACTCGAGCCTACCTCTACAAGGAATACTGTCACATGGGCCAACAACTCCTCTTATCCTATCATGGGAGTTGGTAAGATCATTATGACTACTATTGATAGTAGTCCTTTCACTTTGTCAGATGATTTATTTGTGCCAGGGATCAAGAAGAATCTGTTATCAGTTTCAGCTTTATCCAAGATTGACTTGGTTGTGAAATTTGTTGATGACAGATGTACAGTTCATGATCTATTAAATGGTGACGTGATTATTGCTTCTCGCATTTTTATGTTGTGGGCTATATAAGCTCATAGACTATGAAAGATCTGTGAATGATTCAGCATGTGCAGTACATGATTCTCAGGCTATGTCAGATGCAAAGCTTTGGCATGCATACTTTGGTCATCTCAATTTTGCTAGTTTGCTATGCATGCAGAAATCTAAAATGGTGTCCTCTTTGCCCAAACTTGAGGCACCCAAAAAACATGTGTGTGAAGGGTTGTACTTTGGGCAAAATGTAGCATTCCTCCTTTCCAAAAGATGGTTCAGTTCGGGCTACACAGAAATTGCAGCTTGTACATAGTGATGTCTGTGGTCCTATGCAGACATCCTCTTTTGGAAACTATCTTTACTTCATGACTTTCATTGATGATTTTTCAAGGCATGTATGGGTATATCCATTGAGAGCAAAGTCTGAAGTGTTCATGTGCTTCAAACAATTTTTGGTTTTGGCTGAAAATTTATCAGCATGTAAAATAGGCATGCTCCATTCTGATCGAGGGGGGGAGTATATGTCTTCTGACTTTAATGCATTTCTGGCTAAACATGGGATAAAACATCAGTGTACAGTGCCGTATACACCTCAATAGAATGGAGTAGCTGAACGAAAGAACATGTCACTTATGGAGATGGTGAGATGTATGGTCAAGAGTCAGGCTTTACCACATAGTTTCTAGCTTGAGGTTGTCATGTGTGCAGCATATGTACTTAACAGGTGTCCCACTAAAGCATTGTAATCTATCACTCCATATGAGGCTTGGCATGGATGCAAGCCATCTATTGCTCATCTGCATGTTTTTGGTTGTCTAACATATGCACTAGTGCCTGAACAACATCGCAAAAAAATGGATGATAAAGCAGTAAAATGTATTTTTGTTGGGTATAGTTTTGAAAGTAAAGGCTATCATCTATATCATCCAAAGACTAAATGCCTTTTGGTTAGTTGTGATGTTGTTTTTGTGGAAGATGCTATTCAGCCATTGCTTTCATGTACTAAGGCGACATTTGTTAGCTCCAAGACATGTATGATACCTTGCTACCTCAAAGTGGATAGTCTAGTGCTCATCCTAATGAGGCAACTTCTCAGCCTTTGTAGGTTTCATGTGATGATGCAGATCATTCCATTTCTTATGCATATTTACATGATGCACTTCTTGATGAGAGAGTTGATATTGAGCAGGCAAAAACTATGCCAAAATGGCTGGTGCAGACTTTGCGTGATAGCAAATTAGATGCAACTATGTCATATCGTACTTGATCAGGCTCTCATAGTACCTCTTTTGCATCAGATTGCTATGCTATGGTTTCATCTAGTCTCTCTGATGAGAATGAGCCTATTTCATTTGATGAAGCACAAAATTCAAAAAATTGGATGGTTGTTTATGCAATCTGAATATGATGCTATAATAAAGAATGGTATGTGGTCTTTATGTGACTTGCCTCCTAGCAAGAAGGCCATTGGCACAAAGTGGGTATACAAGTTGAAGTGTAAGCCTGATAGAACAATTGACACGTATAAGGTGAGGCTTATTGCAAAGGGTTATGCATAGGAAGGAGGCATTTATTTTGATGAGACCTTTGCACTTGTTACCGTTGTCGTCGAGATTTTCTCTCCTCTCTCACTTGTGAAGGCCTACAAAAAAAACATATTTGGTGAAGGTAGCCAGAATTCCCCGAGAAGTCCAGGATGCATCAAGGATGTCAAAGGAAGGTCACATACAAAGTTTCAAAGAAATCAAGAAAGTCCATGGTAGCGATCAAAGTTGGTCAAAGCTGGTCAAAGTTGGGAAATTAGGGCAAAAATTTCATTGTCACCAAATTAGATGAAAATCCATATACTTGTAAAGCTTGTCAAAGGCAGTCTATAGCCCAAATTTCAGCAGAAAATGGATTTTGTAGCACATTGATATGCTATGTTCATTTTGTAAAAATGTAATTTTTCTAGTTTGACCCTACAAATTCTTGTATAGAAAATTATGTTAGCCATATGGTTTGGCATGTATAAAGACCATATGTGGGTACATATTTGTATAAAGTTTCAAGGCTATCCGAGCTTCCTAGACACCTTAATGCCACCTTGCAAGCTTCCAAATGTAGTCAAACTTGTACAAGTTAGATTCAGATGGGAGTTTTTTCTGCATATTCCTGAAGGAGATCTTTGGAAACATAGTCCTACAATGTTTCATCTTCATCAAAGACTTTTTGGAGGGTCAAAGAGCACAAAGTCCAGTTTTCAAGGTCACCGCAGTTTTCTAGAATAAGAAAATTGAAGGCTTGAATGTCTGCCACATGTCAAAATAAATTGAACCATGTTGTACGGTCAAGATGAGCTCATATTCAAGGGTGGAGATGCACTAAAGCATAAAGGAAGGAGGATCCACGAATTTTTTCCATAAAAGAAGACCTTTTTTACAATCAAAGATCAATAATGCAGCATTTCTCCAAAAATAGTGGCTTATCTTATCCGAATTGATGTCAGCACTGATCCGACGGTCCAGATCATCCCCAGATCCAATGGTGGAGAATGAGGGCGCCTAAATTTCACTCCTTTATACTAGATTTGATAGAAAGAACAATTCCAAGCCATTGATTTGATTAATCAAATGGTTGTAATCAAAAGTAGTGATCCTAGAGTTGAGAGTTGATTTCTCTAGATCCAAGGGCCCAAATTCATTCAAAAAACTATATAAACCCCCCTCCAAACTCCTAGAGCATCATTGTTAGGCATCCATAGGGCTCATGCTAGCTTACGGTTTCCTTGAGACGATCACCCTCGGTTGAGCGAGTGAGGATCCAAGGTGAGCTAGTATGAGTATAGAACCTAGTTTCAAATTTAAGTTAGAACTCCTATCTAGGATAGGCTCTTGAAACCAGCATCTCTATCTTGACTCACCCTCGGTGGAGCGTGTGAGTGAGTTAGAGCTGATTTTAATGAGTCTTAGACTTCTTTAGTTAGACGTTACGAGCCTAGACAGACATAGGGTCACTGGAGTGGAACTCACCTTCTTACGTGTGACATTCGGTTGAACTGTCATGGTTTGAGGGTCGGAACCACCTTTGATCAGTAGACTGCTTAGCATGACGTACCACGACAATATTTTACATGTAACTTAATTCAAATCCTTTTAATTCATGTCACTTGTCACTTGTCTCTTGTCTCCTCTCTCAGTCTCTTAAGTATTTTTACATGTCTTCTATTTCTTCTATGTGTGAGAAGGCTCCGCAGTATTGCGTTGAACCAATGAGGATGTTTCTTTGAGCTTGTGAGTAAAATCCATCATCATAATTCACTTGCATGCATATAATCCATACAAATCCATACATATTTATTAGTTTCTGAAAGTGTATAAGAAGCTCCAATATTGGACCATTCTTCCTTTCGAAACTGATTTATGTGTAAGGATTCCATCTATTCTCATCATGCATACATATCATCCAAAGAAGGCTATACATATGGATTAGAATTAGGAAGTGTTTAAGAAGCTCCTCCAATGGACCATTCTTCCTTCCAAATTTGATTCGTGTGTATGGTTCTATTTCATTTTTATCATTCATGTCATCAATCTAACTTGCACACCTACGTTCCCATTCCCATAATTATTTCAACATCTCTCTCTTCTCCATTCTCAACATTAATTTCACCTTCACATCTTTAAACCTTCCAACATTCATTAGCTTCATACACCCTGTGTGTGCCACGACCGGACCCAATCCACCCGGATTGCGATCACCTCCACATTTGAACCCGACGTGAAACGCTTCGTGGCATTTGCTTCTGATCTTGTTGGGAGGTTGTGATCCATATCCTTTGTTTCATATTTTTCATCCTCATCATATCATCATCATCAGTCTTGAGTGTTGCACTGGATTTCTCACAATATCGTGCACATCTTCGTCGTGAAGTAAACGCATTTGTGAGAGATCTAGAGCATCGTGCATCACTTGCTTATTCACACAAGATGGAGGAAGGATTCAAATCCCTTATTGTTGAGAAACAAGGCCAAAGAATAGTCTCTTCTATGTTGAGAGAGAAGGGAAAATTCAATGGCATCAACATCACAAGCTACTTAGATTTGTTTGAAGAGCAAGCTATGATTTTTGGTCTTCCCGAAGATCTTTTGATATCATTCTTTGAACGAATTGTTAATAGCTCTATCATAAACCGTGTCACTCAATATGATAGTCTTCCTTGGAGTGATTTTAGAAAGGAGATGCTCAAAGAATTCTATCTTGAAGATTATAGCCAACATAATCGGGATGGATTCTTACGATGGGTCAATTCTCCAAAGCCTAGTAGCTCTATTACTCACTTACAAAATGAGTATATTAGACGCTATGAACAACTTCCTGATGAGGATAAGATAACTTTGGAACCTGATCTTGTGATCAATTTTCTTAAGCTTCTTCATCCTGAAACTCGTAGGGAAGTTGAACGGCGATTAGAAGAACCAGATAAGCGCTATGGTCTTACTGACAATTGGCAAAAAGTGCGTAAAGTAGTAGAGGCTGTAGCCCATAGACATCAAAGACAATCCATGCTTTATGAGCAAACTAGTCTTCCTCAAGCTAGCCTTCCACAAACTAAGGAGCAAGTTAGAGAACAATCCCATGCTATGCTTTTTGACTCTACTCCTATTCCTCAAATGATGGAGCCTACTCAAGGTTTTAAAGTAGAGCCAAATAAAAGTGTAGTTGAACAATCTCAAGTGGATATTCTCACTAAGCAAATGGAAAGTCTTATTGCTACACAATGCAATTTGGCCAAGACTATAGATGCTTTACAATCTAGTTACACCAAAACTTTCCAAAATCAAATGAACCCAATGACTTTTCAAGAGCCTAATCAACATGTTATAGCTACCAATCAAAATCCACAAATAGCTCCTACTCAAGCATATCAAGTTCCTCCAATGCATAATCCTTCAATGCAAAATCCTCATCCTCATGTGCAAAATCCTCAAATGTATCAAAACATGTATCCTCAAGCTTCTCAAATAACTTTTCAAAATCCTCAAAATCAAAATTTTCAAAATCATCAACCGTATAATATGGAAGCTCCTCTTGCACCTCAAGTACCACATGTTGCTCCCCAAGCTCCTCAAATACATCAATTGCATTTTCAAAATCCTAATTATCCTGTTCAAGCAATACCTTATCAACAAAATCCTCAATTTCAAAATTTCCCACCACAAGTTAATCAAAATCCTCAAAATCAAAATGGTTTTGTGCGTGGCCCTCGTAGGTGTCCTTGGTGTGATTCGTTAGAGCACTTTTTGAGAGATTGTGAATTATTGAAGGCTGCTAAGGAGCAACGACTAGTAATAGACATAGACAAGAAAATCTGTGACTATCGATCTAGGCTACCTTTGCAAGGAAATTATGGTAAGGGAGGAATGAAAAAACATTATGAAAATATAACCATAATGGACGTAGGAACTAGAGGAGTGAAACTAGAAGCTCTTGATGAACAACAAGTAGAATCAAGTAAACCCACAAAGGAAGGTGATTTTTCTATAGAGGCTTTAGTAAGAGCACGGGATGAGATTAGGAGAATAACGGCTTGGGAGTCACCAATAGAAGATCAATCTCTTATTTCTCACATATCCAATGTAGAAGAAAAACGAAAAAGAGATGAAGCTGAGCCTAGTGAAAGAAGAGTAACACGAAAACAAACCTCAGAGGGAATAGAAACAATCATAGAGCAGGGAGAAACATCACAATCCAAAGATAAAAAACAAGAAGCACAACCCAATGAACAAAAACAAGAGGAGAAACAAAAAGGGAAGAAGACAAAGCAAAGAAAAATAGAACCAAAGCCTTTGGATAAACAAGAACAATCAAAACAAACTGAAGACCAAACACGAGAACATGAACAAAAACAAGACCCTGAGCAAAAACAAAAGAAACCAAAGAGAAAACCTAAAGCCATATTGATTTCAGAAATTGAGAGAAAAATAGATCC
The DNA here is from genome assembly GCA_020310875.1 of Ceratopteris richardii. Lineage (NCBI taxonomy): Eukaryota > Viridiplantae > Streptophyta > Polypodiopsida > Polypodiales > Pteridaceae > Ceratopteris > Ceratopteris richardii. Next base: position 139,208,625 of record CM035416.1, read on the forward strand.
TATGGAGATTTTAGATGACATTTTGCTTAAGAGTCAAGTGACTATGTCTTTAGAACAAGTTTTCTCTATTGCAAAGCCTGTTTTTAAAGATAACTTTATCGGCCTAATTAAAAGGAAGAGGTTTCCACTTAATCTAGATACTAAGATGCAAGATTCTCTAGATCAAGATCAAGCTATGAATGAAGCCTTAAACTTTGATGAATCTGATGAAGAGGACTTTGATGATGATGAAGTAAATGTTAATAAAAATTTCTTAGGACCTATTCAACCTGACCATGAAAATCATGAAAACAATCCTGAAAGCCACTTTAAAAGAACATTTTGGTCTAGAGGTACATCAGAAATGCATGTTAAAATAGGAAATGATAAGAACACTATCACTGTAAATGCATTAGTAGATTCCGGCTCTGAAATCAATGTGATTTCAAGAGAAGTCTATGATAAGTTTCGATGGCCCATAGATAAAGATTGTGGATGGCGTATGAGAACTGCAGATAATGCTGTAGGTACCCTGTATGGAGCTTGTGCTAGTGTGCCCATATCCATAGGAGGAATCACAGAAGAGTTTCACTTTTTTATTCAAGATAATTGCTCCTATGAAGTTCTCTTAGGTCAACCCTTTATTTGTGAGAGTCGTATGGAAACTAAAGCCATGGATGATGGGTCTACCTATGCTAGATTTAAGTCTAAGGATGGAATGCAATCACTTCAAGTCATGATAGTAGGAGTGAATCATCCTAGGAATCGATTGTCAATTAGAAAGAAACCTATTGTTACTCAGGGTCATGAGCATGCTTGTAGTGATTGTGCACCTCGATTCATGTTTGGAGCTACATATGATCAAAATTTCGGATAGAATCCATTGTTGAGCGGGACAACAGTGGATATTGGTTTGACATCTCGCATCCAACCAACATGTACAATAGTTTGTCACTTTGTTTTCCACATTCTAGATTAGATTTTCTTCATAAGAGTCAATTGTCCAAGTCTTTTATCCAAAAAACCCAAAAAAATTATAAAAACAACAAAATCATGGAACATGATGAGAACATTGAGCATGTGATTGAGACATCTCATTGTTTCTCTACTCTTGAGGAGTTAGAGTTATGTCTTCAACAAAATTCTAATTCCCATATTATTCTTATTTCTTCCCTTGATGAGTATGCTCTAATCCAAGAGTATGCTCTCAATATTGACAAGTGCTCGAAATTTAACCAAACACATGATGCCTTAGTTGAAACAAAGTACAAAACTGCAGACAAAAAAATCAAACCCATAGCTCAACCATTACCTCAAGGAAGTAATGAAAAAATTATTGATGTGAAAAATGATCCAATTCTTCGGGATAAGAAAAACATAGGACATACATTCACGGATGAGACAATCAAACAGGTGAAAATTGGTAGAGATGATGACTTTCTTTTGCCAGCAGAGAGAGATAAATTTGAGAGAGTCATACGTAGCCATGGAAAAGCCTTTACTATGTATCCTCATGAGATTGGTTGTGTAGATCCTAAGCTAGTTGCACCCATGATAATCTTTATTATTCCACATATTCCATGGAATCTTCGTCCTATACCTGTTCCAAAGGCTCACTTACCTGAGCTAATGAAACTACTTAAGGAGAAGATAAACATGAGAATTTTAGAGCCATCTTTTGCACCTTACTCAAACAGATGGTTCACTGTGCCTAAAAAGAATGGGAAACTACGTTTTATTCAAGATCTCCAACCCGTCAATAAAGTCACCATAAGGAATGTAGGAACAGGACCCATTGTAGATGAGTTTGCTGAATCATTTTCAGGACATTCTATCTATTCAATGGGTGATTTATATTCTGGATATGACCAATTCCAGTTAGCAATTGATAGTCGTGACATAACCACAATGAAAACTCCTTTAGGCTTAGTGCGAATGTGTACTTTACCTCAAGGAGCGACTAATTCTGTGGCTCATATGATGAGTGCTATGAATATGGTCTTACATGATTTTATCCCTCATATAACTATGCCATTCATTGATGATATTCCAATTAAAGGGAGTGAGGAACGTGTAAAGGACATTACTTTAGATTCATCTGGATGTCGTAAATTTGTTCTTGACCATATCTCTGATTGTGAAAGAATATTTCAACGATTTGAAGAGGTAGGTCTCACATTTTCCATAGAGAAATCTGTTTTTGGTGTCAACGAGGTGCTTATTGTTGGACATTTATGTGGCCATTATGGTCGAAAGCCATACCCACAAAAAGTTGATGCCATTAGCAAGATTTCTGAAACATGTAACAATGTGAGTGAGGTACGTAGATTTCTTGGTGCTTGTATTTTTTATGTTATTTGGATCCCACACTTTGCTCATGTTGCTGATTGTCTTTATGACTTGTTGAGGAAGAAACGAAAATTTATTTGGACTGACAAACATACTCAAGCTATGCGTAAATTGAAGAAATTATTGCTTGAAGCTCCCATCCTTAAGCGTGTAGACTATTCTGCTAACAAACCTATTATATTGACTGTTGATACTAGTCCTATTGGTATAGGTTGGGTCATAAGTCAAGACGATAGTGAAGGGAATAGATATGCAATTAGGTTTGGTGCCAAAATTCTACATGAAACACAACGAAAATATCCACAGATCAAACGAGAACTATGGGGTATGGTAACAGCTTTGAAAATAGACAAAGAATATTTCATTGGTGCAAATGTCAAAGTTGAGACTGATTGTTTGCCTCTCATTGGAATGATAACCAATTGTTCATCTCCTGATATAGCCATGCTTAGATGGATCTCATATATTAAGTTCATAAATCCTGAGTTAGTTCATATTTCAGGTAAGTCAAACTCAATTGCTGATATGTTATCGAGAGCTAGATTTGATGATGATCTTGAAAGTGATCTAATAAAGAATGTGAATTTAGTTGACTATGTTCCACATATATATGAGTATGAGAAATTTCATGAGTCTGAGTACGAAGATGAATGGAGAGACATAGGAAAGTATCTCAGTACACTACAACCATTACCTAGCTGGACTACGAATAGATTCCGTAACATTAGGAAACGAGCTTATAACTTTTTCCTATGTAATGATTATCTTTGGAGACATGCTAAGGGTAAGGTTAAGAATCCACAACGAGTCCTGGGAAAACGAGGTCTTCAATTGCAAGTAATGAAGGAAATGCATGAGACATTATGGGCTGGTCATAAAGGATTTTTTGGAACATATGAAAAAATTAGAAGTACCTATTATTGGCCTAGGATGTATGTTGACATTAGTAGCTATGTTTCTACATGTTCTACTTGTCAACTTCATTCATCAGTCAAACATAGAGATCCGTTGCATCCTACTTATCCACCTTGTATTCACTACAAGTGGGTAGTAGATCTTGTAACTATGCCTAAAGGTATCGACAAAATGTGTTACATTGTACTTGCAAGAGAAGACTTAACTAATCATGTAGAGGGACGTGCACTACGATCTAAGACCACTTACAATGTTTGCAAATTCTTGCTTGAAGATGTCATAAGTCGCTTTGGGTACATAGAGAAAGTAGTTGCCGATCGTGGAGAGTTAAATGCGAGAGAAGCTAAAGAGTTCTTTGAGCGTCACGGTATTCGTTTGTCTCTCACTACTGCATATAACCCACAGGCCAATGGTAAAATAGAGAGAGGGCATCCACCTATTGTGAAAGCCATATCTAAAGCATGTAATGGTGACATCAAACAATGGCCTAAATTCTTACCTTTTGCACTTTGGGCAGATAGAATGACATGCACACGTACTACTGGATATATGCCTACTGAACTCATGTACTGTCAAAAACCATTGTTTCCAATTCAGTCTCATATTTCTGCATGGTCAAATTTTCCTTGGTCTGAAAACATGTCTACTGATGATTTTTTGAGTTTGCGTATTAAACAGTTAGAACAAGGTAAATTAAGACTTGATGATGCTGTTGAAAAATTAAGAGAATCTAGAATGAAGAACAAGCATTATTTTGATAAAACTCATCGATTGCGTCCTAAGCCAATTGAAGTAGGAGATTGGATGCTCATTTATGATAGTACATTTGACTCTCAATATGATGCACGCAAAAAGCTCACTCAACGGTGGTTTGGGCCATACATAGTATCAAAAGTCAACAACAATGGTACGTATGCTCTTTGTGAATTAAATGGTGTTGCACTAAAAACTTTGATTGCAGGTAAAAGGATAAAGTTATTCAAGAAGCGTGATAATGACGAGTACATTTTGGATGAGGACATTGAAGAAGATGACAACAATGAGGCCGATTCATAAACAGGAGTATCCATGTTATAAATTCAAGTTCATGTTCATGTTGCTTTGTTTTTTTTCAAGTTCATTCTATTTTTTTTCCATGCTTGTTTCATGCATGTTTTTTTTCAGTCTTTGCATTGCATTGCATATCCACATCACTTGAGTCAAAAAAGGCAAATGATGATTTCTCTACTTGTGTAAAATTGTATCTTAAGTAGTAACTTATCTACTAAGAAATTGATATTTTCTAGGATTGTGGAAAGATAGGACATGTAGATTTGGAGGTTTATTTTGGTGACAAGACTTTCATATATAAACATGCATATGTATCCTGTATCGAAGGCATAATTGTTGAAATCCTATCTCCTGCTATTGCATGTTTCTACATCCTTAGTCCATCTCACAGCACTTGTATCGGAGTTTAAACGACTGTTCTCCGTCATCAAAAATGGTTGTACCTTGTATCGGGGTTTAACTTTTCCTCGTCAAAAAAAAAAAAAAAAGAAAGCTACATGTTACCAAGAAGTTTACACTTTCTTCCACCCAAAAAAAGTGATCGTAACCATAAAGTTGCCAAATCATCATCATCATCGGAAAAAAAAAAAAAAAAGAGCAAGCCAAAGGAGGATAAAGAGGCATAGTAGAATAAATCACGGGCTATATAAGCAGATTTATGCATTAGTGGAGTTTAGTTAGATTTCCTTGCATGTTATTAGAGAAAGAGCATATTCATATTTATGTAGGAAAGGAGTTGATCTAAAATAAGCTAAAGATGAAAGATGTCTCTTGAAAATCCTAAATCTTTGTTTATAATCATATTTAAGGTAGATTGCTTTATGAAAAAGGTACAAAATTTTCATCAAGATGAGAGGAACTGATGCTTAAAACGACTCAATACAACCACTTCCACTTCATATTGATGCTTGTTTTTTTTTCTTTCTTGTTGCCAATGTTGCTTGTTCATTTGCATATATGTTGCCTATTTGTTCATGCATATTCATGTTTCCTGTTTCAATTATTTCTTTCATGCAAATTTTGCTTCATGTCACGTTACCTACTTATTCACGCATATAATCAATTTTCCTTCCATGTTTCTTATGTTGCCTATAAAAGAATTTGATGCCTGGAACATTTTGTTTTTCACAGATGCTAGAGTGGCGCTTCCGGAGGAATCGCAGGTTTAGTGGGGGCGAATGTCGTCGAGATTTTCTCTCCTCTCTCACTTGTGAAGGCCTACAAAAAAAACATATTTGGTGAAGGTAGCCAGAATTCCCCGAGAAGTCCAGGATGCATCAAGGATGTCAAAGGAAGGTCACATACAAAGTTTCAAAGAAATCAAGAAAGTCCATGGTAGCGGTCAAAGTTGGTCAAAGCTGGTCAAAGCTGGTCAAAGTTGGGAAATTAGGGCAAAAATTTCATTGTCACCAAATTAGATGAAAATCCATATACTTGTAAAGCTTGTCAAAGGCAGTCTATAGCCCAAATTTAAGAAGAAAATGGATTTTGTAGCACATTGATATGCTATGTTCATTTTGTAAAAATGTAATTTTTCTAGTTTGACCCTACAAATTCTTGTATAGAAAATTATGTTAGCCATATGGTTTGGCATGTATAAAGACCATATGTGGCTACATATTTGTATAAAGTTTCAAGGCTATCCGAGCTTCCTAGACACCTTAATGCCACCTTGCAAGCTTCCAAATGTAGTCAAACTTGTACAAGTTAGATTCAGATGGGAGTTTTTTCTGCATATTCCTGAAGGAGATCTTTGGAAACATAGTCCTACAATGTTTCATCTTCATCAAAGACTTTTTGGAGGGTCAAAGAGCACAAAGTCCAGTTTTCAAGGTCACCGCAGTTTTCTAGAATAAGAAAATTGAAGGCTTGAATGTCTGCCACATGTCAAAATATGATTGAACCATGTTGTACGGTCAAGATGAGCTCATCTTCAAGGGTGGAGATGCACTAAAGCATAAAGGAAGGAGGATCCACGAATTTTTTCCATAAAAGAAGACCTTTTTTACAATCAAAGATCAATAATGCAGCATTTCTCCAAAAATAGTGGCTTATCTTATTCGAATTGATGTCAGCACTGATCCGACGGTCCAGATCATCCCCAGATCCAATGGTGGAGAATGAGGGCGCCTAAATTTCACTCCTTTACACTAGATTTGATAGAAAGAACAATTCCAAGCCATTGATTTGATTAATCAAATGGTTGTAATCAAAAGTAGTGATCCTAGAGTTGAGAGTTGATTTCTCTAGATCCAAGGGCCCAAATTCATTCAAAAAACTATATAAACCCCCCTCCAAACTCCTAGAGCATCATTGTTAGGCATCCATAGGGCTCATGCTAGCTTACGGTTTCCTTGAGACGATCACCCTCGGTTGAGCGAGTGAGGATCCAAGGTGAGCTAGTATGAGTATAGAACCTAGTTTCAAATTTAAGTTAGAACTCCTATCTAGGATAGGCTCTTGAAACCAGCATCTCTATCTTGACTCACCCTCGGTGGAGCGTGTGAGTGAGTTAGAGCTGATTTTAATGAGTCTTAGACTTCTTTAGTTAGACGTTACGAGCCTAGACAGACATAGGGTCACTGGAGTGGAACTCACCTTCTTACGTGTGACATTCGGTTGAACTGTCATGGTTTGAGGGTCGGAACCACCTTTGATCAGTAGACTGCTTAGCATGACGTACCACGATGATATTTTACATGTAACTTAATTCAAATCCTTTTAATTCATGTCACTTGTCACTTGTCTCTTGTCTCCTCTCTCAGTCTCTTAAGTATTTTTACATGTCTTCTATTTCTTCTATGTGTGAGAAGGCTCCGCAGTATTGCGTTGAACCAGTGAGGATGTTTCTTTGAGCTTGTGAGTAAAATCCATCATCATAATTCACTTGCATGCATATAATCCATACAAATCCATACATATTTATTAGTTTCTGAAAGTGTATAAGAAGCTCCAATATTGGACCATTCTTCCTTTCGAAACTGATTTATGTGTAAGGATTCCATCTATTCTCATCATGCATACATATCATCCAAAGAAGGCTATACATATGGATTAGAATTAGGAAGTGTTTAAGAAGCTCCTCCAATGGACCATTCTTCCTTCCAAATTTGATTCGTGTGTATGGTTCTCTTTCATTTTTATCATTCATGTCATCAATCTAACTTGCACACCTACATTCCCATTCCCATAATTATTTCAACATCTCTCTCTTCTCCATTCTCAACATTGATTTCACCTTCACATCTTTAAACCTTCCAACATTCATTAGCTTCATACACCCTGTGTGTGCCACGACCGGACCCGATCCACCCGGATTGCGATCACCTCCACACCGTTAGTGTCCATGTGAAAGGCCAAAAGGCCACTGGACACTTCTTTGTATATGTTCTTTAATAAAACATATAGTGGCCTGGTCAGTCACAGACTGTAAGTTCGACTGCACTTGTAAGACCTAAGAAGTCTGTCTTCGTGCTCCCTTTGTATTGTGTTTCTCTGCGTATTCTGCAGTCTCTGTGCGCAGTACCGTGTGCGGCCTTAGGAGCTCGGTTTTCTACTCTGAGGATATCGTCGTGGAGAGTGTGAGAAAGAGAGCGCATTGTGGTGCATCGCCATCAAAATACTTCACTGGTATCAGAGCAGTTCAATGTAAAAGCTTTGTTCCTTTTGTGCGAGCAAAGCAAGCACCCCCCCCCCCACTTTCTCCAAAGCTTATGACTAAGGCGGAGACCAAGGCATAGACCTTGGCATACCTTGTCATCCAAGTCACAAAAGTCACCATTGGCTGCATGCGAGGGAGGACCTCAACGATCAAGGAATACAGAGGTTCCTGGTACTTCCCGGGAGGTCACCCATCCTAGTACTGTTCCCCCTAGAGCTCGCTTAACCGTGGCAATCTCTTGCCACTAAGCTACACTCTTGTGGTGGTTGAAAAAGGGGAAAGACTAAGGTTGACATTACCTTGAACATGTTTTTGTCCCTCAAAACTTCATTCTTTGCTTTCAAAGCCTATTCTTGAAGCATTTTTGGGGTGTCTTTTGGATCCGTTTTGGAGTACTTCCGCACATAGTTCTCTTCACATAGGTCCAAGAACATCAAGAAGAGTGTTCTTTGTACTTCTCTGACATTAAATATCAACCTTTGGGGCTGTGTTTTCAGCCACACTCGCAAAACTACATGTTTCTTGAAAGATTTTAGTTTCGGTGGGAGCAGCCACTGCAAATTTATGTAGGTTTTTGAACCAAAAACATCAGAGTTCACAAACACTTGCAGGTGTTATTGGTTAGTTTTTGGGTTGTGCATTCAGCCTTTTAGTGTCATTTTACTACATAGATTGAGCACTTACATATTATGTACGCTTCTATGGATACTGCGTATGTACGTCCATGTGGTCATTCATATAGCGGTTACGTTCTTTGCATAAAGCCTTTTACGTTTGATAAAGAGGGTCGTGGTGAGGTTTCTTAACTGGGAGACACCCAGATGTTGGGGTCTCTTCGATGATGCAGGTGGAAGACTTACCCAGCCTCGCCATAGGAGATGTATGATAGTTGTTCATAGGTGCTTGATAAGCCTAGTTGGCTTCTATTGGGTAACTGATTATAGGCAGTGGAGTTAGTGATTCACTATGTAGGAAAACATATCAGTACTTGCAGTTTTATGACATTTTGACACTGGTCATACAGTCATTTTGCAGAGGATACTTCGGCAAAATTTTTCTAGATTTTTGGTTTTCTCAACTATACATTGGTCAATTTACTCCTTGATACACTTATTCGTTAGTGTTCGGACTCTTCTAGCTCCATTATCATTCCATTCAGTTCTCTACCATCATGGCATCAGAGGTCTCAGGCACATCTGGTGCATCAGGGTCTAGTGCTAGTGTTCCGAGGAGGAGCTATAACTTGTAGGGCAAAGACCATTTTGAGATCCGAAAATTTGATGGCACAAACTTTGCTCTATGGAAGAATCAGATTAAAGATGTGCTGATTCAAAGGAGGCAATGGAAGCCAGTAAATGGAATTTCAAAGAAGCCTGCTGACATGGATGAAGATGATTGGGATGAGTTAGATGAAATGGCCAGGTCTACCATTTGCTTGCACCTGGCAGATAATGTTTACTCTACAGTATTATACTGTGAAAGTGCAGAGGAGCTTTGAAAGAAGTTATGCAATACATATGAAAAAGAGATAGCATCAAATTAATTCTATCTTATGGAAAATTATATGACCTTTGTATGAAGGACACAGATAGTGTTGCTGCTCATCTAAATGAGTTTGATGCTATATTCTCTCAGTTACAGGCTCAAAAAATAGATATGGATAATGAAATGAAAGTAGTATTGTTGTTATGCACCTTGCCTTCATCATGTGATACATTTTGCACAGTTATTAACAATAGTGCACCTAGTGGTAAACTCGTCTATGATGACATATGTGGAGCACTCTTGATATTCAAATAATGGGGTTGAGTATACCTCAAACGAATTCAGCATTTTTTGTCAGTCTAGAGGGATTCATAGAGAGTTTATAGCCCCTTATACCCCAGTACAAAATGGTGTAGCTAAGAGGATGAATAGAACTATTCAAGATAGAGTAGTCTCTATGTTGCATAATGCAAACCTCTCACAAGGTTTTTGGTATATAAGTTGAAATTCACATCAGATAGTGCTTCTCCAAAGTATAAAGCACAACTTGTTGCAAAGGGTTTTAAGCAACAACATGGTGTTGATTTTGAGGAAATCTTCTCTCCAGTGGTCAAGGTGACTACCATGTGCATGTTGCTTGGATTTGTTGCAATGGAGCTAGTCCAAATGGATGTGATAACTGCTTTCTTGCATGGAGAACTTACAGATGAGATCTATATGGAACAACCAGAGGGTTATGTAGTTCCTGGTAAGGAAATTCTAGTTTGTAAGCTTAAGAAGAGCTTGTATGAACTTAAACAATCCCCTAGACAATGGTACCAAAAGTTTGATGCTTTTATGAAGTCTCAAGGCTATTCTCGAAGCAATGAGGATCATTGTCTCTACACAAAGAGATGCTCATATGGCATCTTGATATGCTTGATACTTTATGTCGATGATATGCTGATTGCTAGGAAGTCCTCTTATGATTTGTCAATTCTCAAAAAGAAGTTGAGTCAGACATTTGATATGAAGGATTTGGGGGATGCCAAACATATTCTTGGCATGCGCATTATTCGTGATAGGAGCAAAAGATGCATATACTTGTCCCAAAGTGAGTGCATATCCAAAGTACTTCATAGGTTCAATATGCAGGGTGGAAAGGCATTGAGTACACCTTTACCCACATATGTGAAATTGAGCAAGGATGATTGCCCCAAATCAGATGAGGAAAAGGAATTCATGACCAAAATTCCCTATCAATCTACTGTTGGTAGTCTCATGTATGCTATGGTAGCTATGAGATCAGACATTGCATTTGTAGTGGGAGTTGTGAGCAGATATATGTCTAATCCTAGCAAGAAACATTGGGAAGCAATCAAGATGATTTTAAGATATATGAGGGGCACTAAGGACAAGTGTCTATGCTTAGGTAGAGGGAAATCATCCATTATTGGTTACACAGATTTTGACTATGCTGGTTGTGTAGACAATCGTAAGTCTACATCAGGGTACATTTTTCATTTTGTTGGAGGTGCTATCTCTTGGAGATCTCGTCTTCAAGAATGTACAGCCGACGATATCATCGTGGAGATCGCGAGAAGGAGAGTGCACTGTGGTGCATCGCCATCACCTACATGTCGTATGACTATTGTTCCTAGCATCTGTGCACTTGTAGCTCATGATGGTTGGAATGCACATCACTTGGACATTCAAACTACATTTTTCAACGATGACTTGCATGAAGAAGTGAACGTTTCTCAGCCCCGTGGCTTTGTGTAGAAAGGGCATGAAAACCAAGTGTGCAATTTAAAGAAGGCATTATATGGTTTAAAGCAAGTACCACATGCTTGGTATGAAAAGATACATGCCTATCTGATTACACATGGTTTTGAGAACAGTCCAACTGAGAGCACCTTATATGTTAAGCATGCTAATGATGTTATTCTAATCATTGTGGTGTATGTTGATGACATGCTGCTCATTGGTCCTCATGAGAAGCATATTGCTGATTTTAAGGCTGATTTGCATGCCTCATTTGAGATGTCTGATTCGAGGCATTTGCATCATTATTTGGGCATTCAGTTTCTGCATGTTGATGGTGGAATGGCTTTGTGTCAAACGAAATATATTGACACATTATTGTAGCATTTTGGCCTTGAAGACTGTAAGCATATTGCCACTCCTATGTAGACAAGTTTACAATTGAGTCTTCATGATGGTGGAGATGCATATGATGTTGTTCTCTATCAGCAAGTTGTCGGATGTCTGATTTACTTATGCATTACTCAGCCAGATATTCAGTTTTCTATCTCATAGATGAGCAAGTTTATGCATTGCCCAAGAGTTAAGCATTAGAAAGCGATTAAGTGCATCTTTCGCTACTTGAGTGGTACCAGGCTACTTGGATTATTTTATCCCAAGGGGGGATTACTAATGCCAAATTTGCATGCTTTTTTAGACAATGATTGGGTTGGTTGCTACGACAATCGTGTGTCCACTAGTGGTTTTTGCTTCATGCTTGGTAGCTCATGCATATCTTGGTTGAGCAAGAAGTAGCCTAGTGTGGCCACTTCCAGTTGTGAGGTTGAGTATAGGGAAGCTTTCACAGTGATTGTTGAGTGTGTGTGGCTCAGACACCTTATGGCTGATTTGGGTGTTGGTCAGTCTTCTGCCACCACCATCTTCAGTGACAGTCAGAGCACATTGGAAGTTGCAAGAAACCCTGTCTTCCATGCTCGCACTAAGCACATTGAGGTGCATTATCAATATGTCAAGAAGAGGTTCTCTGCTGGGGAGATCAACTTAGCATATGTGCCCACGCAGGAGAACAAAGTTTGAAGCTTTCCGCAAAGCTTTGGGCTTACTTCCTTTTGTGGAGTGATTTCTACATAGCTTGGCACTTCCTTATACATGAGTGCTAGCTCCTTGTTCATGGCATCACTCCTAGGGGGGATTTGTTGATATATTTAGGTAGTGATGTGTCTGAACACTCTAGGACCACCAGGGCACTTTTTTCCCTCTTTAGGAGGTTTTTTCCCCCGGCTTGTATATACGTCTATTGCCCTAATGGGCTACTTATCTTTGTACATTCTAATGGTGATACATTGAGTATTATGTGTTGTGCTCCAAGCTTCTTCTTCTTCCTTCTGTTGTTCGCATGTTTTCGCAGTCATCTAACTCCAACAAAATGATTCCAAGGTGCTTTCAATTTTTTGCAAAATCATACGTTGGAAATAATATTTTTTGTATTTAAGACACCATTTTGTGCAAGCTGAGGAGTGCAAGGAGAACCCTGGCTTTCAATTTTCATAATTTTTGGAGCTCATTTGAGCCTTTGAAATAGCTATTTTTTAACTATGTCGAACACTAGATCTCAAATCTCCCAAAATTAGTCAAAAAACTATAAAAAGATCTAGAGAGCTCATTTTTGCGGGTTGCATAGTTTGTGATTATACTTTTTGCGACTTAAATGAGTTTTATGAGCATCTTAAGGAAATAGAAGATTCCATTTCTCCAATATTTGTTCTACCTTGTGTGTGCATGTGTGTGTATGTGTGTGGATGTCATTTGTGCTTCTCACTCACTCACTTGTGCACTCCTCTTGCTCATGATCATCATATCATCCTCACATATCCATGGATTGAAATTTATGAAGTGAATCTTTGCAACAGTGGTACTTCTATTGTGCAAGAGTGACAACATCCCATCCTATCATGGTTGCGAATATCTGTAGACTATGTACCATCCCTGCAAACTATGGTTTTAGGAGTGGGGATTCTATTTGGATAGATAGAACATGATTTTATATTCCCTGAGCAACAAATAACATACTGCAACACATGATGAATCTCCACACAATATCAATACTCATTGTAAGTAATAAACTAATAGAGCAGGTCGCGGCTTCATCTTGGGCATCATCGACGCTCCTCCAGTCGTAGTCTGAGAATCGTACGAAATTTGGTCTGCATACTCAGGGTGATTAGGAGATCAAAATAGCTTCACTTCATGGTGCCTAAATCGTGATCTGAGTTCGTTTGGGCCTCCGAATGCACTATGACAATGCTTGTGTAGGCTATTTTGTCTTTTAGTGCCAAAGATATATACAGGTTTTAGTTCGCCAATATAAGCATCTCAAAGTCTACTACAAGTTTAGTAGAACTTGCCACGGTAGTTTTGTTCAACTTTTTTAGATACAATCATTTTTTTGCATCAGGGTATTTTAGTTAATGGCCATGGTTGAAAGCAGTGATGTATTCTGTATGTTGGATGTTGAGGATAAGTTGGACGGTACCAATTACCCATTGTGGGCTTATATGATGCAGCATGTATTGGTTGCAAAAGGACTGCGGAACATTGTGCAGGGTGTTGAAAAACGTCCTATTACACCTGCAAATACAGGTATTGAAGTTGATGTAGATGGCATTGAAGATGCTGATATTCTTCATATTCGTGTCCGTGCTCGAGTTTCTACTGCACCTACTGCAGAGAAAATTTGTTGGGATGGTAGAGATGCTCAAGCACATGCATTGATAGCCTTGTCTGTCAGATGTGCCATTATTCCTCACATTCGCTCTTGCAGAACTGCTAAGGATGCTTGGGATACACTTACCCCATTGTACCAGGCTAGGAATGAGGCTCGTGTTGCTTACCTCCAAAAAATAGTTGGAGAGTGAGCATATGAATGAAGGTGATTCTATGGACACTTTTCTAACAAAGATCAAAGACTTGAAGGAATAATTGATTTCTGTTGATGAAGTTATATCAGATAGCTTACTTGTGCAGACTGTTCAGAATGGTCTTCCTAATTCATATTAGAGTTTTTCTTCTACTCTTCATTTGATGATGAAAGGTGAAAGATGCTATTTAGCCTTTACTTTCATGTACGAAGAAGACATCTATTAGCTCCAAAGACATGTATGATACTTTGATGCCTCTTTTTACAGGTGGACAGTCTAGTGCAGGTCCTAATGAGGCAACTTCTTAGCCTTTACAGGTTTCATGTGATGATGCAGATCATTCTATTTCTGATGTAGATCTACATGATGCACTTTTTTATGAGAGAGCTAATATTGAGGAGGCAAAAACTATGCCAAAATGGTTGGTGCACACTTTGTGTGATAGCAAATTAAATGTACCTCTGTCATATAGTACTCGTTTAGGCTCTCATAGTGCCTCTTTTGCATCAGATTGCTATGCTATGGCTGCCTCTAGTCTCTGTGATGAGATTGAGCCTGTTTTGTATGATGATGCACAAAATTCGGAACATTGGATGGCTCCAATGCAATCTGAATATGATGCTATCATGAAAATGGTACCTAATCTTTATATGACTTGCTTGCTGGCAAGAAGGCCATTGGCACTAAGTGTGTATACAAGCTAAAGCATAAACCTAATGGAACAATTGATAGGTATAAGGCTTGGCTTGTTGCAAAGGGCTATGCGAAGGAAAGAGGCATTCATTTTTATGAGACCTTTGCACCTACATGCCGAATGACTACTATTCATAGCATATGTGCACTTGCAGCAAATCATGTTTGGAATGTACATCAATTGGACATTAAAATAGCATTTCAGAATGGTGACTTACATGAAGAAGTGTATATTTTTTAGCCCTGTGGCTTTGTGCAAAAAGGGCATGAAAACCAGGTGTGCAGGTTAAAGAAGGCATTACATGGTTTAAAGCAAGCACCACGTGCTTGGTATGAAAAGATACATGCCTATCTCATCGCTGATTGCACATGGTTTTGAGAATAGTCCAACTGAAAGCACCTTATATGTTAAGCGTGCTAATGATGTGCTTCTGATCATTATTGTGTATATTGATGACATGTTGCTTATTGATCTTTGTGAGAAGCATATTGTTGATTTCAAGGCTGATTTTCTTACCTCATTTGAGATGTCTGATTTGGGGCATTTGTATCATTATTTTGGCATTCAATTTATGCAAGTTGATGGTGGCATGTCTTTGTGTCAAACAAATTATATTGACATATTATTGCAGTATTTTTGCCTTGAAGACTATAAACATATTGCCACTCCTATGGAGATAGGTTTACGATTGAGTGTTCCTGATGTTGGAGATGCATTTGATGTTATTCTTTATCAGGAAGTTGTTGGATGCTTGATTTACTTATGCATTACTCAGCCAGATATTCTGTTTGTTATCTCACAACTGAGTAGGTTTATGCATTGCCCAAGTGTCAAGCATTGGCAAGTGCTTAAGCACATATTTCGCTACTTGAGTGGTACCCGACTACTTGGATTGTTTTATCCGAAAGGGGGATCACTACTGCTAGATTTGCATGCTTTTTTTATAGTGATTGGGCTTGTTGCTATGACACTCGTGTGTCCACTAGTGTATTTTTCTTCATGCTTGGTAGCTCATGTATATCTTGTTTGAGCAAGAAGTAGCCTACTGTGACCACTTCTAATTGTGAGGCTGAGTATAGGGCACCTTTCACAGTGACTGTTGAGTGTGTGTGGCGCATACACCTTATGGCTGATTTGGGTGTTGACCAATCTTGTGCCACCACCATCTTCACTGACAGTTAGAGCGCATTGGCAGTTTCATGCTCGCACTAAGCACATTGAGGTGCATTATCATTATGTCAAGCAAAGGTTCTCTGCTGGAGAGATCAGCATGGCATATGTGCCCACGTAGGAGAACATTGCAGACCTTTTCACAAAGGCTCTGCCTAGGGAGAAGTTTGAAGCTTTCTACAAAGCTTTGGGCTTACTTCCTTTTGTGTATTGAGTCCACATAGCTTGGCACTTCCTTATACATGAGTGCCAGCTTCTTGTTCATTGCATCACTCCCACAAGGGATTTGTTGATATATTTCGGTAGTGATGTGTGTGAACACACTAAGACCGTCGGGGCACTTTTTTCCCTCTTTAGGAGGTTTTTTCCCCTAGCTTGTATATACACTTATAGCCCTAATGGGTTCCGTATCTTTGTACATTCTAGTGGTAATACATTTAGTATTGCGTGTTGTGCTCCAAGCTTCTTCTTCTTCTTCCTTGTGTTGTTCGCGTGCTTTCGCAGACCTCGAACTCCAACACATGTGTCGACTCTAGTCTGTGAACTCAACAATCTAGACCTAGTCTATGACATTATCACAATACCATCCATTAAGCTCATCTACACCTAACATTGTTGAGTGAAGTATCTCCCAACCTGCTATAAACAAACATTTGAAGAAATGTTGATCACATGCTTCTAGGAATACAACTCTGAAGTGTTCATCTCCAAGACCACTCACTAGTTACACCTGTTTACCTATGAGCAAGCCGTTTATTCCACACACTATAGTTTACCAAAACTAGAGGTTAAGGTACCATTGATTGGTAGGGACTAGAAGAATATATAGCACAATGTCAAAGAATCAAGGAAAATGAGCTTGCAACATAAATCATACAATACTACATTGATCACCCCACATCACAAGGGTGTATCAAGGATGATTGACTAAAGGGGGTGAAAGCATTAGCAAACAAAGCCAAGGAGCAAGCCTAGGTTGACAGTGAAGCCAAAGAGAGGGCCAAGGCGTAGGTGCAAGTATGAGGAGGCAAGGTAGTTAAAGAAGACGAGGAGTTCAGTGAAGCAATTCCAAGGTGCCTCCAAAATTTTCCAAAATCATATGTTCAAGAAACAATGACATTTATCACTATACGACTTTGTAAATAATATTTTTTGTACTTAAAACTCCATTTTGTGCAAGCTGAGGACAAGGAGAACCCCCTTTTAATTTTCATAATTTATGGAGCTCATCTGAGCCTTTAGAATAGCTTAGGAACCTATTTTTTAACTAGGTCAAACAACAGATCTTAAATCTCCCAAATTAGTCAAAAAACTATAAAAAGAGCTAGAGAGCTCATTTTTGGGGGTTGGCTAGTTTGGGATTAGACTTTTTGACACTTGTATGAGTGTTAAGAGCATCTTAAGGAAATAGAAGATTTCATTTCTCCAATGTCTTTGCTACCTTGTGTGTGCATGTGCATGTATGTGTATACATGTCATTTGTGCTTCTCACTCACTCACGTGCACTTCTCTTGCTCACGATCATCATATCATCGTCAAATATCTTTGGATTGAAATTTATGAGGTGAATCTTCACCACGGTGGTACTTCTATTGTGCAAGAGTGACAACATCCCATCCTATCATGATCGCCAATATTTGTAGACTATGTACCATCCCTACAAACTATGGTTTGAGTGGGGATTCTATTTGGATAGATAGAACATGAGTTTATATTCCCTAAGTGATAAATAACATAATGCAACACATTATGAATCTCCGTACAATATCAATACTCATTGTAAGTAATAAAATCAATATTAAAAAACAAAAGTACTAATGAACAGTATATGGCACAGAAAACAATCTTTTTGAATAGAAAAATATGTTACAATAGAGTATGTTCAACAATTCTAATTCTTGATAGAGATTTAGTATTTTGAGATATCTTTCTTTTGTTGGAAGGTCTACAGACTCATGGATATAAAATGGTTTACCTCAGCAATTAAATCATCAAAAGTGTAAGGCCGTCGGAATATTTTTAGTCGAATCCTTGTAATTAGAAAAGTCGCACACCGAAAGGGTGTAGCGAAAACGTTGTATCGTTTCTTTCTAATCAATAGAAGATGTGTGGAAGAGATGACAGAGAATCGCCAGCCTGTTAAGTTTGGGTGATGCGTTGGAGTCAATTCTGGTTTGAAGTTATATTAATTGTCGAATTATCTGTACGAATCTGTATTCGAAGTTGAAGTAAATCGGGTACTGTGTTAATGTTACTGTGTTGAAGTGAAGTGTGGCAGTATTGTAAAGAAGAAGTGAAAGTGTTGCGTATAAAATTGCGATAATCATTAAGATTGTTATGCGCCGAAGTGTAACTGCATCTTTTGTAATTGTTTGAGATGAATCAATGAAATTGATAGTTTGAAATTAAGTAGTGAATTGGGAAAATACATATAGGGCCTCTGAATTATCAAACGCCTGACCATCCCAAGAACCCACAAGTAAGAATAATTGTAACAATTTAACACTGGCGCCGGCCATGGGGCATGGAGTAGCTAGTCGGTGCATAGACTAAGAGTTGAGAAGAATTTGATGATATATGCATGTAACACGTTTCGGAGAATCATACCCGAAGTACAGAAGGGATCAACATCCCTAAAAAATTCCTAGCGCATTGGGCACACCTCCGAGTAGTAGTGGTGACGGACAAACATTGGAACGATTACAGGGTATACCAGAAGTGCAACCAACCCCATCTGCGTAAAGTAAGACTGGTGAACAAAGTACTGGTTCGGATGATAGTGTGGAAACTTTCGATAGCACTTTGTGGAATTCCGAAGGAATGTTGGATAATTTTGGTGAATGAATATTTGGTGAAAAGCTCACGACAGAAGTCCATTACGATGAAGGGAAATTGGCTGAAGGCATGAGGGAGCGACTGAACACTATCCAATTACCGAAGAGCATACAAGATGATGGAATGACACAACAGCAATTAGGGTTAACTAGTTCAAATCATTCGGTAGTAACATTTCTTCTTGATTCAAACACAATGAGTGGTTCGCAGCAGCAACAGCACCAACAGCAACATCAATAGCAACATCAACAACAACAACAACAACAGCAGCAGAAGGCCATACCACCACGACCGGTACTCGCTGGAGTTACATATACAAAATTTGGCGGATTTCCCGATGATGATTCACATGCACATGTAAGAACTTTTGAAATTAATTATGCAGTACTCAACTACCCAGCAGATCCGGCATATAAGGCAATAGTGTTCCAGTCCACACTGGTTAACGAGGCTGCTCGGTGGCTAACTGAATATGACATTAACCATTTCGACCAGTACGATGATGTTAAGGATGCCTTCTTACAACGATTCCAGTTGAAGAAAAACGCGGTTGAGATCTTTGATTATCTACAAAACAATAGACAAAAAAGGCACCAAAATGTGCACGAGTATGCCACTTTATTTTGTACTCATCTACGGCAAATGCCACCGGTGCATGCCAACCTACCGGATGATGTGATCACCCAGTGGTTTATTAATGGGTTAAACCCTCAACTCGAACAAGTAATGATCATACGATGGGTGAACAGAATGACTCTGGATGCGGTTATAGCTATGGCATTATAGTTGGAACATAAGGTGGGTGGATTTGTTGAAGATTTGGACTGGTTGAAGGCAACCAAGGGTACGAGTGAAGATTCATTGAAACAAGTGTAACAAAATGTAAGAACCCGGGACAACACTGCTTTTGCATGTGCATTCAACCAAATGTACTGTGCTATTTGTAATACGACGAGTCAGTCGATCGAAATGTGTCCATATAATGCCAAAGTATAGTTAAGGCCAACCATAAACGCTATAATACAAGAGCAAGGACAACCGACTGCTCACTATGTACCATAGAAGTTGAGAAATACTTCCTACCAAAGTTATAAAACCTATCGGGGAACACGAGCAAACAATTTTGGCCAGACTTGATGGAATTCCGATCAATCAGGTGAAGGAATATCCCTCCCACCACCCAGATGCCATTTTTGCGGTGAGATTGGGCATATTCAAAGATATTGTAAAGACGCGGCCGAGTATGATAAACGAAGAAAAGAGAGAGAGAATCTAGTGGCCAACATGGTATATGTTTTAGTAGTAGGTACTCAAGCGACAGTAATCCAAACCCGTTCCGGCAAGAAATTACAACCAGCTGCTGAGATTTTTGAGCCTGGCATTCGAGAACAACAGAGATTTTGTACCAAAGCTAGCACGTGGGACAATCAAGAACCAATAGTTTTTCTCGATCCAGTGCCGGTGGTTCAGCAGACAGTACTGAATCCACCACTAGAAGCACCAAGTCCGGTGAAAGCACCATCAGAGAGTCCATTGAAAGGTAAGGAGTACATCGTATTTTGACTCTGTGTGGAATATTCTTTTGCAGGCCTCCATTACAATCTCGTTGGGGCAACTGCTAGCCTTGGTTTTGAGTGTACGACAACAATTTCAGCAACAAGTTTGTCCCGAATCTTCCTATACACCTACTACGGCTACTATTAGTCCAGAAATTGATTCTGTGGTGGACCATGTTGTTCCTTTGATTACGGTATGGTATAAAAACCATAAAATCAACCAACTGTTAATTAATGAAGGCTCTGGTGTGAATACTGCGAGAGTCGCCCTTTGTAAACGATTAGGATGGGCTCAAATTGAACCTGTTCAGTTTTTTGTGAGGATGGTGGATCAGTCCAGGGTGTATCTGATGGGTTTGGTACGTGATATACCCATTACTCTTCAGGGAGCGGTATTCAAAATTACTTTTGTTGTTCTAGAATTACCTAATTCAACTCTGGACTACAACTTGCTGTTCGAAACGCCCTAGCTGAAACATGCCAAAGTATTGCAGGACTGGTCAGCACACGAACTTATTTTCAAAAGCAACCACCGGAAGTATGTCGTTCTACTAGATGAGATAAAACCATGCGATCTCCATGCTCGAACCTACGTAGCCAAACATGTGCATATGTTGGATGGACTTTCAGATGATGAAGAAGAAGCTTTTCTCAATGCTAACCAGGATTTGCTCACCTTGGGGACAGTTGACTTACAAGCGGTTGCAGAGAATTGGACAAAGTGCAAGCCGTATTACACGTACCTACCCCGACGACACCCTAGGAGGTTATGCGATTCCTTAGCCAAATACGCTGGCATGGGCGACATGTTCAGTGCCTGGCACACTTAGCCATACCCTTGAATCGGTTGATCACGAGTAATCCCCGATAGTTCATGTGGATTGAAGAGTGCCAAAATGACTTTGATCGATTGAAAACACTATTAATCCAAGATCTTATACTGCAAGCACCAAACTTGCAGCTCCCGTTCCATGTCTTCGTGGATGCTTTGGACAGTGCCATCGGTAGTGTGCTCATGCAACAACAGGATAAGTGGTTTCGTCCTGTCTATTATGCTAGTCGACGGTTAGCTATTGCTGAACAAAATTACTCAGTTACTGAGCGCGAATGCCTCGGATTAGTTTTATCGATGAAGAAATTCTGGCACTACTTGTTGGGATGCTAGTTTACGTTCCATGTGGATTATGTTGCCCTAGTTTATCTTGTTTGTCAGCAACATTTAGGGGGGAAGATTAGCCAGGTGGGTGTTGTTACTGCAAGAATTTGATTACGTGGTCTTCCATCATCCAGGCTCTGCTCATGCCTTAGTTGATTTCTAATCTCGACTTGATTCTGATGCATAATACTGTTCTGACCTTCCTCACCAGCGGTAGCCCCTCGACTAATACTTCTACTTTGGCTCATCCTAAATTGACAATGTATACTCAACGGTTTCGGATCGTTGTAGGCCAGTTGTATTATATGGATCCTTCTTGTGCACTATTATGGTGTATTCCACCCCATGAAGTTCCTTCGGTTATTGCCATGGCACATTCTACTCCTTCCGATGGTCATTTTTCGATCGATCTTACTTACTGAAAAATTCTGCACAGTGGCTTATGGTGGCCCACTATGCAGCGTGATATTTCTACCTCTATTAAAACGTGTGATGCTTGCCAACATTTGTGACAACCTTTACAATGGCATCACTTTCCATTGTAGCCTGTTGCTCCCCTTGAACCTTTTCAAAAGTGGGGCTTAAATTTCATTGGCCCCATTACACCTCCGACGACAATCACTCATCATCGATATATACTTACTTGTACAGATTATGGTATTTGGTGGGCATAAGCTTGGGCTTTACGGTCTGCCATTGCAGCTGTGGTGGCTAAATGTTTGATGACTAATGTGTTTCCTCGGTTTCGTCTTCCCTTAGAGATTGTTTCGGATCAGGGCACACATTTTGTTAATTCCTTACTACAAGCACTTACTTGCACCCTACAGATTGTTCATAAATTTAGCTCTCCCTATTACCCTCGTGCCAATGGCCTTGCTGAAAGTACCAATAAAACCTTACTTAACATGCTCAAGAAATTAGTTTTGGAATGTGCGGAGCACTGGTATCAATTCCTTCCTTCAGTTATGTGGGCATATCGCACTATGTACAAAGTGGCTATAGGGAATACACCTTTCAAACTTGCATATGGGTTGCAGGCCATTGCACCCATGGAGTTGGTGGTACCTAGCCTTAGGGTGGCACTCGAATATAAGCTCTTACCGGAGGAATCCTTTCCTTTCCGGTTGGAGGTGTTGCGGTCCTTGGATGAACAATGCTGGGAAAGTTTTCTAATGTTGCAAGAAGTCCAACTGCGACAAGCCAAGACACATGATCCATTTCTGCGTACTCCTGTTTTTACTAAAGGACAATTAGTTATGGTCTACAATGCTAAATCTAATCATTCAGCGGGCAAGTTCAAACTCTGGTGGTTTGGTCCTTACCGTATTGCATCACAAATTGGACCTCCCTAAGGCGATCAATGGATCGAAGCTTCGTCCCTATTATCCCACGCCTTCTTCATTGTGATGCTTGATCGGTATTTTTATTCTCCACCCGATTTCTACCATTGTTCTGACTAGAAGTTCCTTTCCTGTATATGTGTTCCAATTGACTGACTGACTGTAAAATTTCCATTTTCTTACCTACCCACGATTAGCAGCCGCTTATGTGTCTATGATTCTATTAATGCATGCATGTCTCCATTATGTCTATATATTTCCAACTGTGGGTGATGATTATGTTTCTCCTCGCATTTCCATTCGGTGTCTTTACTTAATTCCATTCTTCCCTCTTTTTTCCGCTATTGGTGTTCTGTGTTTGTATGCTTGCATGTTCTATGTTACCTAGTGTCTTCGTGCTCTCATATTCACCATGGAAGCTCTGGCTAACATTGCTAGAGTCACTCAAACAAAAGATATCTCGCATTTTTAAATTATCCCGCTCTATGTACATACAAGGCATTATTGATGATGCCTAACCATTGTAATTATCCATGCTAGGTTCGAGTCCACCGTATGTGCCAGTGTAAGGCCGCCGAAATATTTTTAGTCGAATCCTTGTAATTAAAAAAGTCGCGCACCGAAAGGGTGTAGAGAAAATGTTGTATCATTTCTTTCTAATCAATAGAAGATGCGTGGAAGAGATGACAGAGAATCGCCGGCCTGTTCGGTCTGGGTGATGTGCTGGAGTAGATTCTGGTTTGAAGTTATATTAATTGTTGAATTATCTATGGTGGTATTGTAAAGAAGAAGTGAAAGTGTTGCGTATAAAATTGCGATAATCGTTAAGATTGTTATGCGCCGAAGTGTAATTGCATCTTGTGTAATTGTTCGAGATGAATCAATGAAATTGATAGTTTGAAATTAAGTAGTGAATTGGGAAAATACATATAGGGCCTCTGAATTATCAGACCCCTGACCATCCCAAGAACCCACAAGTAAGAATAACTGTAAGTATAAGGCAGCCGGAATATTTTAAGCCGAATCCTTGTAATTAGAAAAGTTGCGCATCAAAAGGGTGTAGCGGAAATGTTGTATCGTTTGTTTCTAATCAATAGAAGATGCGTGAAAGAGATGATAGAGAATCGTCCGCTTGTTCAATCTGGGTGATGTGCTGGAGTCAATTCTGGTTTGATGTTATATTAATTGTTGAATTATCTGTACGAATCTGTATTCGAAGATGAAGTAAATCAGGTACTGTGTTAATGTTACTGTGTTGAAGTGAAGTGTGGCAGTATTGTAAAGAAGAAGTGAAAGTGTTGCGTATAAAATTGTTGTAATCGTTAAGATTGTTATGTGCCGAAGTGTAATTGCATCTTCTGTAATTGTTCGAGATGAATCAATGAAATTGATAGTTTGAAATTAAGTAGTGAATTGGGAAAATACATATAGAGCCTCTGAATTATTAGACCCCTGACCATCCCAAGAACCCATCTAAGAGTTGAGAAGAATCCGATGATATATGCCTATAACACGTTCCGAAGAATCGTACCCGAAGTACAGAAGGGATCAGCATGCCTGGAAAATTCATAGCGCATTGGGCACACCTCCAAGTAGTAGTGGTGATGGACAAATGTTCGAAGGAAAGCGTGAAATTTGGGTCAGTGGAGTACCACCTCAGCATTTCCTTGTGCAAGGATTATAGGGTATACCAAAAGTGCAACCAACCCCATCTGCAGAAAGTAAGATTAGTGAAGAAAGTACTAGTTCCTGTGAGAGTGTGGAAAGGTTCTGATTTTGAGGGAACTAGTGTATTATTGAATGAAAGTTTTGATGAAAAGCTCACTACAGAAGTCCATTACGACAAAGGGCAATCGGCTGAAGGCGTGAGGGAACGACTGAATACTATCCAATTACCGGAGAGTGCACAAGACGAGGGGACAACACAACAGCAATTAGGGTTAACTAGTTCAAATCATTCGGCAGTAACATTTCTCCTTGATTCAAACACCATGAGTGGTTCGCAGCAGCAACAGCACCAACAACAGCACAAACAGCAACATCAACAACAACAATAACAACAGCAGTAGCAGGCCATACCACCACGAGTGGTACCTGTTGGAGTTACATATATAAAATTTGGCGGATTTCCCAGTGATGATCCGGATGCACATGTAAGAACTTTTGAATTTAATTATGTACTACTCAAGTACCCAGCAGATTTAACATGTAAGGCAATAGTGTTCCAGTCCACACTGGTTAATGAGGCTGCTCGATGGCTAACTGGATATGACATTAACCATTTCGGCCAATACGATGATGTTAAGGATGCCTTCTTACAACGATTTCGATTAAAGAAAAACGTGGCTGAGATCTTTGATTATCTGCAAAACAATAGACAAAAAATGCACAAGAATGTGCAGGATGATGCCACTTTATTTCGTACTCATCTACGGCAACTAACGTTGGCACATGCCAACCTACCAAATGATGTGATCACCCAGTGGTTTATTAATGGGTTAAACCCTCAACTCAAACAGTTAATGATCATACGATGTGTGGGTGGAATGACTCTAGATGCGGTTATAGCTATGGCATTACAGTTGGAACATAAGGTGGGTGGATTCGCTGAAGATTTGGACTAGTTGAAGGCAACCAAGGGTACGAGTGAAGATTCATTGAAACAAGTGTATTGCACAAAATGTAAGAACCCAGGACACACTACTTCTGCATGTGCATTTTTTGGAAATTTAGTAGGCCCATAACTAATATGAGAGGTCCAAGTTCCATAGGTCTAGGATCTACAACATAGATTTCAGCAATCTTCCAATATTGACAAAACATGAACATACCACACTTAATTACACAAATGACGAGACAAAGATAGAGAGAGATTAGACAACATGTGTAAAGTGTTACGTAAGCCACTACTTACTCACACAATCACATATACAAATGTCAAATTACAACGTCGGAGAAAACTCTCAACCACTCTATGTGAACAAAAATAGATGGATGAGTGAATGTACAAATGTAACAAACATATTCAGATGTATGTTCAGAAATCTAAATATATATGAGATGTGTGGCTTGACAAGTTGTAGAAGAGTGAATATGAGTGACAAAAAGAGGAAGGATTAGTGTGAAACTAATAATCAACAAACCCTCATCTGAATTTAGACTATGGAAGACCCTAAGTCAGACATGTGTGTGAAAGATCACATACTCACAAAAGTAGCAAAGAATGCTAACAAGTTTGCTGCCAGAAATCCTCAAACTCATATGAAAATACCTTCTCGAACACCTCATCCAAATATGCATAAAGCATACATGTTTTGATTCTCTTTTACCTATGCCGAGTAGGACTCCTTCTGATATGGATGCCACTATACTTCAAGTAGTACCTGTGTGCATAAAGAGAACATGTACCTGAATTCTTAACATAAGATGCAAATCTTATGTAACCACAATCCAATGTCTTTGAAGTAAACCGAAATCTTCATGTAGAAGACAATCTTCAAATACATCATGTCGATGGCTGATCCACGCCACCAAGCTACTGACAGGTAAGTCCTCTCCATAAGCAAGAGTTTGAGCACACTCTTCTCCAAGAAGAACTCATAGCTGCTCCTCAACATGCTCCAAGATAGCAGCATGGCTGCCCCATGTGTGCTAGAGCACCACCTCTACTGAGGGACCAAAGTTGGCGTTGCAATTGGTGTAGGATGTCTAACAAAGTGAACCAAGACTCTCTTATATATATTTTAAAGCTCCATGCGAAAAACTCACAAAAAAGCGCTTTATTTATCAAATAAGGTTTTAAATTGCTTTTGCTTTATTTTAAGTGAGTTTGCTTTATTTTTAAAGTTGCTTTTGGCTAACTTTAAAAATAACTTCTTCACCTAATTTTTCACACTTCTGACTACCTGATGAATGATCTCACAACATTTTTATGATCCTCATGTCTAGAGCTATCATATGAGGTCAAAACCCTAAGTTAGCATAAAATTAGGGTTAGGGTTTTCTCCCAAATCTGATCTCTGATGATTGCATGTCATATACCATTGGAAAGCTCTCTTCAAGCTCTACAAGATAGGCTCATAAAAATTGTACCCATTTTTGTGCCAAAAATGACTCAGTACCAAAATTAGGGTTTTTGCCCTAAATGCATTTTGGACTGATGTGACATTGTTTTCCAACAATCCCCCCTGCAATGTCATATTGGTACAAACTGAACTGGATATGTAACTTCATTCTTCTGCAAACTGTCATAAGCTTCAAACTTGTACTCCCGAATTGACCTTGAAACCTTTCCTTCAAAAGTCTTCTTCAAAACTGAATTTGACTTTCTTCAAACTTGAAAAAACTGATCTCGCTGAATATGAACCATAATACCTGAGAAAATATGCAAACATGTGTATACATCAAGCAATCATTGCTTGACAACATATGTAGCATGTACTGACTTTGAACCTACTATCTCCTGTCTTCTCAAACCTGTAAACATACACTAGGATCCACATATTTGCATTTACCTTAAAAAAGGTTTCTCAACGTACTTCTGTTGCATCATGTAAATACACTACACATAATCAAGAATTGAATCCTGGAACCTGTGACTGACAACGCACAACTTAGTGTATTATGAACACTAGCTGGTTCACCTCCGACTGTACTAATTTGAACCCAGTCCATGAGTCTTATCAAAATATCATATCTATGATGTCATCATATCTTCATCCTTGTTCTAACTGTAAGTCTTTCATACCTCTTTCCTTCAGAGTCTGGTATAAACATATATGTGTGCACTTCTGAAACATACCTCTCTGAAATATCAAGTTTCTCTTCAATAGAAATCTGGAACCTTCTCCTGAACAGGAACACCTAACAGGAACTTTCTCCAAACATTCTTCTTCTTCCTTCTTCTTTCAAAGCTAGAACATAAAGAGAAACTGACAAAGGAAATATAGGAATACCTAAAATAGGAATACCTATAGATATGGCTCTGCATTCTTTTACATATGGCTGAAAATAAGTCTTCATGTTTCATCACCCCCCTAGATGATTTAACACTAGTATCCAGAATTCTTCAAATATATCAGACTTTATGAAATCTAGAATGGCTTCCTTCTTTCAATCTGATTTTTCATAACATTAATACGTGTGTCTGAAACAAAACTTCTAAACCCTTTTTATTAGCATTGTGCACATGCCAATAGCTTTCCCTTTCATTTCTTAGCTTCCCAAAAATCTAGAATAAGGTTAGCTCATCTATCATAAAAACCTTGTTGAAAGCACTTTAGGATTCATAACCTTCTGCAACATAACAAGTATCTTCTTCTATTCCTCTGCAACACTAATCTAATGGAATCTGAATCTTTGACTTACATCCTCCAATGTTAAAGAACTTTCACAAACAAAGGATAGATATCTGACTCATAAATACTCAAAATCTTCATGATCATTCAAGATCATTCAAGATCATCCAAGGTCATACAAGATCATACAAGATCTATCAAGATCTTACAAGATCATATGATCTGCTCTCATCAAACCTTCATGACTGAATGTTTGATTTGCTACCTGAATGTCTCCAAATGTCCATGCTTCTCACAAAGTTGTAAAACTTTTCTTCAAACAAATCCTTCCCAAGAATCTGCAACTCCTACTTGAAACATAAGTGGACAAACTTCTCACATTGAAAACTCCAAAAGTTGCAAGTTGATACTTCATATCTTCATATTCTACCCGGGTGAAATGTGATAGTATCTGCTTGAATTTCTTTGTCTAACTCCACTTCTTAATCAAGTGATAGGATCTAATGGAACACCTTTTTGAATACAAGCATGTATCCAAAAATCAAGACAATCATAGAAAGTAGATTCTTCAACTGATTAGTTACATCAAAAAATCTGAATTTTTTGAAGTTTTCTGAAAATACTGAATATGAGGTAACTTTTCCAAACACAAAACCTCTCTTCAAGTCTCCAACATCCTCTATAAATACTCTTTTACCTCAAGAGTTAGATAAAGAAGAAATATACTTCTCTGCAACTTGTCATATACCAAGTAACTTTGTATTGACACTCCAAGAATTCTTTGAGGGAACATATACCTACCTGCTCAAAATCTTCAGCTTATATATAAATCATACATATGAGTCAAAATATACAAGTTGTCTTCAAAAATCTGCTGCTTTTGTTTCTCTCAATTCAATTCTTTGTCAAATCTACTAAAACATGATCAAGTATCATGCAAAACAAGAAACTGCTTCTTCTTTAAACCATCTTCTTCACAAGATGTTCTCGTAGACTTGTCTTTGGATGTAGAGGATAAAAGTAGGAAAAGTATATGGAAAATATAAGAGAAAAGGAAGTCTTACTTTCCCTTTTCGAAATATTGGACTTTCTTCTTCTGCATCTTTCTTCCACCTGATGATGATGTCAACGTCTTCAAACTTCTCTTCCATACCTTTTGTTATCTTCATCTTGAAGTAGCAAGCACTCTTAACTTCTTCAAATGAAATCTTTCTCTTCCTCTGATGCTAAGAGTAAGAGAGCAACCAACATGGTATACAAATGGAAGTGAACATAGAATCATGTTTTATCATCTCGTCATATCTCTGAATAAAAAATTCTGCTTCAAATGATTGATATGACTAAATTTACGAGCCTTTTGTCTGAATGATGAATTGCCTTTCTAGAGTTACCTCTGTAGATATAAAATGTAATCAAAAACCTTCCAACCATCATTACAACACACGATTGGCTGAAAACAAAATTGATGTTCTTCACATTTGTCTTCTTAGATGAGCTTTCTTGCCATGAAAGAGCTCTTAAAACTCTCTAGAAAAACCTCTAGATACCTATTTTGATGTAGCCTTTAACTTTCAAATAATGAAAGTGTTTGAAAGCACTCCTTGAATCCTTCAAATCTCTTCATAACTACTCTTCTTAGATATGACCTGCAAATGATAATCTGATAGTAGAAACTAATACTTGTGATTTGATGTTGATCTCGTTCCTTCATCTTCTCTAAACCATTGTTTTTCCTTGAATTTGAAGTAGCCTTCTCTTTATCAAATCTTGGTCTTCAAACAACACTTCTGTAAAGTATTTTCATACTCTTCCAAACGTATTCGGCTGCTAACAGATCATCAACTTCATACTCCACACTGATGAATAAACATGTGACTGAATTCTCTAATTCTCAAATCTCTACTCATCTAGATTAAGTGTGTATGTCAAATGTCAAATGTTAGAAGATGATCTTAAATCATATGTTGTAAACCTGGAAGTCTGGGAACCTAGGAATCTGAGACCTTGAATGCTTTGATACTAAAAACCTAAAGCTCTGATACCAAATGTTGGGAATTTAGTAGGCCCATAGCTAATATCACAGGTCCAAGTTCCATAGGTCTAGGATCTACAACATAGATTTCAACAATTTTCCAATATTGAAAAACCATGAACATACCACACTTAATCACACAAATGATGAGACAAAGATAGAGAGAGATTAGACATGTGTAAAGTGTTACGTAAGCCACTACTTACTCACACTACATATATACAAATGTCAAATTACAAAGTGGGAGCAAAACTCTCAACCAATCTATGTGAACAGAAATAGATGGATGAGTGAATGTACGAATGTAACAAACGTATTCAAATGTATGGTCAGAAATCTGAATATATATGAGATGTGTGACCTGATAGGTTGTAGAAGAGTGAATATGAGTGACAGAAAGAAGAATGATCAGTCTAAAATTGATAATCAAGAAACCCTCATTTGAATTTAGACTATGGAAGACCTTAAGTCAGACACCTGTGTCAAAGATCACATACTTACAAAAGTAGCAAAGAATGCTAACAAGTTTGTTGCTAGAAATCCTCAAACTCATATGAACATACCTTCTCGAACACCTCCTCCAAATATGCATAAAGCATACATGTATTGATTCTCTTGTACCTATGTCGAGTAGGACTCCTTCTGATATGGATGCCACTTCCATATACTTCAAGTAGTACTTGTGTGCATAAAGAGAACGTGTACCTGAATTTCTTAACATAAGATGCAAATCTTATGTAACCACCATCCAATGTCTTTGAAGTAAACTGAAATCTTCATGTAGAAGACAATCTTCAAATACATCATGTCGATGGCTGATTCACGCCACCAAGCCGCTGATGGGTAAGTCCTCTCCATAAGCAAGAGTTTGAGCACACTCTTCTCCAAGAAGAACTCCATAGCTGCTCCTCAACATGCTCCAAGATAGCAGCATGGCTGCCCCATGTGTGCTAGAGCACCACCTCTACTGAGGGACCAAAGTTGGTGTTGCAATTAGTGTAGGATGTCTAACAAAGTGACCCAAGACTCTCTTATATAGTTTTTAAAGCTCCATGTGAAAAACGCACAAAAAAGCCCTTTATTTTAATCACATCACTTTTTAAACTGCTTTTGCTTTATTTTAAGTGAGTTTGCTTTATTTTTTAAGTTACTTTTGGCTAACTTGAAAAATAACTTCTTGACCTCTATTTTCACACTTGTGACTACCTGATGAATGATCTGACAACATTTTTATGATCCTCATGTCTTAGAGCTATCATATGAGGTCAAAACCCTAAATCAATAGAAAATTAGGGTTATGGTTTTCTCCCAAATCTGATCTTTGATGATTGCATCTCATATACCATTGGAAAGCTCTCTTCAAGCTCTACAAGATAGGCTCATAAAAATTGTACCCATTTTTGTGCCAAAAATGACTTAGTACCAAAATTAGGGTTTTTGCCCTAAATGGATTTTGGACTGATGTGACATTGTTTTCCAAAAGCATTGAACCAAATGTACTGTGCTATTTGCAATACGGTGAGTCACTCCACCGAAACATGTCCATATAATGCCAAAGTACGGGCAAGGCCAACCGTAAACGCTATAATACAAGAGCAAGGACAACCAGATGCTCACTATGTACCATCGTAATTGAGGAATACTTCCTACCAAAGTTATAAAACCTATTGGGGAACACGAGCAAATAATTTCGGCCAGAATCGCTGGAATTCTGGTCAATCATTTGAAGGAACATCCCTCCCACCACCCAGATGCCTTTCTGCGGTGAAATTGGGCATATCCAAAGATATTGTAAAGAGGCGGCCGAGTATGATAAACGAAGAAAAGAGTGACAGAATCAAATGGCCAACATGGTATATATTTTAGCAGTAGATACTCAAGCGATAGTAATCCAAACCCGTTTTGGCAAGAAATTACAACCAGCTGCTGACATTTTTGAGCCTGCCATTCGAGAGCAATAGAGAGTTTTTACCAAAGCTAGCATGTGGGCCAGTCAAGAACCAACAGTTTTTCCCGATCCAGTTTCGGTGGTTCAGCAGACAATACCAAATCCACCACTGAAAGCACCGAGTCCGGTGAAAGCACCACCGGAGAGTCCACTGAATGCGGTAAGGAGTACGTTGAATTTTGACTTTGTGTGGTATATTCTTTCGTAGGCCTCCATGACAATCCCATTGGGGCAACTGCTAGCCTTGGTTCCGAGTGTACGAAAACAATTTCAGCAACAAGTTTGTCCCGAATCTTCCTCTACACCTACTACGGCTACTATTAGTCCAGAAATTGATTCTACGATGGACCATGTTGTTCCTTTTATTATAGTATGGTATAAAAACCATAAAATCAACCAAGTGTTAATTGATGGAGGCTCTACTGTGAATATTGCGACACTCGCCCTTTGTAAATGGTTAGGATGGACTCAAATTGAACCTGTTCAGTTTTTTATGAGGATGGTGGATCAGTCCAGGGTGTATCCCGTGGGTTTGGTACGTGATATACCCATTACTCTTCAGGGAGCGGTGTTCAAAATGACTTTTGTTGTTCTAGAATTACCTAATTCAACTCTGGACTACAACTTGCTCTTCGGAAGGCCCTGGCTGAAACATGCCAAAGTATTGTAGGACTGGTCAGCACATGAACTTATTTTCAAAAGCAACCACCGGAAGTATGTTGTTCCATTAGATAAGATAAATCAATGTGATCTCCATGCTCGACCCTACGTAGCCAAACCTGTGCATATGTTGGATGGACTTTTAGATGATGAAGAAGAAGCTTTTCTCAAGGCTAACCAGGATTTGCTCGCCTTGGGGATAGTTGACTTAGAAGTGATTGCAGAGAATTCGACAAAGTGCAAGCCGTATTACATGCACCTGCCCCAGCGACACCCAAGGAGGTTATGCGATTCCTTGGCCAAATACGCTGGCATGGGCAACATCTTCGGTGGTTGGCACACTTAGCCATACCCTTGAATCGGTTGATCACGAGTAATCCCCAATAGTTCGTGTGGACTAAAGAGTGCCAAATTGCCTTTGATCGATTGAAAACACTATTAACCCAAGCTCCTATACTGCAAGCACCAAACTGGCAGCTCCCGTTCCATGTCTTTGTGGATGCTTCGGACAGTGCCATCGGTAGTGTGCTCATAAAACAACAAGATAAGTGGTTTCGTCCTGTCTATTATGCTAGTCGACGGTTAGCTGTAGCTAAACGAAATTACTCAGTCACTGAGCGCGAATGCCTCGGCTTAGTTTATTCGGTGAAGAAATTCTAGCACTACTTGCTGGGATGCCAGTTTACGTTCCATGTGGATCATGCTACCCTGGTTTATCTTGTCTGTCAGCAACATTTAGGGGGAAGATTAGCCAGGTGGGTGTTGTTACTACAAGAATTTGATTATGTGGTCATCCATCATCCAGGTTCCGCTCATGCCTTAGCTGATTTCTAATCTCAGCTTGATTCCAGTGAACCTCCCGGTGGAATTGATAATACCACTCTTGCAATTCATGCAACTGATCCAGTCCAAGATGAGGGACAGGAGCTCCCAGTGGCCCCTTCGTATTATGATACTCTTATGACCTTCCTCACCAGCGGTAGCCCACCAACTAATACTTCTACTTCGGCTCGTCGTAAATTAACAATGTATAGTCAATGGTTTCGGATCGTTGTAGGCCACTTGTATTATATGGATCCTTCTGGTGCACTATTATGGTGTATTCCACCCCATGAAGTTCCTTTGTTTCTTGCCATGGCACATTCTACTCCTTCTGGTGGTCATTTTTTGGTCGATCTTACTTACTAAAAAATTCTGCACAGTGGCTTATGGTGGCCCACTATGCAGCATGATATTTCTACCTCTATTAAAACGTGTGATGCTTGCTAATGCTCGGGATAGCCTTTACAACGCCATCACTTTCCATTGCAGCCTGTTGCTCCCTTTGAACCTTTTCAAAAGTGGGGCTTGGATTTCATTGGTCCCATTACAGCTCCGGTGACAATCACTCATCATCGATATATACTCACTTGTACGGATTATGCTACTTGGTAGACAGAAGCTTGGGCTTTACGGTCCGCCATTGCAGTTGTGCTCGCTAAATGTTTGATGACTGATGTGTTTCCTCGGTTCGGTCTTCCCTTAGAGATTGTTTTGGATCAGGGCACACATTTTGTTAATTCCTTACTACAAGCACTTACCTGCACCCTGTAGATTGTTCATAAATTTAGCTCTCCCTATCACCCTCATGCCATTGGCCTTGTTGAAAGTACCAATAAAACCTTACTTAACATGCTCAAGAAATTAGTTCTGGAATGTCCGGAGCGCTGGGATCAATTCCTTCCTTCAGTTCTGTGGGCATATCGCACTACGTACAAAGTGGCGATAGGGAATACACCTTTCAAACTGGCATATGGGCTAGAGGCCATTGCACCCATGGAGTTGGTGGTACCTAGCCTCAGGGTGGCACTCGAATATACGCTCTTACCGGAGGAATCCTTTCCTTTCCGGTTGGAGGTGTTGCGGTCCTTGGATGAACAATGCTGGGAAAGTTTTCTAATGCTGCAAGAAGTCCAACTACGACAAGCCAAGACACATGATCCGTTTCTGTGTACTCCTATTTTTACTAAAGGACAATTAGTTCTGTTCTATAATGCTAAATCTAATCGTTCGGCATAGTCCTTACCGTATTGCATCACAGATTGGACCTCCTACGTTCCAGTTATCCATGCTAACTAGTACCCTTCTCCCTAAGGCGATCAATGGATCAAAGCTTCGTCCCTATTATCCCAAGCCTTCTTTATCGTGATGATTGATTGGTATTTTTATTCTCCACCCAGTTTCTACCACTGTTCTGACTAGACATTCCTTTCCTGTCTACGTGTTCTGGTTGACCGACTGACCATAAAATTTCCGTTATCTTACCTACCCACAATTAACAGCCGCCTTATGTGTCTACGGTTTTGTTAATGCATGCATGTCTCCATTATGTTTGTATATTTCCAAAAGTGAGTGATGATTATGTTTCTCCTTGCATTTCCATTCGGTGTCTTTACTTAATTCCATTCTTCCCTCTTTTTCCCGCTATTGGTGTTATGTGTTTGTACTCTTGCATGTTCTATGTTACCTAGTGTCTTCGTGCTCTCGTATTTGCCATGGAAGCTCTAGCTAACATTGCTAGAGTCACTCAAACAAAAGATATCCCGCACTTTTAAATTAGCCCACTCTATGTACATACAAGGCATTATTGATGATGCCTAACCATTGTAATTATCCATGCTAGGTTCGAGTCCACCGTGCGTGCCAGTGTAAGGCCACCGGAATATTTTTAGTCAAATCCTTGTAATTAGAAAAGTCGCGCGCCGAAAGGGTCTAGCGAAAATGTTGTATCGTTTCTTTCTAATCAATAGAACATGCGCGGAAGAGATGACAGAGAATCGCTGGCCTGTTCGGTCTGGGTGATGCGGTGGAGTCGATTCTGGTTTGAAGTTATACTAATTGTCGAATTATATGTACGAATCTGTATTCGAAGTTGAAGTAAATCAGGTAGTGTGTTAATGCTATTGTGTTGAAGTGAAGTGTGGCGGTATTGTAAAGAAGAAGTGAAAGTGTTGCGTATAAAATTGCGGTAATCATTAAGATTGTTATGCGTCGAAGTGTAATTGCATCTTCTATAATTCTTCGTGATGAATCAATGAAATTGATAGTTTGAAATTAAGTAGTGAATTGGAAAAATACATATAGGGCCTCTGAATTATCAGACCCCTGACCATCCCAAGAACCCACAAGTAAGAATAACTATAAGTATAAGGCCGCCAAAATTGTTTAAAGTGAATCCTTGTAATTAGAAAAGTCCCACACCGAAAGGGTGTAGCAAAAATATTGTATTGTTTCTTTCTAATCAATAGAAGATGCACGGAAGAGATGACAGAGAACCGCCGGCCTGTTCGGTCTGGGTGATGTGCTAGAGTCGATTCTGGTTTGAAGTTATATTAATTGTCAAATTATCTCTACGAATTTGTATTCGAAGTTGAATTAAATCAGGTACTGTGTTAATGTTACTGTGTTGAAGTGAAGTTTGGCAGTATTGTAAAGAAGAAGTGAAAGTGTTGCATATAAAATTGTGGTAATCGTTAAGATTGTTATGCGTCGAAGTGTAATTGCATCTTCTGTAATTGTTCGGGATGAATCAATGAAATTGATAGTTTGAAATTAAGTAGCAAATCGGGAAAATACATATAGGGCCTCTAGATTATCAGACCCCTGAACATCCCAAGAACCCATAAGTAAGAATAACTGTAACAATTTAACATTGCTGCCGGCCATGGGGCATGGAATAGCCAGTCGGTGCCTAGACTAAGAGTTGAGAAGAATTTGATTATATATGCCTATAACACATTCCAGAGAATCATACCCGAAGTACAAAAGGGATCAGCATCCCTGGAAAATTCCTAGCGCATCGGGCACACCTCTGAGTAGTAGTGGTGACGGAAAAATGTTCGAAGGAAAGCACGAAATTTGGGCCAGTGGAGTACCACCTCAGCATTTCCTTGTGCAAGGATTACAGGGTATACCAGAAGTGCAACCAACCCCATCTGCAGAAAGTAAGACTAGTGAAGAAAGTATTGGTTCTTATGATAGTGTGGAAATTTCCGGTAGCAGTTTGTGGAATTCCGGTGGAACATTGGATAATTTCAAGGCCATGTTGTTGAATTTTGGTGAAAGTTCCAATCTTGCTTCTGATTTTGAGGGAACTAGTGTATTGTTGAATGAAAGTTTTGGTGAAAAGCTCAAGCTCACTACAGAAGTCCATTACGACGAAGGGCAATTAGCTCAAGGCGTGAGGGAACGATTGAACACTATCCAATTACCGGAGAGAGTACAAGACGATGGGACAACACAATAGCAATTAGGATTCAACAACAACAACAGTAGCAGTAGTAGCAGGCCATACCACCACGACCAATACCCACCGGAGTTACATATAAAAAATTTGGTGTATTTCTCGGTGATGATCCGGATGCACATGTAAGAACTTTTGAAATTAATTATGTAGTACTCAACTACCCAGCAGATCCGGCATATACGGCGATAGTGTTCTAGTCCACACTGGTTAATGCGGTTGCTCGGTGGCTAACTGAATATGACATTAATCATTTCGACTAGTACCATGATGTTAGGGATGCCTTCTTACAACGATTCCAATTAAAGAAAACTGCAGCTGAGATCTTTGATTATCTACAAAACAATAGACAAAAAACGCACGAGAATGTGCAGGAGTATGCCACTTTATTTCGTACTCATCTACGGCAACTACCACCGGCACATGCCAACCTACCAGATGTTGTGATCACCCAATGGATTATTAATGGGTTAAAACCTCAACTCAAACAAGTAATGATCATAGGATATGTCGGCAGAATGACTCTGGATGCGGTTATAGCTATGGCATTACAGTTGGAACATAAGGTCGGTGGATGCGTTGAAGATTTGGATTGATTGAAGGCAACCAAGGGTACGAGTGAAGATTCATTGAAACTAGTGTATTGCACAAAATGTAAGAACCCGGGACACACTGCTTCTGCATGTGCATTTGTTGGAAATTTAGTAGGCCCATAACTAATATCACAGGTCCAAGTTCCATAGGTCTAGGATCTACAACATAGGTTTTAGCAATCTTCCAATATTGACAAAACATGAACATACCACACTTAATCACACAAATGATGAAGCAAAGATAGAGAGAGATTAGACAACATGTGTAAAGTGTTATGTAAGCCACTACTTACTCACACTATCATATATACAAATGTCAAATTACAACCTGGGAGCAAAACTCTCAACCACTCTATGTGAACAGAAATAGATGGATGAGTGAATGTA
Source organism: Ceratopteris richardii (assembly GCA_020310875.1). Classification (NCBI taxonomy): domain Eukaryota; kingdom Viridiplantae; phylum Streptophyta; class Polypodiopsida; order Polypodiales; family Pteridaceae; genus Ceratopteris; species Ceratopteris richardii. The sequence continues at coordinate 139,246,675 of CM035416.1, forward strand.
CAAATGTAACAAACATATTCAGATGTATGGTCAGAAATCTAAATATATATGAGATGTGTGACCTGATAGGTTGTAGAAGAGTGAATATGAGTGACAGAAAGAGAAAGGATCAGTGTGAAACTGATCATCAACAAATCATCATCTAAATTTAGACTATGGAAGACCCTAAGTCAGACACGTGTGTGAAAGATCACATACTTACAAAAGTAGCAAAGAATTCTAACAAGTTTGCTGCCAAAAATCCTCAAACTCATATGAACATACCTTCTCGAACACCTCATCCAAATATGCATAAAGCATACATGTACTGATTCTCTTGTACCTATGCCGAGTAGGACTCCTTCTGATATGCATGCCACTTCCATATACTTCAAGTAGTACCTGTGTGCATAAAGAGAACATGTACCTGAATTTTCAACATAAGATGCAAATTTTATGTAGCCACCATCCAATGTCTTTGAAGTAAACAGAAATCTTCATCTAGAAGACAATCTTCAAGTACATCATGTAGATGGTTGATCCACGCCACCAAGCTGTTGATGGGTAAGTCCTCTCCATGAGCAAGAGTTTGAGCACACTCTTCTCCAAGAAGAACTCCATAGCTGCTCCTCAACATGCTCCAAGATAGCACCATGGCTGCCCCATGTGTGCTAGAGCACCACCTCTACTGAGGGACCAAAGTTGGTATTGCAGTTGGTGTAGGATGTCTAACAAAGTGTCCCAAGACTCTCTTATATAGATTTTAAAGCTCCATGCGAAAAACTCACAAAAAGCGCTTCATTTTATCACATCACTTTTTAAATTGCTTTTGCTTTATTTTAAGTGAGTTTGCTTTATTTTTAAAGTTCCTTTTGGCTAACTTTAAAAATAACTGCTTGATCTGATTTTTTACACTTCTGACTACCTTATGAATGATCTGACAACATTTTTATGATCCTCATGTCTAGAGCTATCATATGAGGTCAAAACCCTAAATCAGCAAAAGATTAGGGTTAGGGTTTTCTCCCAAATCCAATCTCTAATGATTGCATGTCATATACCATTGGAAAGCCCTCTTCAAGCTTTACAAGATAGGCTCAAAAAAATTTCACCCATTTTTGTGCCAAAAATGACTTAGCACCAAAATTATGGTTTTTGCCCTAAATGGACTTTGGACTGATGTGACATTGTTTTCCAACAATCCCCCCTGCAATGTCATATTGGTACAAACTGAACTCGATATGTAACTTCATTCATCTGCAAACTGTCATAAGCTTCAAACTTGTACTCCCGAATTGACCTTCAAACCTTTTCTTCAAAAGTCTTCTTCAAAACTGAATTTGACTTTCTTCAAACTTGAAAAAAAACTGATCTTGTTGAATATGAACCATAATACCTGAGAAAATATGCAAACTAGATATCCAATAGTGTATACATCAAGCAATCATTGCTTAACAACATATGTAGCATGTACTGACTTTGAAGCTACTATCTCTTGTCTTCTCAAACCTATAAACATACACTAGGATCAACATATTTGCATTTACCTTAAAAAAGGGTTCTCAACGTACTTCTGTTGCATCATGTAAATACACTAAACATAATCAAGAACTGAATCTTGGAACTTGTGACTGACAACCCACAACTTAGTGTATTATGAACACTAGCTGGTTCATCTTTGACTGTACTAAACTGAACTCAGTCCATGAGTCTCATCAAAATATCATATCTATGATGTCATCATATCTTCATCCTTGTTCTAATTGTAAGTCTTTCATACCTCTTTCCTTCAGAGTCTGGTATAAACATATATGTGTGCACTTCTGAAAAATACCTCTCTGAAATATCAAGTTTCTATTCAATAGAAATCTAGAACCTTCTCCTGAATAGGAACACCTAACAGGAACTTTCTCCAAACATTCTTCTTCTTCCTTCTTCTTTCAAAGCTGGAACATAAAGAGAAACTGACAAAAGGAAATATAGGAATACTTGAAATAGGAATACCTATAGATATGACTCTGCATTCTTTTACATATGGCTGAAAATAAGTCCATGTTTCATCACCCCCTAGATGATTTAACACTAGTATCTAGAATTCTTCAAATATATCAGACTTTATGAAATCTAGAACGTCTTCCTTCTTTCAATCTGATTTTTCATAACATTAATACCTGTGTCTGAAACAAAACTTCTGAACCCTTTTTATTGGCATGTGTACATGACAATAGCTTTCCCTTTCATTCCTCAACTTCCCAAAAATCTAGAATAAGGTTAGTTGATCTATCATAAAAACCTTGTTGAAAGCATTTTAGGATTCATAACCTTCTGCAACATAAAGTATCTTCTTCTATTCCTCTGCAGCACTAATCTGATAGAATCTGAATCTTTGACTTACTTCCTCCAATGTTAAAGAACTTTCACAAACAAAGGATAGATATCTGACTCATAAATACTCAAAATCTTCATGATCATTCAAGATCATCCAAGATCATACAAGATCATACAAGATCTCTCAAGATCTTACAAGATTATACGAGATCATCCAAGATCAATGATCTCTTAAACAAAATACTTGTGTAGAATCTGCTCTCATCAAACCTTCATGACTGAATGTTTGATTTGCTACCTGAATGTCTCCAAGTGTCCATGCTTCTCACAAAGTTGTAAAACCTTTCTTCAAACAAATCCCTCCAAAGAATCTGCAACTCCTACCTAAAACATAAGTGGACAAACTTCTCACCTTGAGAACTCCAAAAGCTGCAAGCTGATACTTCATATCTTCATATTCTACAATGTGATAGTATCTGCTTGACTTTCTTTGGCTAACTCCACTTCTTAATCAAGTGATAGGATCTAATGGAACACCTTTTTGAATACAAGCATGAATCCAAAAATCAAGACAATCATAGAAAGTAGATTCTTTAACTGATTAGTATGTCAAAAAATCTGAATTTTTTGATGTTTTCTGAAAATACTGAATATGAAGTAACTTTTCCAAACACAAAACCTCTCTTCAAGTCTCCAACATCTTCTATAAATACTCTTTTACCTTAAGACTTAGATAAAGAAGAAATATACTTCTCTGCAACTTGTCATATACCAAGTAACTTTGTATTGACACTCCAAGAATTCTTTGAGGGAACATATAGCTGCCTGCTCAAAATCTTCAGCTTATATATAAATCATACATATGAGTCAAAATATACAAGTTGTCTTCAAAATCTGCTGCTTTTCTTTCTCTCAATGCAATTCTTTGTCAAATCTACTAAAACATGATCAAGTATCATATAAAACAAGAAACTGATTCTTCTTTAAACCATCTTCTTCACAAGATGTTCTCGTAGACTTGTCTTTGGATGTATAGGATAAAATTAGGAAAAGTATATGGAAAATATAAGAGAAAAGGAAGTCTTACTTTCCCTTTTGGAAATGTTGGACTTTCTTCTTTTGCATCTTTCTTCCACCTGATGATGTTGTCAACATCTTCAAACTTCTCTTCCATACCTTTTGTTATCTTCATCTTGAAGTAGCAAGCACTCTTAACTTCTTCAAATGAACTCTTTCTCTTCCTCTAATGCTAAGAGTAAGAGACAAAACAAACATGGTATACAAATGGAAGTGAACATAGAATCATGTTTTATCATCTCCTCATATCTCTGAATAAAAAATTCTGCTTCAAATGACTTATATGACTAAATTTACGAACCTTATGTATGAATGATGAATTGCCTTTCTAGAGTTACCTCTCTAGATATAAAATATAAGCAAAAACCTTCCAACCAACTTTACAACACAAGATTGGCTGAAAAAAAAACTGATGCTCTCCACATTTGTCTTCTTAGATGAGCTTTCTTGCCATGAAAGAGATCTCTTAAAACTCTCTAGAAAAACCTCTAGATACCTGTTTTGATGTAGCCTTTAGCTTTCAAATAATGAAAGTGTTTGAAAGCACTCCTTGAATACTTACAATCTCTTCATAAATACTCTTCTAAGATATGACCTGCAAATGATAATCTGATAGTAGAAACTAATACCTGTGATTTGATGTTGATCTGGTTCCTTCATCTTCTCTAAACCATTATTTCTCCTTGAATTTGAAGTAGCCTTCTCTTTATCAAGTCTTGGGCTGCAAACAACACTTCTGTAAAGTATTTTCATATTCTTCCAAAAGTATTCGGTTGCTAGTAGATCATCAACTTCATACTCCACATTGATGAATAAACATGTGACTGAATTCTCTAATTCTCAAATCTCTACTCATCTAGATTAAGTGTGTATGTCAAATGTCAAATTTCAAATGTTAGAAGATGATCTGAAATCATATGTTGTAAACCTCGAAGTCTGGGAACCTGGGAATCTGAGAGCTTGAATACTTTGATACCAAAACCCTAAAGCCTTGATATCAAATGTTGGAAATTTAGTAGGCCCATAACTAATATCACAGGTCCAAGTTCCATAGGTCTACGATCTACAACATAGATTATAACAATCTTCCAATATTGACAAAACATGAACATACCACACTTAATCACACAAATGATGAGACAAAGATAGAGAGAGATTAGACAACATGTGTAAAGTGTTATGTAAGCCACTGCTTACTCACACTATCATATATACAAATGTCAAATTACAACGTGGGAGCAAAACTCTCAACCACTCTATGTGAACAAAAATAGATGGATGAGTGAATGTACAAATGTAACAAACATATTCACATGTATGGTCAGAAATCTAAATATATATGAGATGTGTGACCTGATAGGTTGTAGAAGAGTGAATATGAGTGAAAGAAAGAGGAATGATCAGTGTGAAATTGATAATCAACAAATCCTCATCTGAATTTAGACTATGGAAGACCCTAAGTCAGACACGTGTGTGAAAGATAACATACTTACAAAAGTAGCAAAGAATGCTAACAAGTTTGCTGCTAGAAATCCTCAAACTCATATGAACATACCTTCTCAAACACCTCATCCAAATATGCATAAAGCATACATGTACTGACTCTCTTCTACCTATGCCGAGTAGGACTCCTTCTGATATGGATGTCACTTCCATATACTTCAAGTAGTACTTGTGTGCATAAAGAGAACATGTACCTGAATTCTTAACATAAGATGCAAATCTTATGTAACCACCATCGAATGTCTTTGAAGTAAACCAAAATCTTCATGTAGAAGACAATCTTCAAATACATCATGCACATGGCTGATCCACACCACCAAGCTACTGATGGGTGTCCTTTCCATAAGCACGAGTTTGAGCACACTCTTCTCCAAGAAGAACTCCATAGCTGCTCCTCAACATGCTCCAAGATAGCACCATGGCTGCCCCATGTGTGCTAGAGCACCACCTCTACTGAGGGACAAAAGTTGGCGTTGCAATTGGTGTAGGATGTCTAACAAAGTGACCCAAGACTCTCTTATATAGGCTTTAAAGCTCCATGTGAAAAACTCACAAAAAAACACTTTATTTTAATCACATCACTTTTTAAATTGCCTTTTCTTTATTTTAAGTGAGTTTTCTTTATTTTTAAAGTTACTTTTGGCTAACTTTAAAAATAACTTCTTGACCTGATTTCTCACACTTCTGACTACCTGATGAATGATCTGACAACATTTTTATGATCCTCATGTCTAGAGCTATCATATGAGGTAGAAACCCTAAATCAGTAAAAAATTAGGGTTAGGGTTTTCTCCCAAATCTGATCTCTGATGACTGCATCTCATATACCATTAGAAAGCTCTCTTCAAGCTTTACAAGATAGGCTCACAAAAATTGTACCCATTTTTGTGCCATAAATGACTTAGTACCAAAATTGGGGTTTTTGCCCTAAATGTATTTTGGACTCATGTGACATTGTTTTCCAACAGCATTGAACCAAATGTACTATGCTATCTGTAATACGGCGAGTCACTCCACCAAAACATGTCCATATAATGCCAAAGTACAGGCAAGGCCAACCGTAAACGCTATAATACAAGAGCAAGGACAACCGACTACTCACTATGTACCACCGTAGTTGAGGAATACTTCCCACTAAAGTTATAAAACCTATCGGGGAACACGAGCAAACAAATTTGGCCAGACTCAATGGAATTCCGGTCAATTAGGTGAAGGAACATCCCTCCCACCACCCAGATGCCATTTTTGCGATGAGATTGGGCATATCCGAAGATATTGTAAAGAGGCGGCCGAGTATGATAAACGAGGAAAAGAGCGACAAAATCCAATGGCCAACATGGTATATATTTTAGTAGTACATAGTCAAGCGAGAGTAATCCAAACCCGTTTCGGTAAGAAATTACAACCACTTAGTGAGATTTTTTAGCCTGGAATTCGAGAACAACAGAGAGTTTTTACCAAAGCTAGCACGTGGGCCAGTCAAGAACCAACAGTTTTTCCCCATCAAGTGCCGGTGGTTCAGAAGACAGTACCGAATCCACCACCGGAAGCACCGAGTCCAGTGAAAGCACCATCGGAGAGTCCACTGAATGTGGTAAGGAGTACGTCGAATTTTGACTCTGTGTGGAATATTCTTTCGCAGGCCTCCATTACAATCCCATTTGGGCAACTGATAGCCTTGGTTCCGAGGAGCAAAACTCTCAACCACTCTATATGAACAGAAATAGATGGATGAGTGAATGTACAAATGTAACAAACATATTTAGATGTATGGTCAGAAATCTGAATATATATCAGATGTGTGACCTGATAAGTTGTAGAAGAGTGAATATGAGTGACAGAAAGAGGAAGGATCAGTGAGAAATTGATAATCAACAAACCCTCATCTGAATTTAGACTATGGAAGACCCTAAGTCAGACACGTGTGTCAAAGATCACATGCTTACAAAAGTAGCAAAGAATGCTAACAAGTTTGCTACCAGAAATCCTCAAACTCATATGAACATACCTTCTCGAACACGTCATCCAAATATGCATAAAGCATACATGTACTGATTCTCTTGTACCTATGCCGAGTAGGACTCCTTCTGATATGGATGCCACTTCCATATACTACAAGTAGTACCTATGTGCATAAAGAGAACATGTACTTGAATTCTTAACATAAGATGCAAATCTTATGTAACCACCATCCAATGTCTTTGAAGTAAACCGAAATCTTCATGTAGAAGACAGTCTTCAAATACATCATGTCGATGGCTAATCCACGCCAGCAAGCTGCTGATGGGTAAGTCCTTTCCATAAGCAAGAGTTTGAGCACACTCTTCTCCAAGAAGAACTCCATAGCTGCTCCTCAACATGCTCCAAGATAGCACCATGGCTGCCCCATGTGTGCTACAGCACCACCTCTACTGAGGGACAAAAGTTGGCGTTGCAATTGGTGTAGGATGTCTAACAAAGTGACCCAAGACTCTCTTATATAGGTTTTAAAGCTCCATGTGAAAAAATCACAAAAAAGTGCTTTATTTTAATCATATCACTTTTTAAATTGCTTTTGCTTTATTTTAAGTGAGTTTGCTTTATTTTTAAAGTTACTTTTGGCTAACTTAAAAAAAAAAATCTTGACCTGATTTTTCACACTTCTGACTACCTAATGAATGATCGGAAAACATTTTTATGATCCTCGTGTCTAGAGCTATCATATGAGGTCAAAACCCTAAATCAGTAGAAAATTAGGGTTAGGGTTTTCTCCCAAATCTGATCTCTGATGAATGCATGTCATATATCATTGGGAAGCTCTCTTCAAGCTCTACAAGATAGGCTCATAAAAATTATACCCATTTTTGTGCCAAAAATGACTTAGTACCAAAATTAGGGTTTTTGCCCTAAATGGATTTTGGACTCATGTGACATTGTTTTCCAACAGCATCGAACCAAATGTACTGTGTTATTTGTAATACGGCGAGTCACTCCACCAAAACATGTCCATATAATGCCAAAGTACAGGCAAGGCCAACCGTAAACACTATAATACAAGAGCAAGGACAACCGACTGCTCACTATGTACCACCGCAGTTGAGGAATACTTCCTACTAAAGTTATAAAACCTATCAGGGAACACGAGCAAACAAATTTGGCTAGACTCGGTGGAATTCTCGTCAATTAGGTGAAGGAACATCCCTCCCACTACCCAGATGCCATTTTTGCGGTGAGATTGGGCATATCCGAAGATATTGTAAAGAGGCGGCTGAGTATGATAAACGAAGAAAAGAGCGACAGAATCCAATGGCAAACGTGGTATATGTTTTAGCAGTAGATAGTCAAGGGACAGTAATCCAAACCCGTTTCGGCAAGAAATTACAACCAATTGGTGAGATTTTTGAGCCTGGCATTCGAGAACAACAAAGAGTTTTTACCAAAGCTAGCAATTGGGCCAGTCAAGAACCAATAGTTTTTCCCGATCTAGTGCCAGTGGTTCAGAAGATAGTATCGAATCCACCACCGGAAGCACCGAGTCAAGTGAAAGCTGAAGGGCTTTGGTGTGCAGAACAAGAGGAGGAAGGAGGAGATGGAGGGAGAGACAAGAGAGGAGAGACGCGCGGACATGCGTGGGAGCCTCGAAACCCACATAATGATCTCTCGTGAGGCAATGCTCTATATATGATGTATATATATGAATATGGGGGTAAGGTCACATGAACCTTACATCCCCAACAATCTCCCACTTAAGGGTCAATGTGACCGTAAGTGGAAAAATATACAAAGAATGATGTAGGACTATACAATAATGTATAGGAAGAGTCTGGATCTCTACCCATACCAATCAACCTACACAAACTACCTCGAACAAGGTGTATCCATGCACCTCAAACTGCTCTAGACTCATATCAATAAGAGTCGAGCTCACATTTGACGGATGCAAGAATTGACGAAGTTCTTGCACAGCTCCCACTTGCTCTATGCTTATGTCAATCATCGAACGACTGACAACTCCAAGTGCAAATGCTCCAATAGTAACCGCAATGTCTGGTCTGGAGCATAATAACTCGTACATCAAACTCCTGAATGCTGACGAAACATGTGCTATCCTGGCTAACCTAAGTATATCAGCCATGCCTGTATCCAATGCATCCAAAGCACAATCATCAAGACCAACATGTCCTGATATATCTATGTCAACATCTGGCATGAGCGAATCCAAGAATGATTGCATAACTGCTGACTCCTCAGCATCTAAATCAGCCATGCTCGCAACCAAGGATGTATCTAGTTGTGCATCCTGATAGCTAGTATGCTCTAGTATACACTGTGTATCATAAGAGCTATCATGCTCTACCACACCAAGTGTATCATCATGCTCCACATGAGCTAACTGCACAACATCAACACCAAGGTCAAACTAATGATCAAACTCTAACTTAGTATCATCACAATGCTCTACATGAGCATCCACATCATGCTCTAAAGCATCCAACTGATCATCCAAATTGTGCTCCATAAGAACATCCATATGATCAATAAAATCATGCTCTACATCAGCATCATGAGCATCCGAAACATGCTCTACATATGCATCCATCTGAGCATCTGAATCTTGCCATACATGTGCATCACGAATGTCCATAGACCTATCTGTAGGTAGAAAAAATGAGACATGACGAGTCTCACATCGCACATAAGGTTGAACTCCCACTGAGACGAGACTGTCTCTCACATGAAGTACCTGCAGTGGATACGTATGCCCAATCCTGGCACCTCTGACAAGCATAAGGTGTCCCAACTGCAACTGAAAATGATGCTCTCCAAGGAATGCATAACATCTGCTCTCCTGTAACTGGCTAACTGAAATCAAGCTCATAAGGAATGAAGGCACATAGCGTACATGTCTGAGCATAAGTGATGCTCCACTAGGTAGCATAAGGCATACATTTCCTGCACCGTCAATGTCATATGTCGTACCATCAGGCAACTGCACACATCCACGACTCTCACCTGAGAATCGACAAAACCACTCACGATGTGGAGTAACATGAAAAGTGGCTAATGCATTAAGCAACCAAGCCATATGCGTGTTATCCAATGAACAAGAGGAATCCTGAGATGAACCATAAGAGAAAGTGATATCACCATCACTAGCATAATCAATTGCCATAGACTCTTTTGAAATCACTACCTGATCTGCATCACATGCATATCTCTGATGTCGTCGTCGCATCCGCCTGAAGCAACGTTGTCAAATATGGCCCTCATGACCACAATGTCAACATCGAAGTCGTCGATGTGATCTATGTCTCACATGAGTCAATGGACTCTCATACATATCATGTAGTCTCTGCCATAATGCACTACTCGTCTCCTCATACATAACAGACTCATATATAGAATCCACAAGTTGTAATCGGATAGTGGAGCTGGCCAATGCATCCATATCCATCCATACGTGGTCGGGCATGTCACAAGGCCTCTGTGTATCTCTATGCACATACATGTGTAACCCTGCACGAACCAATGTATGCCACATCTGAGCTTTCCATCTCAGAAAGTCAGTGCCATCAAATCGAGAAGACACCATGCTGGCAATCCAAGACTAGCAATGTAACAAGAGACTAGAACAATACTCTATCCTCAATAGGATCACACCTGCATATCCATATGCATAACTCATATCAGAAATGTATCACTGGAGAAGAAACCATATGAACAACCTGTCACATAAACATGCATCTAGCATGCACATAAAACCATGAGCATAAGCCTGCTCACCAAGTCTCCAAACTGATCAAGTAGATGTGAAAGAATCCTGGGAAAAATTCGACAGAGTATCCCTTGTAAACTGAGCAATCAAACAAGATAATCAATAATCAAAGAACAATGAGTAATCTGTCACTGCCTGTCACTGATCTAATCAAAGATAATGGCAACTACATATGCCAAAAACTAATAGCAATACATGCCAATACAATGACGATGTATATCCCACTCAAGAATGAGTCCTGTAAGATGGTCAAACATATCACAAATAACCTGTGACCAAGTCCAAATGAATGGAGATAAACAATGATCCAAAGCTATCGGACAAGCTTCAAGATCCACTAGAGCTCTTTTCTAGCATAAAAAACCAATGAAATTTCGACAGCATCTCCTCTGTAAAATGGACTCTATAACCAAAATAACCATGTAGGATTCACCATCCACATATGCCAAGAATCACACTGGCAAATACATATCAATCAATGACCAAATGCTAATAATGGTGACAAACGAATGTGTAACTGAGGCTCCAATCTGGATCATGTACCTGCAAAGAAAACAAAAGATACAAGTACCAACCAAGATCCAAAATCAACTCTCACAGAATGATGTGCAACCGGCAAGTAAATCTATAACCAAGTGGCATAAGCAAGATATAGACCACAATGCCACTATACATCCATGATCGAACTCATGATGACATAATTTTCAAAAAAGAGTATACCACAATGTCATCTTACACGTAAAACACGTGACAAGATCATGCTCTACTCTCATATGGAGGAGCTACCACAATGATCATACATGTACAATGCCTTCAAGCTCTAAGAATAAGAGCTTGCATACCAAAAATTCTCTCTCGAAGAAGTTCCAAACCAAAATGAAACTCCAAACGTAACTAGGGTTGTTATGACAAAGATGTGCTGCTCTGTGTTTTACTATTTCAGAGGTGATAACCTCTGAATCTGAACTTTTGCTCTTCAAAAAACTTCAAGATTTGATTCTTGCCTACGTAACAAGATAAAGAACACCTCAATCGGAGGTGCGTAGCTCAAGATATGCTCAAAAGAAGCACCTGCTGTTAATTTCACTTTCATTTGCAACAGTACTTCTCTGTATTCTGCAATTTCGGCAACCTAAAACTCAGAATCTGGATCTGAGTTCTTCTACAAAGTTGTAGCTATCTTTCTAAGCTACGCACAGCAAGTTGAATCATCGAATTCCCAGCTTTAGAACTCAAGTTATGATGCAAAATCTGATCTGCTGTCATAGTGAATATAGATTCACCTTCTAGAGCAGTCTATGTTTTTCGCATTTTCGGCAGTCTAAAACTCCAAACCAGGTTCTGCGCCCTTCTGTGAACTTGTAGCTCTTTGTGTTAGCTACGCACAGAACTTTAAAGCGCATAAATTCAAGCTTCCTAACTCAAGTTATGACCAAAATATTGAACTGCTATTGAAAGATGCTGACCTGCACTTCTACCTCTTCTCACCTAAGTTTCCATTGAAGCTTCTTGCACACCAGCCTTCAACATGCTCTGATACCAATGAAGGGCTTTGGTGTGCAGAACAAGAGGAGGAAGGAGGAGATGGAGGGAGAGACAAGAGAGGAGAGACGCACGGACATGTGTGGGAGCCTCGAAACCCACATAATGATCTCTCGTGAGGCAATGCTCTATATATGATGTATATATATGAATATGGGGGTAAGGTCACATGACCCTTATATCACCAACAAAAGCACCACCGGAGAGTCCACTGAATGCGGTAAGGAGTACGTCGAATTTTGACTCTGTGTGGAATATTCTTTCGCAGGCCTCCATTACAATCCCATTTGGGCAACTGCTAGCCTTGGTTCCGGGGAGCAAAACTCTAAACCACTCTATGTGAACAGAAATAGATGGATGAGTGAATGTACAAATATAACAAACATATTCAAATGTATGGTCAGAAATCTGAATATATATGAGATGTGTGACTTGATAGGTTGTAGAAGAGTGAATATGAGTGACAGAAAGAGGAAGGATCAGTGTGAAATTGATAATCAACAAACCCTCATCTGAATTTAGATTATGGAAGACCCTACGTCAGACACGTGTGTCAAAGATCACATACTTACAAAAGTAGCAAAGAATGCTAACAAGTTTGCTGCCATAAATCCTCAAACTCATATGAACATACCTTCTCAAACACCTCATCCAAATATGCATAAAGCATACATGTACTGATTCTTTTGTACCTATGCCGAGTAGGACTCCTTCTGATATGGATGCCACTTCCATATACTACAAGTAGTACCTATGTGCATAAAGAGAACATGTACTTGAATTCTTAACATTAGATGCAAATCTTATGTAACCACTCTTTGAAGTAAACCAAAATCTTCATGTAGAAGATAATCTTCAAATACATCATGTAAATGGTTGATCCACGCCACCAAGATGTTGATGGGTAAGTCCTCTCCATAGCTGCTCCTCAACATGCTACAAGATAGCACCATGGCTGCCCCATGTGTGCTACAGCACCACCTCTACTAAGGGACCAAAGTTGGCATTGCAATTGGTGTAGAATGTGTAACAAAGTGATCCAAGACTCTATTATATAGGTTTTAAAGCTCCATGCGGAAAACTTACAAAGAAGCGCTTTATTTTAATCACATCACTTTTTAAATTGCTTTTGCTTTATTTTATGTGAGTTTGCTTTATTTTTAAAGTTACTTTTGGCTAATTTTAAAAATAACTTCTTGACCTGATTTTTCACACTTCTGACTACCTGATGAATCATCTGACAACATTTTTATGATCCTCATGTCTAGAGCTATCATATGAGGTCAAAACCCTAAATCAGTAGAAAATTAGGGTTGGGGTTTTCTCCCAAATCTAATCTCTGATGACTGCATGTCATATACCATTGGAAAGCTCTCTTCAAGCTCTACAAGATAGGATCATAAAAATTGTACCCATTTTTGTGCCAAAAATGACTTACTACCAAAATCAAGGTTTTTGCCCTAAATGGATTTTGGACTAATGTGACATTGTTTTCCAACAGCATTGAACCAAATGTACAATGCTATTTGTAATACGGCAAGTCACTCCATCGAAACATGTCCATATAATGCCAAAGTACAGGCAAGGCCAACCGTAAACGCTATAGTACAAGAGCAAGGACAACTGGCTACTCATTATGTACCACCACAGTTGAGGAATACTTCCTACCAAAGTTATAAAACCTATCGGGGAACATGAGCAAACAATTTCGACCAGACTCAGTGGAATTTCAGTGAGTCAGGTGAAGGAACATCCCTCCCACCACCCAGATGCCATTTCTATAGTGAGATTGGGCATATCCAAAGATATTGTAAAGAGGCGGCCGAGTATGATAAACAAGGAAAAGAGCAACAGAATCCAATGGCCAACATGGTATATATTTTAGTAGTAGATACTCAAGCGGTAATAATCCAAACCCGTTTTGACAAGAAATTACAACCAGCTGCTGAGATTTTTGAGCCTGGCATTCGAGAACAACAGAGAGTTTTTACCAAAGCTAGCATGTGGGCCAATCAAGAACCACCATCGGAAACACCGAGTCTAGTGAAAGCACCACCGGAGAGTCCACTGAATGCGGTAAGGAGTACGTCAAATTTTTACTCTATGTGGAATATTCTTTTATAGGCCTCCATTACAATCCCGTTAGGGAAATCGCTAGCCTTGGTTTTGGGTGTACAATAACAATTTCAGCAACAAGTTTGTCCTGAATCTTCCTGTACACCTACTATGGCTACTATTAGTCTAGAAACTGATTCTGCGGTGGACCATGTTGTTCCTTTAATTACGGTATGGTATAAAACCCATAAAATCAACCAAGTGTTAATTGATGGAGGCTCTGTTGTGAATATTGTGACAGCCGCCCTTTGTAAATGGTTAGGATGGACTCAAATTGAACCTGTTCAGTTTTTTGTGAGGATGGAAGATCAGTCCAGGGTGTATCCGGTGGGTTTGGTACGTGATATACCCATTACTCTTCAATGAGCGGTGTTCAAAATGACTTTTGTTGTTCTAGAATTACCTGATTCAACTCTGGACTACAACTTGCTATTCGGAAGACCCTAGCTGAAACAAGCCAAAGTATTACAGAACTAGTCAGCACATGAACTTATTTTCAAAAGCAACCACCGGAAGTATGTCGTTCCATTAGATGAGATAAAACCATGCGATCTCCATGCTCGACCCTACGTAGCCGAACCTGTGCATATGTTGGATGGACTTTTAGATGATGAAGAAGAAGCTTTTCTCAAGGCTAACCAAGATTTTCTCGCCTTGGGGGCAATTGACTTACAAGCAGTTGCTGAGAATTAGAATCTGATCGTCTGTTCGGTAGTTCCGATTCAAGAAGAAGAGGACCTAGCTATGGATCCATCTTTGAATGCCCAAAGTTTCTAGCATTTATTCCCATCACCGGAGGATATACCCATGCCACGATAGTTTTATGTACCGGAAGATCAACTTATCACCTGCGATTTGGGAAATGAGGAAAGACCACGGCCGGTCAAGATTAAGGCAGGATTACCGAAAACTTTTCAAAATAGCCTACTACAATTGCTAACAAAATTCCAAGATGTATTTGCATGTGACTATCGAGATATGAAAGGGTTGGACCCTCGCATCTATCAACATCACATGATGCTTAAGTTGGATGCACACCCAATCAAGCAACCCACTTACCGCATGAACCCAAATTATGCTGCTCAAGTGAAAGCTGAATTGGATCGCTTGCTAAAAGTCGGTTTCATAGTTTCCATTGAGCATGCAAAATGGATTCCACCTATTGTTATAGTCCCAAAGAAAAATAAGCAGTTACGTATTTGTGTGGATTATCGGAAGCTAAATGCGGTGACTGTACCGGATCCCTTTCCACTTCCATTTCTGGATACAATGCTCGATGATGTTGTTGGACGAGAGATGTATTCCTTTTTGGATGGTTACAGTGGTTACAATCAGGTGCGCATGGCTGAAATGGACATACCAAAGACTATGTTTATTACAAATTGGGGTGTATATGCATGTACGGTGATGTGGTTTGGTCTTCTCAATGCTCCTAGTATTTCAACGATGTATGCAAGAAATTTTTAGCCCCTATTTAACCACCTTTATGCGAGTGTATCTGAATGATTTTTTTTCCTGTGGCAAGTTGCTCCGTCATATTATTTCAAAGCAAGGTATTCACATGGATCCCAACAAAGTGCAAGCCGTATTACACGCACCTGCCCCGACGACACTCAAGGAGGTTATGTGATTCCTTGGCCAAATACGCTGGCATGGGTGACATCTTCGGTGCCTGGCACACTTAGCCATACCCTTGAATCGATTGATCACGAGTAATCCCCACCAATTTGTGTGGACTGAAGAGTGTCAAATTGCCTTTGATCGATTGAAAACACTATTAACCCAAGCTCCTATACTACAAGCACAGAACTAGAAGCTCTCGTTCCATGTCTTCGTGGATGCTTTCGATAGTGCCATCGGTAGTGTGCTCATGCAACAACAGGATAAGCGGTTTTGTCCTGTCTATTATGCTAGTCGATGGTTAGCTGCTGCTGAATGAAATTACTCAATCACTGAGCACGAATGCCTCGGCTTAGTTTATTCCGTGAAGAAATTCTGGCACTACCTAGTGGGATGCCAGTTTATGTTCCATGTGGATCATGCTACCCTCGTTTATCTTGTCCATCAGCAACATTTCGGGGGAAGATTAGCCAGGTGGGTGTTGTTACTGCAAGAATTTGATTACGTGGTCATCCATCGTCTAGGCTCCGCTCATGCCTTAGCTGATTTCTTATCTCGGCTTGATTTCGGTGAACCTCCCGGTGGAATTGATGATATCACTCCTGCTATTTATGTGACTGATCCAGTCCAAGATGAGGGATACGAGCTCCCAGCGGCCCCTTTGTATTATGATACTCTTCTGACCTTCCTCACCAGCGGTAGCCCCCCGACTAATACTTCTACTTCGGCTCGTCGTAAATTGGCAATGTATAGTCGACGGTTTCAGATCGTTGTAGGCCAGTTATATTATATAGAGCCTTCTTTTGCACTATTACGGTGTATTCCACCCCATGAAGTTCCTTCGGTTATTGCCATGGCACATTCTACTCCTTTCAGTTGTCATTTTTCGGTCGATCTTACTTACCAAAAAATTCTGCACAGTGGCTTATGGTGGCCCACTTTGTAGTGTGATATTGCTACCTCTATTAAAACGTGTGATGCTTGCCAATGCTCAAGACAGCCTTTACAATGGCATCACTTTCCATTGCAACCTGTTGCTCCCCTTGAACCTTTTCAAAAGTGGGGCTTGGATTTCATTGGTCCCATTACACCTCCGATGACAATCACTCATCATCGATATATACTTACTTGTACAAATTATGCTACTCGGTGGGCAGAACCTTGGGCTTTATGGTCTGCCACTGCGGCCGTGTGGTGAAATGTTTGATGACTAATGTGTTTCCTCGGTTCGGTCTTCCCTTAGAGATTATTTTGGATCAGGGCACACATTTTGTTAATTCCTTACTACAAGCACTTACCCGCACCCTTCATATTGTTCATAAATTTAGCTCTCCCTATTACCCTTGTTCCAATGGCCTTGCTAAAAGTACCAATAAAACCTTACTTAACATGCTCAAGAAATTAGTTCTGGAATGTCCGGAGCGCTGGGATCATTTCCTTCCTTCAGTTCTGTGGGCATATCGCATTACGTACAAAGTGGCTATAGGGAATACACCTTTCAAACTAGCATATGGGCTAGAGGCCATTGCACCCATGGAGTTGGTGGTACCTAGCCTCAGGGTGGCACTCAAACATAAGCTCTTATCGGAGGAATCCTTTCCTTTCCGGTTGGAGGTGTTGAAGTCCTTGGATGAACAATGCTGGGAAAGGTTTCTAATGCTGCAAGAAGTCCAACTGCAACAAGCCAAGGCACATGGTCCATTTCTGCGCACTCCTATTTTTACTAAAGGACAATTAGTTCTGTTCTATAATGCTAAATCTAATCGTTCAACAGGCAAGTTCAAACTCCGATGGTTTGGTCCTTACCATATTGCATCATAGATTGGACCTACTACATTTCGGTTATCCATGCTAACTGGTACCCTTCTCCCTAAGGCGATCAATGGATCGAAGTTTCATCCCTATTATCCCATGCCTTCTTCATCGTGATGCTTGATCGGTATTTTTATTCTCCGCTCGGTTTCTACCACTATTCTGACTAGACATTCCTTTCTTGTCTACCTGTTTCGGTTGACCGACTGACCATAAGATTTCCATTTTCTTACCTACCCATGATTAGCAGCCGCCTTATGTGTCTACGATTCTGTTAATGCATGCATGTCACCATTATGTCTGTATATTTCTGACACTGGGTGATGATTATGTTTCTCCCTGCATTTCCATTCAATGTCTTTAATTAATTCCGTTCTTCCCTCTTTTTTTTGCTATTGGTGTTCTCTGTTTGTACGCTTGCATGTTCTGTGTTACCTAGTGTCTCCATGCTCTCGTATTCGCCATGGAAGCTTTGGTTAACATTGCTAGCATCACTCAAACAGAAGATATCCCACACTTTTAAATTAGCCCGCTCTATGTACATACAAGGCATTATTGATGATGCCTAACCATTGTAATTATCCATGCTAGTTTCAAGCCCATTGTGTGTGCCAGTGTAAGGCCGCCGGAATATTTTTAGCCGAATCCTTGTAATTAGAAAAGTCGCGTACCGAAAGGGTGTAGCGAAAATGTTGTATTGCTTCTTTCTAATCAATAGAAGATGCACGGAAGACATGACAGAGAATCGCTGGCCTGTTCGGTCTGGGTGATGCGCTGGAGTCGATTCTGGTTTGAAGTTATATTAATTATCGAATTATCTGTACGAATTTGTATTCGAAGTTGAAGTTAATCAGGTACTGTGCTAATGTTACTCTGTTGAAGTGAAGTGTGATGGTATTGTAAAGAAGAAGTGAAAGTGTTGCATATAAAATTGCGGTAATCATTAAGATTGTTATGCGCCGAAGTGTAATTGCATCTTCCGTAATTGTTCATGATGAATCAATGAAATTGATAGTTTGAAATTAAGTAGTGAATTAGGAAAATACATATAGGGCCTCTGAATTATTAGACCCCTGACCATCCCAAGAACCCACAAGTAAGAATAACTATAACAATTTAACATTGGCGCCAACCATAGGGCCTCTGAATTATCAGACCCCTGACCATCCTAAGAACCCACAAGTAAGAATAATTGTAACAATTTAACAGAAGCTAAGTAGCTTTTCGAATATCTAAAGGTATGCTTAGATTGAGACTTTACAATGCTTTTTTGTAAATAGAATCTAAAATAAGTACAAAATTGTTTTGCAACAAGTGGCCTCCTTACAACACATCACTAACAAAATATATAAACAATGAATGTAAGGAATGCCTTCCTACACTATGAGGTAAGGAAGTACAAAATATACTAGACATCGTTGTCAAGCAATTAAATATTTGATCTCATGCAAATCATTTTTAAAGTGTTTAGAAATGTTAAGGCACCCCATGTGTCCACTGTAGTCTATGAACTCGGCAATCTAGACCTAATCTATGACATTATCACAGTGCCATCCATTAAGGTCATCTACATCTCACATTGTCGAGTGAAGTATCTCCCAACTTGTTATAAACAAACATTTGAAGAAATGTCGACCACATGCTTTTGGGAATACCACTCTAAAGTGTTCATCTCCAAGACCACCCACCAGTTACACTTGTTTGCTTGTGAGCAAGCCCTTTATTCCACACACTACAGTTTACCAAAACCAGAGGTTCAAGTGGCATTGATTGGCAGAGACTAAAAGAAGATATAGCACAATGTCTAAGAATCAAGGAACATGAGATTGCAATAGAAACCATACAATAATACATTGATCATGCCACATCACAAGGGTGTACGAAGGATGACAAACTTGAGAGGGGGGAGCTTTAGTAGACAAAGCCAAGGAGCAAGCCTAGGTTGATAGTGAAGCCAAAGACAGGGCCAAGGCATAGGTGCAAGTATGAGCAGGCAAGGTAGTTAAAGAGGAAGAGGAGTTCAATGAAGAGATTCCAAGGTGCTTCCAAAATTTTCCAAAATCATACATTCAAAAAACAATGATCTTTATCACTAGAAGACTTTGTAAATAATATTTTTTGTATCTAAAACACCATTTTATCCAAGCTTATGAGTGCAAGGAGAACCTCTCCTTTCAATTTTCATAATTTTTGGAGCTCATTTGAGGCTTTAAAATAGCTTAGGAATCTATCTTTAAAATAGGTCGAACACTAGATCTTAAATATCCCAAAATTAGCCAAAAAACTATAAAAAAAAACTAGAGAGCTCATTTTTGGCGGTTGCCTAGTTTGGGATTAGCTTTTTTGAGACTTGTATGAGTTTTAAGAGCATTTTAAGGAAATAGAAGATTCCATTACTCCAATCTTTGTTCTACCTTATGTGTGCATGTGCATGTGTGTGCATGTCATTTGTGGTTCTCACTCACTCACTTGTGCACTTCTCTTGCTCATGATCATCATATCATCCTCACATATCCCTGGATTGAAATACATGAGGTGAATCTTCACCATGGTGGTATGTTTATTGTGCGAGAGTGACAACATCCCATCCTATCATGGTTGCCAATATTTTAGACTATGTACCATCCCTACAAACTATTGTTTGAGGAGTGGGGATTCTATTTGGATAGATGGAACATGAGTTTATATTCCCTAACCAATAAATAACATAGTACAACACATGATGAATCTCCACAAAATATCAATACTCATTGTAAGAAATACAATCAAGATTAAAAAAAAACAAGTACTAATGAATAGTATATGGCACAAAAAGAAATCTTTGTTAATAGAAACGTATGTTACAATAGATTATGTTCAGCAATAGATAGAGATTTAGTATTTGAAGATATCTTTCTTTTTTTCAAAGGTCTACAGGCTCATGGATATAATATGGTTTACCTTCACACCTAAACCATTTGAAGCTAGGTAGCTTTTTGCACATCTAAAGCTATGCTTACATTGAGACTTTACAATGATTTTTGGTAGATAGCGTCTAAAATAAGTATAAATTTTTTCTAGAACTGGTGGCCTCCTAACAATAGATCACTACCAAAATATATAAACAATGAATGTAAGGAATGCCTTCCTACAGTGTGAGGTAAGGAACTGCAAAAGATATTAGACATCACTGTTAGGCAATTATTCAAAATCTTTGATCTCATGCAAATCATTTTTTAAGTGTTTAGAAATGTTAGGGCACCCCATGTGTCCACTCTAGTATGTGAACTTTGTAATCTAGACATAGTCTATGACATTATCACAATGCCATCCAATAAGGTCATCTGCACCTAGCAATGTCGAGTGAAGTATCTCCCAACCTATTATAAACAAGCATTTGGAGAAATGTTCATCACATGCTTCTAGGAATACTACTCTGAAGTGTTCATCTCCAAGACCACTCCCCAGTTACACTTGTTTGCTTGTGAGCAAGCCCTTTATGCCATGCACAATAGTTTACCAAAACCAGAGGTTCAGGTGCCATTGATTGGCAGAGATTAGGAGAAGATATAGCATAATGTCTAAGAATCAAGGAACATGAGCTTGCAACAAAAATCATACAATACTACATTGATCACCCCACATCACAAGGGTGTATGAAGGTTCACAGACTAAAGGGGGGGGGGGAGTGTTAGTAGGCAAAGCCAAGGAGCAAGCCTAGGTTGATATTGAAGCCAAAGAGAGGGCCAAGGCATAGGTATTTAAAATCTTTGATCTCATGCAAATCATTTTTAAAGTGTTTAGCAATGTTAGGGAATCCCATGTGTCCATTCTAGTATTCAACTCCACAATCTAGACCTAGTCTATGACATTATCACAATGCCATCCATTAAGGTCATCTACATCGAGCATTGTCGAGTGAAGTCCCAACTTGTTATAACAAAACAGTTGAAGAAATGTTCATCACATGCTTCTGGGAATACCACTCTGAAGTGTTCATCTCCAAGACTACTCACCATTTACACTTGTTTGTTTGTTAGCAAGCCCTTTATTCCATGCACTACAATTTTCCAAAATTAGAGTTTCAGGTGTCATTGATTGGTAGAGTTTAGAAGAAGATATAGCACAATGTCTAAGAATCAAGGAATATGAGCTTGCAACACAAATCATATAGTACTACACCCCACATCACAAGGGTGTATCAAAAATGATAGACTCGAGAGGGGGGGTGTTGGCAGACAAAGCCAAGGAGCAAGCCTAGGTTGATAGTGAAGCCAAAGAGAGGGCCAAGGCATAGTTGCAAGTATGAGTAGGCAAGGTAGTTAAAGAAGAAGAGGAGTTCAATGAAGCAATTCCAAGGTGCTTCCAAATTTTTCCAAAATCATACGTTCAAAAAACAATGATGTTTATCATTATAAGACTTTGAAAATAATAAATTTTTACTTTAAAACTCCATTTGTTACAAGCTGAGATGTGCAAGGAGAACCGCCTTTCAATTTGAATAATTTTTGGAGCTCATTTGAGCCTTTAAAATAGCTTACGAACCTATTTTTTAACTAGGCCGAACACTAGATCTTAAATCTCCCAAAATTAGTCAAAAAACTATAAAAATGTTAGATTTATTTAGACCTCCATGGTCTACCATTGGTCTACCTGCATTTGGTTGAGGACCCTAGCCGGGTCAAGGACCAGAGCTTGGGGGAGCCAAGCCTCTAGCACGGATCTTCAAGGTTATTCCATCTCCTGAGAGTGGCCATATGAGGAGTGTTTGGACCTTAGAGAAGATTCTAGAGGTGCCAAGGGCAAGGGCTATTAGTGTCAGGTAGCTAATTGGGATCTCTCATTTGGTATCAGAGCTTGAGTGAGAAAGGGGAAAGTCTTAGAGAAGAGGCCACTTCATCATCTTCTTGGAAGAGGCGTTTTAGTAAGGAAAAAACTTCGTGGAGCTTGCGTGAAGACGAAGGAGTTTTTTCGCAGGGGCGTGGCTGCTTTGGGGACGTGAGCAGACCCTAACAAAAAGAGATTATCGCCGTTGTCTATTCTAACAAGAGGTAAGTATAATCTTCTTCATTATCCAGAGCTATGGAGGGTAGGATCTTTGAGGAATCAAACCCCAAACCTCTTCAGTAGCAGGCTCATGCTTTACTCAATCGACCTCATATCCTTCATGTCCCTATTGACGCTGCCGGCGCTTACACAATGAGTGAAAAAGAGAGAAGTCGATAGAGCATGTTCTTTCTCTTAGTTTTACTTCTAAAATTCCTACCTAGATGCACTAAAATGGCCATATCTTGAGCTAGGAAGCTCCAAATTCAAAAATTCAAAGTGCTATGGAATCCTTGCTTCAAGAGATTTCTAATGATAGGTTATTTGATAGTTCTTGAGTAGATATGACCATCTTTACAGAGCTTGGAAGTTGACTGAATAGTATCATGAGGGAGTCTTTAGGCATGAATAAATTCTTATTTCTTTCATAGATGTTTTTGGACATGGTTTCTTTTCATAGGAGATAATTTTCCTTATACTTATCTTCATTTAGGATCATAAAGAAAATATCAAATCATAAATTTCTTATAGAAATTGAAGTAGAAGAAAGGAAGAGGATCTTGTTCATAGCTACTTTATTAGGATGCATTAGATATTGAAAGTCTTCATTGAATGAGTTTATGATTGAATAAAGATTGAATAGTAAGTTTTACACGGACGTTCATTAATGCATTTATTATTATTCTTCTTCAGTGAAATTCAGTTGTATGAATTTGAAGATACAATTAGTATTACAACTAGTTGTTTACAAGAGAGAGTGTATGTATGCATTGAAAGAAAAGTATGATTTTGGTAATCTATGGACATTAATTTGCATGCACTCACCAAAGAATTTTTCCTAATAATCAATTTACATATACATATAGTTCTATTGATTAAGGCATTTAGAATTTGCTATGTGTGTTTTGTTAGAACATAATTTGCTTGTTGTAAATAAATAAATTCATGATGAATGATTTGTTGCATATGAATCTTTTTATTACTCATGTAACCATATTTGAGCATATCACTTCATTATATGGTTTTATTATAGGTGAGTTAGCTCAAATGCATAGCAAAAATCATGAAAGTATCTTTAATTTGTTGTTTGAGCAACTTGAAATGGTAATGCTGCATGTTGTGATAATCATAAACTCATGTAGGAAGCTCCAATTTCCATGAAAATTTGTATGATGGTACTTGATACAGTTGTTAACCTACTCACCAATTTTTATGTTTTTTGAAGTTATTTTAGTAGGTCAAAGGATTCCAATACTTCAGAGATGTTGTTTCTTGGAACACCCTCTGGAATGTTGACAGGGGTGTCTTGTCAGAGTCATATCTCTTGGTGGAAATATCCATTTGGAGTGTTTTTTATTGGGTTTTAAAGCTTATCTAATTTAGTTATGTCCCTCAAATTTCATTTCATTTAGATGTTTGAGTTAAGAGAAAAGTGAAATTCTTTCTGGTCATTGTGCAGGGAATTTTCTCTAGCAATTTGTTGTAGGTGTGCAGAAACTTGGGTACTTCTCTCACACCACTTTTCCAAATGCTATGAATTTTGCATATGTGCTGTATCATAGAGTTTCATTATACATATATAAATTTCATGTGATTTGGATAAGTTTTGAGGAGTGTAAAGGCTATTTTAGCTCTCTTGTCCCTCTGGCTAGGACTCGCCAAAGAAGTGCGCAGAGGTCTAGTATTTTTGCCATTTCTCTTTCATGGAATGTCCAACTAAGGAAAAATCTTTTGGACATGTTTTTTATCTATGTCATCTTAGTTCTCACCAAATTTGAAGTCATTTGGAATTCATTTGGGGAGTCTATGATTATAATCTTCCCTCTGGTCTAATTTCTGAGTAGTGAAAAATGTGCAGGTGTTGCAGACACTATTTTGCTTGTTTATCTCAGTTGGAAAGTGGTATTCATGTGAAACTTGTTGTACGAATAGAGGCTTAGCTAATTCCAATGACCCAAATTTCAATGTATTTGTAGTTCATTTGATAGGTCTACTCAATGGATCTTGGGAGCTATGTCTCACTTCCAGGACCTCCTATACATAGGTACAGGTTTGCAGAGTTTTGGTCATAAATTCATGACCATAGCTCCAATTCATTTGATTTTACTTGGAGGTAAAATCTAACTTCTAGGGCTATGTGTATACCAAAAATCTTTTTTTTTGGATATATCTAAGTATTTCTAATGTTCTGGTCTTTTTGCAGGTACTACACTTTTTGACATAAGAAGTTAGAGGAAGTGATCAAAGACTTTAAATTGTAACTTTTAGAGAAAAATCACTTGGATTTAGCATGTAATAGATTGTTAGTTTGTATAGGATCATTTAACAGCATTTTTGAAAATGTATTAGTTTGTATATCTTATACTTGGCGCTTATCGCCAGATGTATTCTAGGAATTTTCCATTGCTTGTATTGTCATCATGTAGACTTGTATAGGACTTGGGTTTTGTGGTGTGATCAATGTATGGGATTGAGAGAGGATCGAGGGTACATCTTTTAATTCATGTTTTACACGAGCGATCTATCGATTAGGAATATCATTAGTTTGGTATTACCTCTTTGCATTCACATGACTTATTAGTTGTTCTATGTTTTTTCTTTTAGAGAATGAATCCCGATGAGGTTGTAACTCCCATGGAAGAGGTCGAGCTTGAGCGACCTTATACTACGGAGATTACGAATCTCAATGCTAAAGTTAGAGGCATGGAGGATACCCTTCAGAAGATCCTCCAAGCAATTAACAAACCAGAGGTGCCACCCATTGACACACCTATGCAGGTGGAAGTTCCATCTGTTGAACCATCTAGCTCACAAATACCATTGACAGATGTGGGGGCTTCTTCTGGTAGAGACGTTAGATGGCAAGTGAAAGATTTAAACCCACCAAAGTACCACGGACAAGTTAGTGCCAAGATGGCAGATGCGGCGGAGCAATGGATAAGTAAGTGGGAACAGTGTTTTAGACTTTGTAATATTGAGGATGAAAAACAGAAAATACAGCATGCCACTTATAGTTTGATGGATGTTGCTCATCGGTGGTGGAGGAAAATAGAGCAAGATAAGATAGAACCGGCCACTTGGGTAGACTTTAAAGTTATATTTTACAATAATTTTGTTCCTCCAGATGAGTGTACTAGGGCTCTAGATGCATGGTTTTTCCTACAGCAGAGACAGCTTTCAGTGCAAGAGTATGTAGACAAATATAGGGAAATCTTGTTGAAGATTCCAGATCAGGTGCCTGATTTTCTTCAGGTGCATAAGAAGAAAAAGAAGATATCTGCAGCGATGGTGGTGGAGAGGCAGCAGTCCTCGCCATCCACTCCATCATCTCCTTCAGATTTTGATCTTCTAGCTACAGACACTGAGATGGATCCTCCATCTAAAGATAAACAACCCATCTTAAATATAACAGTGACTAAGAAGGTTAAGAATGTTCCAGATGTGGTGTTATCCCCAGTAGCTCAAAAAGGGTATTAGTTTCCAGACACCGAGTTGGTTGTCATGAGTGGGGAAGTTCATGGGCATCTCGTTAAAGTTCTATTTGATACAGGATCCACACATAATGTTATTAACTCTTCCTTAGTCAAGAAACTAAAGTTGAAGACTACTCCATCTGCATACACCTACAGGGTAGAGTTGGCAGATGGGAAGGGATCTGAGATCTTGGATCGACGAGTTGTTGGATTACCAGTCCAGATACAGACTTATAGAGATGAGCTAGATTTCGAGATCGCCAAGTTGGCTAGATTTGATCTCGTCCTCAGCAGATTCAAACTAGTCTGGAGGCTCAGCTAGCTTCTAGAATGAAAACTAAATTCCACCACTTGTTTCTTTCAGAGTTACCTTCAAGTCTTCCGTCTCGCAGAAAAGTGGAGCATAGGATTGAGCTAGTACCAGGAGCTCATCCACCAGCCAGACAGCCGTATCGAATGAGTCTGCAAGAGGAGGCAGAAGTACGTCGTACTGTCGAGGAGTATCTTGACAAAGGACTGATCAGATCCAATTATTCACCTTTTGCAGCCCAGTGCTTTTGGTTTGCAAAAAGGATGGATCTTTTAGGATGTGTAAAGACTTTAGAGCACTAAATAAAGTTACAAAAAAACACAGATATCCGATGCCTCGCATTGATGATATTCTGGATGCACTAGGAGGTATTATTATATATAGTAAAATAGACTTAAAAAGTGGTTATCATCAAATAAGAGTCAAAGATGATGATGTACATAAAACAGCTTTTTGTACTAGATTTGGTCATTATGAGTATCTTGTAATGCCTTTTGGTTTAACTAATGCACCAGCTACTTTTATGATGCTCATGAATGATATTTTTCGTCCTTTCATTGGTCAGTTTGTGGTTGATTTTGTAGATGATCTCTTGGTTTATAGTAAAAGTTTGGAAGAACATGAATGTCATTTGCGTATAGTATTTCAAATGTTGGATGACAATACTTTGTACATCAATCCAGAGAAGACACGGCTATGTTTATCTGAGGTTGAGTACTTAGGACATATAATTTCTGCAGATGGAATTAGAATGGATCTACAAAAAGTTTCTGTGATCCTTGGTTGGCCGATTCCTCAGAATGAGCACCAGTTGCGATCATTCTTAGGATTATCAGGCTTCTATAGGAAATTCATTGCCAGCTATTCGCACATAGCTGCGCCATTGACGGATTTGTTATAGAATAATCAGAAGTTTGTATGGACTAGTGCACAAAAGAAAGCTTTTGACACAATGAAACAAGCAGTTTCAAGTGCCCCAATTTTATTGGTGGTAGATCCCCAAAAACCTTTTGAAATAGAAACCGATGCTAGTGGCATCGCAGTTGGTGCAGTTTTGATTCAAGATGGCAGACCAGTAGCTTTTGAGAGTAAGAAACTTTCTCTAGCTCAGAGAAACTGGCCTGTCCATGAACAAGAATTATATGCAATAGTTCATGCTTTAAAGATTTGGAGACATTATCTTTATGGTGCAACTTTTAAAGTATACACATACATCACACATTGAAGTATTTCTGTTCCCAGCCTGATCTTCGGGGGAGACAGGCTGAATTCTATATAGAAAAGGAAAAATGAATACAGTTGCAGATGCATTATCTCGTATTTTGCATCAGATTAGCTTCACAGTTCTTGATAGTGATTTGATCCAAGAGATCAAAGATTCACAGATTGAAGATGATTATTGTCAGTCTATAATCAGCAAGTTATCACAAAGTGATAAAGATCAAGCATTCTCAAATTTTCAAGTGGAGCAAGGTTTGCTCAAAAGAAAGGGGAAGATTTGTGTGCCTAATTCCCAAGAAGGGAAGTTTAGAAAAGAGGTTATTTTCAAGAACCATGATGTACCTTGTGCAGGACATCCTGGTATTGAGAAAACTTTGTAGTTGATCAGACGTACCTTTTGGTGGCCAAAGATGGTCAGAGATGTAAACAATTATGTAAGTTGGTGTTTTAAATGTCAAGTGAATAAAGCAGAGAGAATTAGTTCTCCAGGTCTGCTACAGCCATTGGAGATACCACAGTATTGTTGGGATAGTATTTCCATGGACTTCATAATGGGTTTACCTAGAACACCACGACAGAAGAATGCTATTCTTGTAGTGGTTGATCGAATGAGCAAAATGGCACACTTTATTCCTACAAAGGAATCAGTGGAGGCTCCGCAAGTCGCGGAACTATTTATTCAGAATATTTTTAGACTGCATGGTCTACCTAGATCTATAGTTTCAGACAGGGGCCCCAGGTTCACAATAAATTTTTGGGAACACGTGTTCAATAAGCTTCAAGTTCAACTCAAGATGAGTAGTGGAGAGCATCCACAGACAGACAGTCAGACCGAAAGAGTTAATCAGATACTGGAAGATATGTTATAGGCATATGTTTCAAAAAAGCAAACAGATTGGGATAGTTTTCTCCCATTAGTTGAATTTGCTTATAATAGTTGGAAGCATAAGACTACTAGGCTTGCACCTTTTGAGGTGATCTATGGATATATTCCACATAGTCCAGCTACCATTGGATTACCTAGGAAATCTCCGAGTGCTTCACAGTTTTTGATAGATATGCAAGCTAACTTAAAAATAGCTCAGTTCAATCTCCAGCAAGCTGCTGAAAGAATGAAAGCATTTGTAGACCGACATCGAACACCACGAACGTTTCAAGAGGGAGATCGTGTGTTTTTACAAGTTCCACTTGGTTCATCATTGAAAGTGGGTCAGAAACCCAAGTTATCCCCTAGATTTTGTGGACCTTGGACAGTAATCAAGAAGATTAGTGATGTCGCATATAAATTGCAATTGCCAGAAAATTGCAAAGTTCACCCAGTTTTCCACATTAGCAAGTTGAGACCATACATTTCTCGAGATGAGAATTGTGTAGATGGTTTAGTTGCTTTAGAAAATAGAGCATCTCAGCCAGATGTTCCATTTCAGGTTCTTGATAAGAGGGAGCGGAAGTTGAGAAATCGCTCCATACCAGAGTATTTAGTAGCATGGACTAGCTGTCCACTCACAGATGCTACTTGGGAATCAGGTGCTCTGATTCGCAAACACTTTCCTTCCTTGATCACTGAGGACAATGATCTCTAGAAGGGGGAGAGAGTGTTAGATTTATTTAGACCTCCATGGTCTACCATTGGTCTACCTGCATTTGGTCGAGGACCCTAGCCGGGTCAAGGACCAGAGCTCGGGGGAGCCAAGGCTCTAGCATGGATCTTCAAGGTTATTCCATCTCCTGAGAGTGGCCATATGAGGAGTGTTTGGACCTTAGAGAAGATTCTAGAGGTGCCAAGGGCAAGGGCTATTTAAGGTTGGGAGGAGAATGGCAGGTAGCTAATTGGGATCTCTCAAAAAAGAACTAGAGAGCTTATTTTTGGGGGTTGGCTAGTTTGGGATTAGACATTTTGAGACTTGTGTGAGTTATAAGAGCATCTTAAGGAAATAGAGATTCAGTTTCTCCAATCTTTGTTCTACCTTGTGTGTGCATGTTATTTGTACTTCTCACTCATGCACTTGTGCACTCCTCTTGCTCATGATCATCATATCATCCTCACGTACTCGTGGATAGAAATACATGAGGTGAATCTTTGCCATGGTTGTACTTCTATTGTGCAAGAGTGACAACATCCCATCCTATCATCATCGCCAAGATTCACTATGTACCATCCCTTCAAACTATGGTTTGAGGAGTGGGGATTCTATTTGGATAGATAGAACATGAGTTTATATTCCCTAAGTGAAAAATAACATAGTGCAACACATAATGAATTTCTGCACAATATCAATATTCATTGTAAGTAATGCAATCAAGATTATAAAAAACAAGTATTAAGGAATATTACATGGCACAAAAATCAATCTTTGGTAATAGAAAAGTATGTTACAATAGAGTATGTTCAACAATTCCGATTCTTGATAGAGATTTAGTATTTTCATATATCTTACTTTTGTTGGAAGCTCTACGGACTCATAGATATAAAATGGTTTACCTTCACACAAAATCATTGGAAGCTAGGTAGCTTTTTAGACATCTAAAAGTATGCTTCCATTGAGACTTTACAATGATTTTTGGTAAATAGAATCTAAAATAAGTACAAAGTTGTTAAGCAATTGGTGGCCTCCTAACAACACATCACTACCAAAATATATCAACAATGAATGTAAGGAATGCCTTCGTACACTATGAGGTAAGGAACTACAAAATATACTAGACATCCCTGTAAGGCAATTATCTAAAATCTTTGATCTCATGTAAATAATTTTTAAAGTGTTTAGAAATGTTAGGGCACCCTATGTGTTCACTCTAGTTCTTGAACTCGGCAATCTAGACCTAGTCTATGACATTATCACAATGCCATCCATTAAGGTCATCTACACCTAGCATTGTCAAGTGAAGTATCTCCCAACCTGTTATAAACAAACATTTGAAGAAATGTTCACCACATGCTTCTAGGAATACCACTCTAAAGTGTTCATCTCCAAGACCACTCACCACTTACACTTGGTTGTGAGCAAGCGCTTTATTCCATGCACCATTGGTTGGCACCATTGATTGGCAAAGACTGGAAAAAGATATAGTACAATGTCTAAGAATCAAGGAACATGAGCTTGCAACAGAAACCATACAATACTACATTGATCGCCCCACATCACAAGGTTGCATCAAGGATGAGAGACTTGAGAGGGGAGGAGCGTTAGAAGACAAAGCCAAGTTGCAAGCCTATGTTGACAGTGAAGCCAAAGAGAGTGCCAAGGTGTAGGTGCAAGTATGAGCACACAAGGTAGTTAAAGAAGAAGAAGAGTTCAATGAAGCAATTCCAAGGTCCTTTCAAACTTTTTCGAAATCAAACGTGCAAAAAAAAATGATCTTTATGACTATAAGACTGTAATATAATATTTTTTGTATTTTAAAACTGCATTTTCTCCAAGCTAAGGAGGGCAAGGAGAATTCCCTTTCAATTTTCATAATTTTTGGAGCTCATTTGAGACTTTAAAATAGCTTAGGAACCTATTTTTTACCTAGCTCGATTACTAGATCTTGAATCTCCCAAAATTAGTCAAAAAAAACTATAAAAATAGCTAGAGATACCATTTTTGGGGGTTGGCTAGTTTGAGATTAGACTTTTTGAGACTTGTATGAGTTTTAAGAGCATCTTAAAGAAATAGAAGATTCCATTTCTTCAATCTTTGTTCTACCTTTTCTATGCATGTGGGTGTATGTGTGTGCATGTCATTTGTGCTTCTCACTCACTTGTGCACTCGTCTTGCTCATGATCATCATATCATCCTTACATATCTATGGATTTAAATACATAAGGTGAATCTTCACCATGGTGATACTTCCATTATGCGAGAGTGACCATCCCATCGTATCATGGTCGTCAATATTTGTGGACTATGTACCATCCCTGCAAACTATGGTTTGAGAAGTGGGGATACTATTTGGATAGATAAAGCATGAGTTTATATTCCCTAAGTGATAAATAACATAGTGCAACGCATGATGAATCTCCACACAATATCAATAGTCATTGTAAGCAATATAGTCAAGATAAAAAAAAAACAAGTACTATTGAATAGTATATGGTAGAGAAAGCAATCTTTGTTAATAGAAAAGTATGTTAAAATAGAGTATGTAAAAATTTCCTGATTCTTGATAGAGATTTAGTATTTCGAGATATCTTTCTTTTGTTGCAAGGTCTACAGACTCATGGATATAGTATGGTTTACGTTCACACGTAAACCATTGGAAGCTAAGTAGCTTTTCGGACATCTAAAGGTATGCTTACATTGAGATTTTCGAATGATTTTAGGTAAATAGAATCTAAAACAAGTACTAAATTGTTCTGCAATTAGTGGCCTCCTAACAAACCATCACTCTTACTACACTCTGAGATAAGGAACTACAAAATATACTAGACATTGCTATCAAGCAATTATTGAAACTTTTTGATCTCATGCAAATCGTTTTTAAAGTGTTTAGAAATGTTAGGTCACCCCATCTGTCCACTCTAGTCTATCAACTCTGCAATCTAGACCTAGTATATGACATTATCGCAATTTCATCCATTAAGGTCATCGACACCTAGCATTGTCGGGTAAAGTATCTCCCAACCTGTTAGAAATAAATATTTGAAGAAATGTTCATCACATGCTTATGGGAATACCACTTTGAAGTGTTCATCTCTCGGACCACTCACCAGTTACACTTGTTTGCTTCTGTGCAAGCCCTTTATTCCACACACTAAATTTTACCAATTCCAAAGGTTTAGGCATCATTGATTGGCAGAGACTAGAAGAAGATATATCAAAATGTCTAAGAATCAAGGAACATGAGCTTGCAACAGAGATCATACAATACTACATTGATCACCCCACATCACAAGGGTGTATCAAGGATGACAGACTAAGGGGGGGGGAGCATTAGCAGACAAAGCCAAG
Organism: Ceratopteris richardii; assembly: GCA_020310875.1. Classification (NCBI taxonomy): domain Eukaryota; kingdom Viridiplantae; phylum Streptophyta; class Polypodiopsida; order Polypodiales; family Pteridaceae; genus Ceratopteris; species Ceratopteris richardii. The sequence continues at coordinate 139,279,369 of CM035416.1, forward strand.
GAGGAAGCCTAGGTTGGTAGTGAACCCAAAGAAAGGGCCAAGGAATAGGTGCAAGTATGATCAGGCAAGGTAGTTAAAGAAGAAGAGGAGTTCGGTGAAGTGATTCCAAGGTTCTTCCAAAATTTTCCAAAATGATCCGTTAAAATAATATTTTTTGTATTTAAACCTCCATTTCATGCAAGCTAAGGAGTGCATGGAACCCCCTTTCCATTGTATTACTTTTTGGAGCTCATTTGAGCCTTTAAAATGGCGTAGGAAACTATTTTTTAACTAGGTTGATCACTAGATCTTAAATCTCCCAAATTTAGTTGAAAAACTGTAAAAAGAGCTAGAGAACTCATTTTTGGGGGCAGGGTAGTTTGGGATTAGAATTTTTGAGACTTGTATAAGTTTTAAGAGCATCTTAAGGAATTAGAAGATTCCATTTCTCCAATCTTTGTTCTACCTTTTGCGTGCATGTGTGTGTATGTGTGCACATGTCATTTGTGCTTCTCACTCACTCACTTGTGCACTCCTCTTTCTCATGATCACCATATCATCCTCACATATCTGTGGATTCAAATACATGAGGTGAATCTTCACCATAGTGGTACTTCTAGTGTGCGAGAGTGACAACATCCCATCCTATCATAGTCGCCAATATTTGTAGACTATGTACCGTCCTTGCAAACTATGGTTTGAGGAGTGGGGATTCTATTTGGATAGATATAACATTAGTTTATATTCTCTAAATGATGAATAACATAGTGAAACACATAATGATTCTCTGCACAATATCAATACCCGTTGCGAGAAATACAATCAAGATAAAAAAGAAGTACTAATGAATAGTATATGGCACACAAAGCAATCTTTGTCAATAGAAAAGTATGTTAGAATAGAGTATGTTCAGCAATTCGCATTCGTGATAGAGATATCTTTCTTTTGTTGGAAGGTATGCTTACATTGAGACTTTACAATGACTTTTGGTAAATAGAATCTAAAATAAGTACAAAATTGTTCTGCAGCTCATGGCCTCCTCACAACACATCACTACCACCAGAATATATCAACACTAAATGTAAGGAAAGCCTTCCTACACTATGAGGTAAGGAACTGCAAAAGATACTAGGCTTCGCTGTCAAACAGTTATTGAAAATCTTTGATCTCATCCAAATCATTTTTAACTATTTAGCAATGTTAGGGCACCCCATGTGTCCAGTCTAATCTGTGAACTCGACAATCTCGATCAATTCTATGACAGTATCACAATGTTAGGGCACCCCAAGAAATGTTCACCTTATGCTTTTGGGAATCCCACTCTTAAGTGGTCATCTCCAAGACCACTCAACAATTACACTTGTTTGCTTGTGAGCAAGCCCTTTATTCCACGCACTATAGTTTACCAAAACCAAGTTCAGGTGCCATTGATTGGCAGAGACTAGAAGAAGATATAGCACGATGTCTAAGAATCAAAGAACATGAGCTTGCAAGAGAAATCATACAACACTACATTAATCACCCCACATCACAAGGGCGTATCAAGGCTCACAGACTAGAGAGAGGGGGGAGCATTAGTAGACAAAGCCAAGGAGCAAACCTAGGTTGATAGTGAAGCCAAGGAGAGGGCCAAGGCGTAGGTGCAAGTGTGAGTAGGCAAGGTAGTTAAAGAAGAAGAGGAGTTCATTGTAGCGATTCCGAGGTGTGTCCAAAATTTTACAAAATCATACGTTCAAAAAATAATGACCTTTATCACTATAAGACTTTGTAAATAATATTTTTTGTATTTAAAACTCCATTTTGTGCAAGGTGAGTAGTGCAAGCAGTACCCCCTTTTAATTTTCATAACTTCTAGAGCTCATTTGAGCCTTTAAAATAGCTTAGGAACCTATTATTTTAACTAGGCCAAACACTAGATCTTAAATCTCCCAAACTTAGTCAAAGAAACTATAAAAAGAGCTAGAGAGCTCATTTTCAGGGGTTGGCTAGTTTGGGATTAGAGATTTTGATACTTGTATGACTTTTAAGAGCATCTTAAGGAAATAGAAGAATCCATTTCTCTAATCTTTGTTCTACCTTGTGTGTGCATGTGTGTGTATGTGTGTGCATGTCATTTTTGCTTCTCACTCACTCACTTGTGCACTCCTCTTGCTCATGGTCATCATATCATCCTCACATATTAGTGGATTGAAATACATGAGGTGAATCTTCACCACCATGGTACTTCTATTGTGCGAGAGTGACAAAATCCCATTCTATTATGGGCGCCCATATTTGTAGATTATGTACCACCCCTGCAAACTATGGTTTGAGGAGTGGGGACTCTATTTGGATAGATAGAACATGAGTTTATATTCCCTAAGTACTAATGAATAGTATATGGCAGAGAATGCAAACTTTGTTAATAGTAAAGTATGTTATAATAGAGTATGTTCAACAATTCCAATTCTATAGACTCATGGATACATAATGGTTTACTTCACACATAAACCATTGGAAGCTAGGTAGCTTTTGGACATCTAAAGGTATGCTTACATTGAGACTTTACAATGACTTTTGGTAAATAGAATCTAAAATAAGTACAAGATTGTTCTCCAATTGGTGGCCTCCTAACAACACATCACTACCAAAATATATCAACAATGAATGTAAGGAATGCCTTCCTACATTGTAAGGTAAGGAGCTACAAAAGACTTTAGACATCGCTATTAGGCAGTTATTGAAAATCTTTAATCTCATGCAAATCATTTTTAAAGTGTTTAGAAATGTTAGGGCACCCCATGTGTCCACTCTAGTATGTGGACTCAGCAATCTAGACCTAGTCTATGACATTATCACAATGCCATCAATTAAGGTCATCTACACTTAGCATTGTCGAGTGAAGTATCTCCCAACCTGTTATAACAAACATTTGAAAAAATGTTCATCACATGCTTCTTGGAATACCATTATGAAGTGTTCATCTCCAAGACCACTCACCAATTACACTTGTTTGCCTATGTGCAAGCCCTTATTCCATGCACTACAATTTACCAAAACTAGAGTTTCAGGTTCCATTGACTGGCAGAGACTAGAAGAAGATATAGCAAAATGTCTAAGAATCAAGGAACATGAGCTTGCAACAGAAATCATACAATACTACATTGATCACCCCCAATCACAAGGGCGTATCAAGGATGGCAAGCTCAGGAGGGGGGGAGTATTAGCAGGCAAATCCAAGGAGCAAGCCTAGGTTGACAGTGAAGCCAAAGAGAGGGCCAAGGCGTAGGTGCAAGTATGAGCAGGCAAGGTATTTAAAGAAGAAGAGGAGTTCAGTGAAGTGATTCCAAGGTGCTACTAAAATTTTCTAAAACTTTATGTTCAAAAAACAATGATGTTTATCACTATAAGACTTTTTAAATAATAATTTTTGTATTTAAAACTCCTTTTTTTGCAAGGAGGACCCCCTTTCAATTTTCATAATTTTTGGAGCTCATTTGAGCCTTTAAAATATCTTAGGAACCTATTTTTTTAATTAGTCCAAACAATAGATCTTAAATCTCCCAAAATTAGTTAAAAAGCTTTCAAAACGGCTAGAAAGCTCATTTTCGTGGGTGGACTAGTTTGGGATTAGAATTTTAAGACTTGTATGAGTTTAAAGAGCATCTTAAGGAAATTGAAGATTCCATTTCTCCAATCTTTGTTCTACCTTACCTTGTCTGTGCATGTCATTTGTGCTTCTCAATCACCTTGTGCACTCCTCTTGCTCATGATCATCATATCATCCTCACATATTTGTGGATTGAAATACATGAGGTGAATGTTCACCACGTTGGTACTTCTATTGTGCAAGAGTGACAACATCCCATCCTATCATGGTGGCCAATATTTGTAGACTATGTACCATCCCTACAAACTATGGTTTGAGGAGTGGGGATTCTACCTGGATGGATAGAACATGAGTTTATATTCCCTAATGGATAAATAACATAAGACAACACATGATGAATCTCCACACAATATCAGTACTCATTGTAAGTAATACAATGAAGATTAAAAAAAACAAGTACTAATCAATAGTATATGGCACAAAAAGAGATATTTGTTAATAGAAAAGTATGTTACAATAGAGTATGTTCAACAGTTCAGATTCTTGATAGAGATTTAGTATTTTGAGATATTTTTCTTTTGCTGCAAGGTCTACACACTCATGGATATAAAATGGTTTACCTTCACATATAAATCATTGGAAGCTAGGTAGATTTTCATACATCTAAATGTATGCTTACATTGAGACTTTCTAATGAGTTTTTGTAAATAGAATCTAAAATAAGTACAAAATGGTTCTGCAACTAGTGGCCTCCTAACAACACATCATTACCAAAATATATCAACAATGAATGTAAGGAATGCCTTCCTACACTATGAGGTAAGGAACTACAAAAGATACTAAGCATCGCTTTCAGTCAATGCAAATCATTTTTAAAGTGTTTAGAAATGTTAGGGCACCCCATGTGTCCAATCTAGTCGGTGAACTCGGCAATCTAGACCTAGTCTATGACATTATCACAATGCATTCCATTGACGTCATCTACACCTAGCATTGTGGAGTGAAGTATCTCCCAACTTGTTATAAACAAACATTTGAAGAAATGTTCACCACATGCTTATGGGAATACCATTCTGAGGTGTTCATCTGCAAGAGCACTTACTAGCTACACTTGGTTGCTTGTGAGCAAGACCTTTATCCCATGTACTAAAGTTTACCAAAACTAGAGGTTCAGGGGCCATTGATTGGCAGATGCTAGAGGAAGATATAGCACAATGTCTAAGAATTAAGGGACATGAGCTTGCAACAGAAATCATACAATACTACATTGATCACCCCACATCACAAGGGTATATGAAGGTTGATAGACTCGAGAGGTGGGAGGAAGCATTAGCAGACAAAGCCAAGGAGCAAACCTAAGTTGATAGTGAATCCAAATAGAGGGCCAAGGCATAGGTGCAAGTATAAGTAGGCAAGGTAGATAAAGAAGAAGAGGAGTTCAGTGAAGCGATTCCAAGATGCCTACAAAATTTTCCAAAATCATACGTTCAAAAAACAATGATCTTTATCACTATAAGAGTTTGTAAATAATATTTTTTTTGTATTCACAACTTTATTTTTTGGAAGCTAAGGAGTGCAAGGAGAACCCCCATTTCAATTTTCATAATTTTTGGAGCTCATTTGAGCCTTTAAAATAGCGTAGGAACCTATTTTTTAACTAGGTCGAACAATAGATATTAATTCTCCGAAAATTAGTCAAAAAATTATAAAAAGAGCTAGAGACCTTATTTTTGGGGCTTGGCTATTTTGGGATTAGACTTTTTGGGACTTGTATGAGTTTTAAGAGCATCTTAAGGAAATAGAAGATTCCATTTCTCCAATCTTTGTTCTACCTTGTGTGTGCATGCGTGTGTATGTGTGTGCATGTCATTTGTGCTTCTCACTCACTCACTTGTGCACTCCTTTTGCTCATGATCATCATAGCATCCTCACATATGCGTGGATTGAAATACATGAGGTGAATCTTCACCACGGCGGTACTTCTATTGTGCGAGAGTGACAACATCCCATCCTATCATGGTCGCCAATATTTGTAGACTATGTACCATCCCTGCAAACTATGGGTTGAGGAGTGGGGAATCTATTTGGATAGATAGAGCATGAGTTTATATTCCTTAAGCGATAAATAACATAGTGCATGATGAATCTCTACACAATATCAATACTCATTGTAAGTAATAAAATCAAGATTAAAAATAACAAGTACTAGTGAATAGTATATGGCATAGAAAGCAATCTTTGTTAATAGAAAAGTATGTTACAATAGAGTATGTTCAACAATTCTGATTCTTGATAGAGATTTAGTATGTCTAGATATCTTTCTTTTGCTAGAAGGTCTAAAGATTCATGGATATAAAATGGTATACCTTCACACATAGACCATTGGAAGCTAGGTAGCTTTTCTGACATCTAAAGGTATGCTTACATTGAGGCTTTACAATGATTTTTTATAAATATAATCTAAAATAAGTAGAAGATTGTTCTGCAACTGGTGGGCTCCTTAGAGCACACTACTACCAAAATATATCAACAATGAATGTAAGGAATGCCTTCTTACACTGTGACGTACAGGAAGAAGCATATATGGACCAAACACTTGAATATGAAGACGCAAAGCACCCAAGGTATGTCTACATAACTAAAGAAAGCTTTCTCTCAAACAAAATCCTTGTGCAGGACACGCAAGAATTAAAAGCTAGTGGAATTTTATCACATTATGTAGATCACTCATCATATGTAAGAAAGAGTGATGATGGGATTATTTTTTATGCCATTTATTGTGATGATTTAATCATTGCTGGCAATAATGAATATGAATTATGGGTTTTTAAGAATCTTCTGAGGCAAGAGTTTGATTTGAAAGAGCAAGGGGTGCTATGTGACTTTTTGGGAACAAAAGTTATACATAGAGAAACAAGTATATGACTGCCACAAAACCAATATCCATTGAATGTGCTACAAACGTGTGGTATGGACGATTGCAAGCTTATTTTAATGCAACTCAATCAAAAGGTTAAATCATGTGTTAATGCAAGCGAATTTTTGGAGAATGCATTGTTCTATAGTGTTGATCTTTGTATGCAAATATTGGTGTGTATTAGGTTAGTAGTGTTTTAGATAGAATATGTGTAGGTGGTTTTATGTTCTCATTCAAGAATACTTCCATCATATTAAGCAACTCAGCATTGCTTTATCTAGTACAAAGCTGAGTATAGAGGTGTTACAATGAAGCATGTGGGGTTGCATAGCCTGAGATACTACTTGTAGGATTGGAAGGAGATTTATGGAAGTCATTTGTAATGTATAACGACAATCTTAGCAACATAAATTTTGCATGGAAGCCTATTCTCTGCCAAGATAACACATAACGAGGTGCATGATCATTTTGTTCGGGAGAAGACTTTGGTAGATGGTACTGATCTTGTTTATGTGAATATAGGAGAACGTGTTATTGATATTTTTACAAGCATTTGGAGGAGAGAACCTCAAAAGATCTAGGATGATGCTAAGAATATGAGAAAAATGTCAAGCTTGAGAGGGAGTGTTGAATTATCAAGCTCAACACATGATGATATTTTCCTACATGGCATTTTGGTGGTTATGCGGATATGATATAGCAACATCCTCATTGGGCTTGACCAACACATCTTACATGCAAAGAGTGATGGCATGCTTATCTTTCCAACCCATTCACAATAAAGCTAGAGATTTGCATAAGAATAGTGGACTAGAAGAGTAAGTGGAATACATTCTCTTTCTCTTTCACCAAAAATTCTTTAAAGTAAAAGATACCTCATTTTCCTAAGCAAGATCATTGAGACTTGCCAAAAAACTTGATCTATGCAAAGATACTAGTTTCACATGGAAGAAAAAGACATATTATATGATGAAAATAATAATCTCCCATGAATACAAAATTAATGATTACAAATGAAAAAAAAATCCCCATCCACAACGTTCCCCTCACATTAAACATTGCCTCAAAGACTAGAGTTTAGTCCTCATTGGATGCAATATATGGGTCCATAACCTTACAATACATGTTTCTGTGAGATTGGGATTCTTTTATAAATTTTGAGGCCTTTTAGCATCCCTTGCTAAACTTCTTGGAATCTTGATGATCAAATCAAAGTGCTTACCTGGAAAAGTGGTGCACAAGTGGTACACAAGGGACCAAGGACATGGGTGTACATGTAGTGCACAAATAGTTTGTTCACAATGATCTTGTAAGAGAAGTTAAATGTAGGTTGCAAAAAAGTCTTTTTGAACGTTTTTTAAGGCTTTAAAAGTGTTATGGAAGGTCCATGTGAACCCTCCCTTATGCACATATTCTTACTAGTGTGATGTTGTGGGGATTGGAGATGTGGTTGTGCAGTATTGATGGTTCAAAAAGTACTATGCATAATGTACACCATGTCCCTCAGTTATCACATAGTTTGATGTCACTTGGTCAACTTGATGACCTTGGTTACAAGTTGGTCTTCTATGCTCAGTCCTTTCGCATATCAAAGGGCAATATGGTTAGTAAAAAAGGAAGCAAAGTTGGCTCACTTTATCCTTTATTTGTATCACAGAAAGAACACTTGTTAGTTGTTACTGAATAGCCTATGGCTTGTATTTGGCATGGTCGTTTGGGCCATATATCTCATAGTGGAATGGAAAATCTTTCTCGTTTTGGCTACTTACCTGTGTTATCTTTCTCCAATTTTTCATTTTGTGAGCATTGTCAATATGGAAAGCAAACTAGAAATGTGCATAGAACTCACATTGACTCTTCACTTCAACCTTTAGATCTCGTTCATACAGATGTGTGTGGTCCTATGTCGACTAGGTCCTTAGGTGGTTCTCTTTACTTTGTCACTTTCATAGATGATGCTACTAGAAAAGTTTGGGTATATCCTATCAAATTTAAGGATGAGGTATTCCCTACTTTCAAAAAATGGCTTGCTTCAGTTGAGACTGAAAAAGGAACTAAGCTTAAGGCTTTACATTCAGATAATGGGGTTGAGTATACCTCAAACGAATTCAGCCTTTTTTGTGAATCTAGAGGGATTCGTAGAGAGTTTATAGCCCCTTATACCCCAGTACAGAATGGTGTAGCTGAGAGGATGAATAGAACTATTCAAGATAGAGTAGTCTCTATGTTGCATCATGCAAACCTCTCACAAGGTTTTTGGGCAGAAGCAGTATTGACTGCAGTTCATGTGATTAACCTTTCACCGAGTACTGCCAAAGGTTTGAAAGTGGCATAAGAGTTATGGACAGGGAAGCCACCATATTATGATCATCTTTGAGTTTTTGGGTGTCAAGCATATGTTCATATACCAAAGAATCTTAGACAAAAGTTGGACCATAAGTCAAAGAAATGCATTTTTCTTGGATATGGTCGAGAAGGATAATTTGGATATCGCTTATGGGATCCTGAAACACGGTCAGTGATCAGAAGTAGTGATGTCATTTTCAATAAGTCTAAGATGCATAAACAACCCATTAAGGAGGTTGAAGTGAGAAGAGTGATGTTTGAGGATACTAGTCCTCTGGTTAGCATGCATAAAAATGTTGCACATAGGGATGTTCAAGAGAATGTACATTCAGATCAGTCTGCACATATTCCTGTTTAGCAACCATTGAGACGTTCTACACGTGTCTCACATCCACCTGATAGATATGTTCCAGGTTTAGATTTTGTTATGCTAACAGATGCCGTTGAGCCCTCTTGCTACAAAGAGGCTATGCAAATAGAGGATCATGTCAAGTGGGAGTGTGCCATGAAGAGTGAGTTGGATTCTATTCCCAAGAATGGTACTTGGGATTTGGTACCTTTGCCAAAGGGCAAGAAAACTTTACCATGTAAATGGGTATATAAGTTGAAATTCACATCAGATAGTGCTTCTCCAAAGTATAAAGCACAACTTGTTGCAAAGGGTTTTAAGCAACAACATGGTGTTGATTTTGAGGAAATCTTCTCTCGACTGGTCAAGATGACTACCCTGTGCATGTTGCTTGGATTCGTTGCAATGGAGCTAGTCCAAATGGATGTGATAACTGCTTTCTTGCATGGAGATCTTACATATGAGATCTATATGGAACAACCAGAGGGTTATGTAGTTCCTGGCAAGGAAAGTCTAGTTTATAAGCTTAAGAAGAGCTTGTATGGACTTAAACAATCCCCTAGACAATGGTGCCAAAAGTTTGATGTTTGTATGAAATTTCAAGGTTATTCTCGAAGCAATGAGGATCATTGTCTCTACACAAAGAGATGCTTAGATGGAAGCTTGATATGCTTGATACTTTATGTCGATGATATGCTGATTGTTGGGAAGTCCTCTTATGATTTGTCAATTCTCAAAAAGAAGTTGAGTCAGAAATTTGATATGAAGGATTTGAGGGATGCCAAACATATTCTTGGCATGCACATTATTCGTGATAGGAGCAAAAGATGCATATACTTGTCCCAAAGTGAGTACATATCCAAAGTACTTCACATGTTCAATATGCAGGGTGGAAAGGCATTGAGTACACCTTTACCCACATATGTGAAATTGAGCAAGGATGATTGCCCCAAATCAGATCAGGAAAAGGAATTCATGACCAAAATTCCCTATCAGTCTGTTGTTGGTAGTCTCATGTATGCTATGGTAGTTACAAGACAAGACATTGCATTTGCAGTGGGAGTTGTGAGCAGATATATGTCTAATCCTGGCAAGCAACATTGGGAAGTGGTCAAGATGATTTTAAGATATCTGAGTGGCACTAAGGACAAGTGTTTATGCTTAGGTAGAGGGAAAGCATCCATTATTGGTTACATAGATTCTGACTATGCTGGTTGTGTAGACAATCGTAAGTCTACATCAGGGTACATTTTTCATTTTGTTGGAGGTGCTATCTCTTGGAGATCTCGTCTTCAAGAATGTACAGTTGTTTCCACCACAGAAGCAGAGTATGTTGCAGCAAGTGAGGCATGTAAGGAAGCGTTGTGGCTTTCTCGTCTAAATTGTGATATGGGTTTACCTCAGCATGTACCTCGTTTGCTCAATGATAGTCAGAGTGCCATTGCTTTGGCTAAGAATCCGGTCTATCATGCAAAGACCAAGCACATTGAGGTATCATTTCATTCGATATTGCTTAGCCATTGAGCTCATTATTCTTGAGAAGGTTCACACTCGAGATAATGTTGCAAATGCTTTGACTAAAGCTCTACCATAGGATAGCTTTCGACACTATTGTCACTTGATGGGGGTTACTTGATTCATGATCTTACACAGTCACTTGTATACTGTGTAACATGCCCATCAAGTGGGAGGTATAGTTTGTATACTTACACTCAGGTATTCTTTATCATTCTTTGTTTTTCTCCCATAGTTACTTTGGCCATATTGGCCTTTAGTGGGAGATTGTTATCATTAGTGTCCATGTGAAAGGCCAAATGGCCACTAGACACTTCTTTGTATATGTTCTCTAATAAAACATATAGTGGCCTGGTTAGTCACAGACTATAAGTTTGACCGCATTTGTAAGACCTAAGAAGTCTATCTTCGTGCTCCCCGTGTATTGTGTTTTTTTGTGTATTCTGAAGTCTCTGTGCGGAGTACCATGTGCGGCCTTAGGAGCTTGATTTTCTACTCCGAGGATATCGTCATGGAGAGCACGAGAAGCAAAGCGCACTGTGGTGCATCGCCATCAAAATACTTAAGTACCTACATGCTGTATGACTATTGTTCCTAGCATCTGTGCACTTGCAGCTCATCATGGTTGGAATGTACATCAATTGGACATTCAAACTGCATTTCTAAATGATGACTTTCATGACGAAGTGCATGTTTTTCAGCCCCGTGGCTTTGTGTATAAAGGGCATGAAAACGAGGTGTGCAGGTTAAAGAAGGCATTATATGGTTTAAAGCAAGCACCACATGCTTGGTATGAAAAGATACATGCCTATCTAATTGCACATGGTTTTGAGAACAGTCCAACTGAGAGCATCTTATATGTTAAGCATGCTAATGATGTTATTCTGATCATTCTAGTGTATGTTGATGACATGTTGCTCACTCGTCCTCATGAGAAGCATATTGCTGATTTTAAGGCTGATTTGCATGCCCCATTTGAGATGTCTGATTTGGGGCATTTGCATCATTATTTGGGCATTCAATTTATGCATGATGATGGTGGAATGGCTTTGTGTCAAACGAAATATACTGACACATTATTGCAGCATTTTGGCCTTGAAGACTGTAAGCCTATTGCCACTCCTATGTAGACAGGTTTATGATTGAGTCTTCATGATGGTGGAGATGCATATGACGTTGTTCTCTATCAGTAGGTTGTTGGATGCCTGATTTACTTATGCATTACTTAGCCAGATATTCAATTTGTTATCTCATAGATGAGCAGGTTTATGCATTGCCCAAGAGTTAAGCATTGGAAAGTGATTAAGTGCATCTTTTGCTACTTGAGTGGTACCAGACTACTTGGATTGTTTTATCCCAAGGGGGGATTACTAATGCCATATTCGCATGCTTTTTCAGACAACGATTGGGTTGGTCGCTATGACACTCATGTGTCCACTAGTGGTTTTCCCTTCATGCTTGGTAGCTCATGCATATCTTGGTTGAGCAAGAAGCAGCCTAGTGTGGCCACTTCTAGTTGTGAGGTTGAGTATAGGGAAGCTTTCACAGCAATTATTGAGCGTGTGTGGCTCAAACACCTTATGGCTGATTTGGGTGTTGGTCTGTCTTATGCCACCACCACCTTCACTGACAGTCAAAGCACATTGGCAGTTGCGAGGAACCTTGTGTTCCTCTGCTGGGGAGATCAACTTGGCATATGTGCCCATGCAGGAGAACATTGTAGACCTTTTCACGACGGCTCTGCCTAGGGAGAAGTTTGAAGCTTTCCGCAAAGCTTTGGGCTTACTTCCTTTTGTGGAGTGATTTCCACATAGCTTGGCACTTCTTTATACATGAGTGCAAGCTCCATGTTCATGGCATCACTCCTAGGGGGGATTTGTTGATATATTTAGGTAGTGATGTGTGTGAACACTCTAGGACCACTGGGGCACTTTTTTCCCTCTTTAAGAGGTTTTTTCCCCTGGCTTGTATATATGGCTATTGCCCTAATGGGCTACTTATCTTTGTACATTCTAATGGTAATACATTCAACATTATGTGTTGTGCTCCAAGCTTCTTCTTCTTCCTTGTGTTCTTTGCGTGCTTTTGCAGATGTCTAACTCCAACAAAGTGATTCCAAGGTGCTTTCAAAATTTTGCGAAATCATACGTTAAAAACAATGATCTTTATCACTATAAGACTTTGTAAATAATATTTTTTGTATTTAAAACACCATTTTGTGCAATCTGAGGAGTGCAAGGAGAACCCTGGCTTTCAATTTTTTTCATAATTTTTGGAGCTCATTTGAGCCTTTGAAATAGCTTAGGAACCTATTTTTTAACTATGTCAAACACTAGATCTCAAATATCCCAAAATTAGTCAAAAAACTATAAAAAGATCTAGGGAGCTCATTTTTGGGGGTTGCATAGTTTGTGATTATACTTTTTGAGACTTAAATGAGTTTTATGAGCATCTAAATAAATAGAAGATTCCATTTCTCCAATCTTTGTTCTACCTTGTGTGTGCATGTGTGGGTATGTGTGTGGATGTCATTTGTGCTTCTCACTCACTCACTTGTGCACTCCTCTTGCTCATGATCATCATATCATCCTCACATATCCATGGATTGAAGTTTATGAAGTGAATCTTCACCACGGTGGTACTTCTATTGTGCAAGAGTGACAACATCCCATCCTATAGTGGTCGCAAATATCTATAGACTATGTACCATCCCTCCAAACTATGGTTTTAGGAGTGGGGATTCTATTTGGATAGATAAAACATGAGTTTATATTCCCTAAGCAACAAATAACATAGTGCAACACATGATGAATCTCCACACAATATCAATACTCTTTGTGAGTAATAAAATCAAGATTAAAATAAAACAAGTACTAATGAATAGTATTTGGCACAAAAATTAATATTTGTTAATAGAAAAGTATGTTAAAATAGAGTATGCTGAGCAATTTTGATCCTTGATAAACAATTAGCATTTTGAGATATCTTTCTTTTGTTGGAAGGTCTAGAGTCTCATGGATATAAAATGGTTTACCTTCACACATAAACCATTGGAAGCTAGGTAGCTTTTCGGACATCTAAATGTATGCATATATTGAGACTTTACAATAATTTTTGGTAAATAGAATCTAAAATAAGTACAAAATTCTTCTCCAAGCGGTGGCCTCCTAACAACACATCACTACCAAAATATAGCAAGAATGAATGTAAGGAACGCCTTCCTACACTATGAGCTAAGGAACAACAAAATATACTATACATCACTGTCAGAGAATTATCAAAAATCTTTGATCTCATGAAAATCATTTTTAAAGTGTTTAGAAATGTTAGGGCACCCCATGTGTCCACTCTAGTTTGTGAACTCAACAATCTAGATCTAGTATATAACATTATCACAATGCCGTCCATTAAGGTCATCTACACCTAGCATTGTCGAGTGAAGTATCTCCCAATCTGTTATAAACAAACATTTGAAGAAATGTTCATCACATGCTTTTGGGAATACCACTCTGAAGTGATCATCTCCAAAACCACTCACCAGTTACACTTGTTTGTTTGTGAGCAAGCCCTTTATTTCGTGCACTATAGTTTACCAAAACCAGTTGTTTAGGTGCCATTCATTGGTAGAGACTAGAAGAAGATATAGCACAATGTCTAAGAGAGGGGTCGGAATTTATTTGGATAGATAGAACATGCTTTATATTCCCTAAGCGATAAATAATATAGTACAACACATGATGAATCTCCACACAATATCAATACTCATTGTAAGTAATACAATCAAGATTAAAAAAAACAAGTATTAATGAGTAGTATATGGCACATAAAGCAATCTTTGTTAATAGAAAAGTATGTTAAAATAGAGTATGTTCAACAATTCCGATTCTTGATACAGATTTAGTATTTCAAGATATCTTTCTTTTGCTAGAAGGTCTACAGACTCATGGATATAAAATGGTTTACCTTCACACATAAACCCTTGGAAGCTACGTAGCTTTTTGGACATATAGAGGTATGCTTACATTGAGACTTTGCAATGATTTTTGGTAAATAGAATCTAAAATAAGTACAAAATTGTTCTGCAATAGGTGGCCTCCTAATAATACATCACTACCAAAATATATCTACAATGAATGTAAGGAATGCCATCCTACGCTGTGAGGTAAGGAACTACAAAAGATACTAGACATCGTTGTCAAGCAATTATTGAAAATCTTTGATCTCATGCAAATCATTTTTAAAGTGTTTAGAAATGTTAAGGCACCCCATGTTGTTGATATATTTTGGTAGTGATGTGTGCAAACACACTACGACTGTCGGGCCACGTTTTTCCCTCTTTAGGAGGTTTTTTCCCCGTCTTATATATATATGCCTATAGCCCTAATCATTGTACATTCATAGTGGTAATACATTCAGTATTTGTTGTGCTCCAAGCTTCTTCTTCTTCCTTGTGTTGTTGGCGTGCTTCCATAGACCTTGAACAATTGGTATCAGAGAAGGTCGCGGCTTCATCTTGGGCATAATCGACGCTCCTCCAATCGTAGTCTCAAAATCGCACGAAATTTGGTCTGTATACTCAGGGTGATTAGGAGATCAAAACAGCTTCACTTCATGGTGCCGAAATCGTGATCTGAGTTCGTTGGGCCTCCGAATGCACTATCACAATGCTTGTGCACGCTATTTTATCTTTTTGTGCCAAAGATATATACAGGTTTTAGTTTGCCAATATAAGCATCTCAAAGTCTACTACGGGTTTAATAGAACTTGTCAAGGTAGTTCTGTTCAACTTTTTTAGATACAATCATTTTTTTGCATCAGGGTATTTTAGTTAATGACCATGGTTGAAAGTAGTGATGTATTATGTATGTTGGATGTTGAGGATAAGTTGGACGGTACCAATTACCCATTGTGGGCTTATATGATGCGACATGTATGGGTTGCAAAAGGACTGTGGAACATTGTGCAGGGTGTTGAAAAATATCCTATTACACCTACAAATACAAGTATTGAAGCTGATGCAGATGGCATTGAAGATGCTGATATTCTTCAGATTTGTGTTCGTGCTACAGTTTCTACTGCACCTACTACAAAGCAAAGTTGTTCGGATGGTAGAGATGCTCAAGCACATGCATTGATAGCCTTGTCTGTCAGATGTGCCATTATTCCTCACATTCGCTCTTGCAGAACTACGAAGGATGCTTGGGATACACTTACCACATTGTACCAGGCTAGGAATGAGGCTCGTGTTGCTTACCTCCAAAAGATAGTTGGAGAGTGAGCATATGAATGAAGGTGATTCTATGGACACTTTTCTAACAAAGATCAAAGACTTGAAGGAACAATTGATTTCTATTGATGAAGTTATATGAGATAGCTTACTTGTGCAGACGGTTCTGAATGGTCTTCCTAATTCATATCAGAGTTTTGCTTCTACTCTTCATTTGATGATGAAAGGCAATCCAAATGTCTTATCATTTGAGGAGTTAGTTTTTGTGATGTTGCAAGAAGATCAGTCTAGGAAGAACAGGTCCATTATGTGTGTTGCAAATCAAGCTTTCCTCGCTAGTCACAAGGGCAAAGGTAAATGGAGCTAATCTATTAGTAAGCAGAAATTTGCAAATGTTGCACATTCAAAGAAGGAAGACAAAGATGAGAAGAAATCAAAAAAGCAGAAATTATTTTGTAAGTATTGTAAAGGAAACAATCATGTCATAAAGAACTGTCCAAAACTCGCTCCAAAAGAGGCAAAGAAAAAAGACGCTGGAATGTTTGTTGGAGAGGCCTCTACACCAAAAACAGAGTGTGCTAATCTTGTGCAGAATGAAGAATGGGTGTTTACTACTGTTTGCAGTTTTGACCCATCTTCTCTTGAATGGTGTATGTCTACAATAGATTAAGATGTTTGGTACTTTGATAGTGGGGCAACCAAACATATTACCTTGCAACATAGTTTCTTCACTTCACTCGAGCCTACCCCTATAGGGAATACTATCACATGCACCAACAACTCCTCTTATCCTGTCATGGGAGTTGGTAAGATCATTTTGACTACTGTTGATGGTAGTTCTTTCACTTTTTTCATATGCTCTATTTATGCCAGGGATCAAGAAAAATCTGTTATTCATTTCTGTATTAGCCAAGATTTTCTTGGTTGCAAAATTTATTGATTATAGATGTACAATTCATGATCTATCAAATGGCCACATGATTATTGCTTTTGGTATTTTATGTTATGGGCTTTATAAGCTCATAGACTATGAAAAAATTGTTGATGATTCAACATGTGGAGTACATGATTCTCAGGCTATGTCAGATGCAAAGCTTTGGCATGCATGCTTTGGTCATCTGAATTTTTCTAGTTTGCTATGCCTGTAGAAATTTGAAATGGTGGCCTCTTTGTCCAAACTTGAGGCACCCGAAAAATGTTTGTGAAGGTTGTATTTTGGGCAAAATGCAGCATTTCTCCTTTCCAAAAGATGGTTCAGTTTGAGCTACTCAAAAATTTTAGGTTGTTCATAGTGATGTCTCTCGTCCTATGTAGACACCCTCTTTTGGAAACTATCTTTACTTCATGACTTTCTTTGATGATTTTTCCAGGCATAAATGGGTATATCCATTGAAAGCAAAGTCCAAAGTGTTCATGTGCTTCAAACAGTTTTTGGTTTTGGCTGAAAAATCTATCAGCATGTAAAATGAGCACCCTTCGTTAGTATCGAGGGTCTTCTGACTTTAATGCATTTCTGGCTGAACGTGCGATAAAACGTCAGTGTACAGTGCCATATACACCTCAATAGAATGGAGTTGATGAACGAAAGAATAGGTCACTCATGGAGACGGCGAGGTGTATGGTCAAGAGTCAGGCTTTACCACATAGTTTTTGGCTTGAGGCTATTATGTGTGTAGCATATGTACTTAACAAGTGTCCCACTAAAGCACTACAATCTATCACTCCATATGAGGCTTGGCATGGTCACAAGCCATCTGTTGCTCATCTGCAGGTGTTTGGTTGTCTTGCATATGGATTAGTGCCTGAACAACATCGTAGGAAATTGGATGATAAAGCAGTAAAATGTATTTTTGTTGGATACAGTTCTAAAAGCAAAGGCTATCATCTATATCATCCATAGACTAAACATATTTTGGTTAGTTGTGATGTTGTTTTTGTGAAAGATGCTATTTAGCCTTTACTTTCATGTACGAAGGAGACATCTATTAGCTCCAAAGACATGTATGGTACTTTGTTGCCTCTTTTTATAGGTGGAAAGTCTAGTGCAGGTCCTAATGAGGCAACTTCTTAGCCTTTACAGGTTTCATGTGATGATGCAGATCACTCTATTTCTAATGCAGATTTACATGATGCACTTTTTTATGAGAGAGCTAATATTGAGGAGGCAAAAACTATGCCAAAATGGTTGGTGCAGACTTTGTGTGATAGCAAGTAAATGTACCTCTATCATATAGTACTCATTTAGGCT
Source organism: Ceratopteris richardii (assembly GCA_020310875.1). NCBI lineage: Eukaryota > Viridiplantae > Streptophyta > Polypodiopsida > Polypodiales > Pteridaceae > Ceratopteris > Ceratopteris richardii. The sequence continues at coordinate 139,297,539 of CM035416.1, forward strand.
CTCATAGTGCCTCTTTTGCATCAGATTGCTATGTTATGGCTGCCTCTAGTCTTTGTGATGAGACTAAGCCTATTTCGTTTAATGATGCACAAAATTTGGAACATTGGATGGCTGCAATGCAATCTGAATATGATGCTATAATGAAAAATGGTACGTAATCTTTATGTGACTTGCTTGCTAGCAAAAAGGCCATTCGCACTAAGTGTGTATACAAGCTGAAGCATAAACCTAATGGAACAATTGATAGGTATAAGGCTAGGCTTGTTGCAAAGGGCTATGCGCAGGAAAGAGGCATTCATTTTGATGAGACCTTTGCACCTACATGCCGAATGACTACTATTCATAGCATCTGTGCACTTGCAACTCATCATGTTTGGAATGTACATCAATTGGACATTAAAATAGCATTTCAGAATGGTGACTTACATGAAGAAGTATATGTTTTTTAGCCTCGTGGCTTTGTGCAAAAAGGGCATGAAAACCAGGTGTCCAGGTGAAAGAAGGCATTACATGGTTTAAAGCAAGCACCACGTGCTTGGTATGAAAAGATACATGCCTATCTGATCACTGATCTCACATGGTTTTGAGAATAGTCCAACTGAAAGCACCTTATATGTTAAGCGTGCATGATGTGCTTCTGATCATTGTTGTGTATGTTGATGACATGCTGCTCATTGGTCTTCATGAGAAGCATATTGCTCATTTGTTAGGTCGCCGGAATTGGATTGTATTTTTCATATATCGCACACACCGAAAAGGCGTAGCGAATAGATGTAACTTTTACCCATTTATGAAAAGGCATTATGGTGATTCTTCGGCAAGGAGAGACGGGTTCGCCAGACTGGCTATCTGGGCAACCGTGCTGAGAAGATCGTGTGATTTACGGAATTCCTGAGTATTGTATTATGTTCGTTGAATTGCAGTATTAAGTATTAACACAGTAATGTTACATTCACATTAATAAGTCTGTGCGACTGTGTGATTATTAACTCCCGCGATAAGTTTACTGTGTAAAGATAATCGTAATAAAAAAATAGTAACTGTGTAGCAAAAGTTGTTGCCTTGAAAGTATAGTTACTGTTTAGTTGAATAGTTAATTTGGGAAAATTAAATAAAGGGCCTCTGCACTGTCAGACCCCTAACCATCCCCAAGAACCTGAAACGAGATTAAAAGCAACTTGGCAGAAGTGCTTTTAACACTGGCACCGTCTGTGGGAAGATGAAAACAGATTGGGAATAATCAGTAAGGGAAGAGCAGTATGCAAGGCAAGCAGTGGAGAATAGTAACCGCTAGTTGACGTTCTTACAGAGGTTTCGTTTGAAGAAGAACCCTGCAGAAATCTTTGACTATCTGCAGAACAATCGACAGAAACCAAACCAGAGTGTCCAGGAGTATGCGACACTGTTTAGAACTCACTTAAGGCAGCTACCTCCGGCACATGCCAATCTGCCAGATGATGTCATAACACAATGGTTCATTAACGGACTGAACCCACAGTTGAGACAAATCATGATCATTCGTTGTGTGGGCGGAATGACATTGGACGTTGTCATTGCGATGGCCTTACAGTTGGAGCACAAAGTTGGAGGTTTTACGGATGACCTAGAATGGTTGAAAGCAAGTAAGAATGTAGCTGGTGATCCGTCCAAACAGGTGTATTGTACTAAGTGCAAGAATCCAGGTCACACCAGTTCTACATGTGCCCTCAACCAGATGTATTGTGCCATCTGTAACACAATAGGACACTCAACAAAAACCTGTGCATATAATGCAAAGGTGCAGGGTAGAGCGGCCGTAAGCGCTACAATACAGGAACCAGGTCAGCCAGCCATCCATTACATGCCACCACAATTGCGACCCAACCAGCAGCAGGGATATAAGAACTATCGAGGACTGCGAAGTAACAATTTTAATCAAAATCGATGGCAGGCAGGTATGTCGGCCGAAGGTACTTCCCTCCCACCCCCTCGGTGCCATTTTTGTGGCGAGGTTGGCCATATCCGTAGATTTTGCAAGGAAGCAGCAAAGTACGACAAAAGGAAGAAGGAACGCCAAAATCCGATGACTAACATGGTTTATATTTTCCCAGTTGAATCACAAGCAGCCATAGTTCAGACAAGATCAGGTAAACAGTTGCAACCAGCAGCTGAAGTTTTCGAGCCTGGAATTCGTGAGCAGCATCGGACGTTTTCAAGATCGAATGAACAGAATCTTGCCCCAACAACATTAGAATCACCACTAGAATTGGTGATAATCACAGCCCAAACAGATCAAGTATGGGACGTCCTATCTAAGGCTTCAATCACACTCCCTTTGGGACAGTTGCTCGCCTTAGTTCTAGGAGTAAGACAGCAATTCCAATAGTAGGTTAGTCCCGGACCTTCAGGTAGTCCGGCAACTGCGACCATACAACCGGAGATGGATTCTACGGTGGATCATTCAGTCCCATTGATCACTGTCTGGTATAAAAACCAGAAGATTACCCAAGTTTTAATTGATGGCAGGTCCGGTGTGAATATTGCAAGAGCCGCACTCTGCAAGAAATTGGGTTGGACCCAAATTGAACCCGTACAATTTTTTGTGTGAATGGTAGACCAATCACGAGTCCATCCGGTGCGCTTAGTACGTAACATCCCGATAACCCTGTAGGGAACTACATTTAATATGACTTTTGTAGTCCTGGAGTTACCTGAATCTAGCCTCGACTACAACTTACTTTTTGGTCGACCATGGCTCAAGCAAGCCAAAGTTGTGCAGGATTGGTCAGCTCAAGAGTTAATTTTTAAGAACAATCACCGGAAATATGTAGTTGCACTAGATGCTATGCAACCCTGTGATCTACACGCATGGCCATATGTAGCAGAGCTAGTCCATATGTTGGATGGGCTATCTGATGATGAGGAAGAGGCTTTCCTCAAGACCAATAAGGATATGATCCCATTAGGTACTGTGGATTTACAGTCGGTAGCAGACAATTGGAGTTCGACAGCTTGTATGGTTGTATGAATGACCAGAGAAGCAGAAGCCGATGATGGCCTAGCAATGGATGAAGAAACCTTACAACAACTCTTTCACCCAGCTGATGATTTGGTGAAACCTTGCCAATTTTATGTACCGGAGGATCAATTAGTAACGTACAATTTGGGTGACACGGTCAACCCAAGACCAGTAAAAATTAGGGCAAGATTAGCAATGAAATTCCAAGATGATTTGGTACAACTTCTGCGTGAATTCTCAGATGTTTTCGCTTGGGATTATAGAGACATGAAAGGTCTTGACCCATGGATTTATCAACATCGGGTAGTGCTCAAACCGGATGCGAGCCCAATCAAACAATCTAGTTACAGAATGAATCCTAATTATGCGGCACAGGTGAAAGCTGAACTTGATCGTTTATTGAAGGTGGGATTTATTGTACCAATTGAGCATGCTGAGTGGATCTCTCCAATAGTGATCGTCCCAAAGAAAAATAAACAGTTGCGTATCTGTGTCGACTACCAGAAACTCAATGCCGCCATTGTACCGGAATGTTCCCTCTCCCCTTTCTAGATACAGTGCTCGACAAGGTAGCAGGTCACGAAATGTATTCTTTTCTAGATGGCTACAGTGGATATAATCAAGTGAGGATGGCAGAACAGGATATACCGAAGACAGCATTCATCACTAATTGGGGTGTCTATGCTTGCACCGTAATGTGGTTTGGTTTACGGAATGCCCCGAATACATTTCAAAGATGTATGCAGGAAGTCTTTTCACCTTACTTGACTACGTTTATGCAAGTATATTTGGATGATTTTTCCTTATTTGGTGCCACTTCGGCGCACCTGTATCATTTACGGTGCTGTTTTGAAAAATGTCGAGAGTATCGGTTATATTTGAATCCTACCAAATCAATTTTTGCGGTCTCCTGTGGCAAACTGCTTGGTCATATCATTTCTAAACAAGGAATACAGGTAGATCTGGATAAAGTAGCAGCCGTGTTGGAGGCACCAGCCCAAAGACACCGAAAGAAGTTATGCGCTTTCTTGGCCAAATTCGGTGGCATGGCAGACATTTACGGTGGTTAGCTCATTTAGCGACACCACTTAATCTGCTTATGACCAGCACTCTGTGGAAGTACGAATGGACTCAGGAGTGCCAAAGTGCCTTTGATTGGTTGAAGGTCTTATTGATGCAGGCCCCGATCCTGCAACCACCTGATTGGGAACGATCGTTCCATGTCTTCGTGGATGCGTCAGATATTGCGATTGGTAGTGTCCTCATGCAACAAATTGACAAATGGTCTCGGCCTGTGTACTATGCGAGCCACCGATTAACTCCTGCGGAGAGAAATTACTCTGTGATAGAACGAGAATGTCTATTTTTGGTATACTCTGTTAAGAAATTTCGGCATTACTTGTTGGGCCATAAATTTACTTTCCATGTGGATCATGCTGCACTGGTGTACTTGGTTCGGCAGCAGCATTTAGGTGGTAGATTGGCAAGATGGGTTTTACTATTACAAGAGTTTGATTATGAAGTTATTCATCGACCCGGCACAGCGCATGTCTTGGCGGATTTCCTATCTCAACTGGATTCCGGTGAGTCTCCGGTAGGTGTTGATGATACTACACCGGCGATTTACGTCACCGAGATAACTCCTGAAGAATCTGCAAAACTTCTTGTGGCTCCTACATACTATAATACGTTAATGACTTTTCTCATTGACGGTTGTCTCCCTCCTAATGCTCCCGTTGCAGTCTACAGTCGACAATTCCGGTTGATTGTGGGTCAACTGTATTACATAGATCATACTGGTGTTTTACTTAGATGCATTCCTCCACAGGATGCGGGATCAGTTATTGCCATGGTTCATTCATTACCCTATGGAGGACACTTCGCAACTGATCTTACTCACCGGAAAATTCTGCAAAGTGGGCTATGGTGGCCTACAATGTACAGAGATGTGGTTCAGTTTGTGAAGCAGTGTGATGTCTGTCAACGGTCTGGACAGCCCTTGTAGCGACACTTCGTTCCCCTGCAACCTGTCTTACCTCTGGAGCCTTTTCAGAAGTGAGGTCTAGATTTTATTGGCCCAATAACATCACCAGCGACACTCACCAACAATCGATACATATTGACTTGTACAAATTATGCCACTAGATGTTTCACACATAAACCATTGGAAGCTAAGTAGCTTTTCGGACATCTAAAGGTATGCTTACATTGAGACTTTAGAATGATTTTAGGTAAATAGAATCTAAAATAAGTACTAAATTGTTCTGCAATTAGTGGCCTCCTAACAACACATCACTACCAAAATATACCAACAATGAATGTAAGGAATGCCTTCCTACACTATGAGGTAAGGAACTACAAAATATACTAGACATCGCTATCAAGCAATTATTGAAACTCTTTGATCTCATGCAAATAGTTTTTATGTGTTTAGAAATGTTAGGTCACCCCATGTGTCCACTTTAGTCTATCAACTCTGCAATCTAGACCTAGTCTATGACATTATCACAATGTCATCCATTAAGATCACCGACACCTAGCATTGTCGGGTGAAGTATCTCCCAACCTGCTAGAAATAAATATTTGAAGAAATGTTCATCACATGCTTATGGAATACCACTTTGAAGTGTTCATCTCCCAGACCACTCACCAGTTACCCTTGTTTGCTTGTGTGCAAGTCCTTTATTCCATGCACTACATTTTACCAATTCCAAAGGTTTATGTGCCATTGATTGGCAGAGACTAGAAGAAGATATAGCAAAATGTCTAAGAATCAAGGAACATGAGCTTGCAACAGAGATCATACAATACTACATTGGTCACCCCACATCACAAGGGTGTATCAAGGATGTCAGACTAAGGGGGGGGAGCATTAGTAGACAAAGCCAAGGAGGAAGCCTACGTTGACAATGAAGCCAAAGAGAGGGCCAAGGCATAGGTGCAACTATGATCAGGCAAGGTAGTTTAAGAAGAAGATGAGTTTAGTGAAATGATTCCAAGGTTCTTCCAAAATTTTCCAAAATGATCCGTTAAAAAAACAATGATCTTTATCATTATAAGACTTTGTAAATAATATTTTTTGTATTTAAAACTCCATTTCATGCAAACTGAGGAGTGCAAGGAACCCCTTTTCAATTGTACTACTTTTTAGAGCTCATTTGAGCCTTTAAAATAGTGTAGGAAATTATTTTTTAACTAGGTCGATCACTACATCTTAAATCTCCCAAAATTAGTTGAAAAACTATAAAAAGAGCTAGAGAACTCATTTTTGGGGGTTGGGTAGTTTGGGATTAGACTTTTTGAGACTTGTATGAGTTTTAAGATCATCTTAAGGAAATATAAGATTCCATTTCTCCAATCTTTGTTCTACCTTCTGCGTGCATGTGTGTGTATGTGTGCACATGTCATTAGTGCTTCTCACTCACTCACTTGTGCACTTCTCTTGCTCATGATCACCATATCATCCTCACATATCTGTGGTTTGAAATACATGAGGTGAATCTTCACCATAGTGGTACTTCTATTGTGCGAGAGTGACAACATCCCATCCTATCATGGTCACCAATATTTGTAGACTATGTACCATCCGTGCAAACTATGGTTTGAGGAGTGGGGATTCTATTTGGATAGATAGAACATGAGTTTATATTCCCTAAATGATGAATAACATAGTGAAACACATGATGATTCTCTACACAATATCAATACTCATTGTGAGAAATACAATCAAGATTTAAAAAAAAAGTACTAATGAATAGTATATGGCATAGAAAGCAATCTTTGTTAATAGAAAAGTATGTTAGAATAAAGTATGTTCAGCACTTCAGATTCGTGATAGAGATTTAGTATTTTGAGATATCTTTCTTTTGTTGGAAGGTATACAAACTCATGTATATAAAATGGTTCACCATCACACATAAATCATTGGAAGCTAGGTAGCTTTTCGGACATCTAAAGGTATGCTTACATTGCGACTTTACAATGATTTTTGGTAAATGAATCTAAAATAAGTACAAAATTGTTCTGCAACTTGTGGCCTCCTAACAACACATCATTACCAAAATATATCAACACTAAATGTAAGGAATGCCTTCCTACACTATGAGGTAAGGAACTGCAAAAGATACTAGGCTTCGCTGTCAAACAATTATTGAAAATCTTTGATCTCATCCAGATAATTTTTAAAGTATTTAGCAATGTTAGGGCACCCCATATGTCCACTCTAATCTGTGAACTCGACAATCTCGATCAAGTCGATGACATTATCACAATGTCATCAATTAAGGTCATCTACACCTAGCATGGTTGAGTGAAGCATCTCCGAACCTATTATAAACAAACATTTAAAGAAATGTTCACCATATGCTTTTGGGAATACCACTCTTAAGTGTTCATCTCCAAGACCATTCAACAGTTACACTTGTTTGCTTGTGAGCAAGCCCTTTATTCCACGCACTATAGTTTACCAAAACCAGAGGTTCAGGCGCCACTGATTGGTAGAGACTAGAAGAAGATATAGCACAATGTCTAAGAATCAAAGAACATGAGCTTGCAAGAGAAATCATATAACACTACATTGATCACCCCACATCACAAGGGTGTATCAAGGTTGACAGACTAGAGAGAGGGGGGAGCATTAGTAGACAAAGCCAAGGAGTAAACCTAGGTTGATAGTGAAGCCAAGGAGAGGGTCAAGGCGTAGGTGCAAGTATGAGCAGGCAAGGTAGTTAAAGAAGAAGAGCAGTTCAGTGAAGCAATTGCAAGGTGCTTCCAAGATTTTCCAAGATCGTACGTTCAAAAAATAATGATTTTTATCACTATAAGACTTTGTAAATAATATTTTTTGTATTTAAAACTCCATTTTGTGCAAGGTGAGGAGTGCACGCAGAACCCCCTTTCAATTTTCATAACTTCTAGAGCTCATTTGAGCCTTTAAAATAGCTTAGGAACCTATTATTTTAACTAGATCGAACACTAGATCTTAAATCTCCCAAACTTAGTCAAAAAAACTATAAAAAGAGATAGAGAGCTCATTTTCAGGGGTTGGCTAGTTTGGGATTAGAGATTTTGAGACTTGTATGACTTTTAAGAGCATCTTAAGGAAATAGAAGATTCCATTTCTCTAGTCTTTGTTCTACCTTGTGTGTGCATGTGCGTGTATGTGTGTGCATGTCATTTGTGCTTCTCACTCACTCACTAGTGCACTCCTCTTGCTCATGGTCATCATATCATCCTCACATATTAGTGGATTGAAATACATGAGGTGAATCTTCACCACCATCGTACTCCTATTGTGCGAGAGTGACAACATCCCATCCTATCATGGGCACCGATATTTGTAGATTATGTACCACCCCTACAAACTATGGTTTGAGTAGTGGGGATTCTATTTGGATAGATAGAACATGAGTTTATATTCCCTATGTACTAATGAATAGTATATGGCACAGAATGCAGTCTTTGTTAATAGAAAAGTATGTTACAATAGAGTATGTTCAACAATTCCGATTCTCGATAAAGATTTAGTATTTGGAGATATCTTTATTTTGTTGAAAGCTCTACAGACTCATGGATACATAATGGTTTACCTTCACACATAAACCATTGGAAGCTAGGTAGCCTTTTGGACATCTAACGGTATGCTTACATTGAGACTTTACAATGATTTTTGGTAAATAGAATCTAAAATAAGTACAAGATTGTTCTACAACCAGTGGCCTCCTAACAACACATTAGTACCAAAATATATCAACAATGAATTTAAGGAATGCCTTCCTACATTGTAAGGTAAGGAGCTGCAAAAGATTTTAGACATCGCTATCAGGCAGTTCTTGAAAATCTTTAATCTCATGCAAATCATTTTTAAAGTGTTTAGAAATGTTAGGGCACCCCATGTGTCCACTCTAGTATGTGGACTCAACAATCTAGACCTAGTCTATAACATTATCACAATGACATCAATTATGGTCATCTACACTTAGCATTGTCGAGTGAAGTATCTCCCAACCTGTTATAAACAAACATTTGAAGAAATGTTCATCACATGCTTCCTGGAATACCATCATGAAGTGTTCATCTCCAAGACCACTCACCAATTACACTTGTTTTCTTGTGAGCAAGCCCTTATTCCATGCACTACAATTTACCAAAACCAGAGGTTCAAGTCCCATTGATTGGCAGAGACTAGAAGAAGATATAGCAGAATGTCTAAGAATCAAGGAACATGAGCTTGCAACAGAAATCATACAATAGTACATTGATCACCCCACATCACAAGGGCATATCAAGGATGACAGGCTCGGGAGGGGGGGAAGCATTAGCAGACAAAGCCAAGGAGCAAGCCTAGGTTGACCGTGAAGCCAAAGAGAGGGCCAAGGCGTAGGTGCAAGTATGAGCTGGCAAGGTAGTTAAAGAAGAAAAGGAGTTTAGTGAAGTGATTCCAAGGTGCTACTAAAGTTCTCTAAAACTTTATGTTCAAAAAACAATGATGTTTATCACTATAAGACTTTTTAAATACTAATTGTTGTATTTAAGACCCCATTTTATGCAAGTTGAGGAGTGCAAGGAGAACCCCCTTCAATTTTCATAATTTTTGGAGCTCATTTGAGCCCTTAAAATACCTTAGGAACCTATTTTTTAATTAGTCCAAACACTAGATCTTAAATCTCCCAAAATTAGTTAAAAAACTTTAAAAATAGCTAGAAAGCTCATTTTGGGGGTTTGACTAGTTTGGGATTAGAGTTTTTAAGACTTTTATGAGTTTAAAGAGCATCTTGAGGAAATTGAAGATTCCATTTCTCCAATCTTTGTTCTACCTTGTGTGTGCATGTCATTTGTGCTTCTCAATCACACACTTATGCACTCCTCTTGCTCATGATCATCATATCATCCTCACATATCTGTGGATTGTAATACATTAGGTGAATCTTCACCACGGTGGTACTTCTATTGTGCAAGAGTGACAACATCCCATCCTAACAACACATCATTACCAAAATATATCAACAATGAATGTAAGGAATGCCTTCCTACACTATGAGGTAAGGAACTACAAAAGATACTAGACATCGCTTTCAGGCAATTATTGAAAATCTTTGATCTCATGCAAATCAATTTTAAAGTGTTTAGAAATGTTAGGGCACCCCATGTGTCCAATCTGGTTGGTGAACTTGGCAATCTAGACCTAGTCTATGACATTATCACAATGCATTCCATTAAGGTCTACACCTAGCATTGTGGAGTGAAGTATCTCCCAACTTGTTATAAACAAACATTTGAAGAAATGTTCACCACATGCTTCTGGGAATACCACTCTGAAGTGTTCATCTCCAAGAGCACTTACTAGCTACGCTTGTTTGCTTGTGAGCAAGACCTTTATCCCATGTACTAAAGTTTACCAAAACTAGAGGTTCAGGCGCCATTGATTGGCATATGCTAGAAGAAGATATAGCACAATGTCTAAGAATTAAGGGACATGAGCTTGCAACAAAAATCATACAATACTACATTGATCACCCCCCATCGCAAGGGTATATGAAGATTGATAGACTCGAGAGGTGGGAGGAAGCATTAGCAGACAAAGCCAAGGAGCAAACCTACATTGATAGTGAAGCCAAATAGAGGGCCAAGGCATAGGTGCAAGTATGAGCAGGAAAGGTAGTTAAAGAAGAAGAGGAGTTCAGTGAAGCGATTCCAAGATGCCTCCAAAATTTTCCAAAATCACACGTTCAAAAAACAATGATCTTTATCACTATAAGAGTTTGTAAATAATATTTTTTTGTATTTATAACTCCATTTTCTGGAAGCTAAGGAGTGCAAGGAGAACCCCCATTTCAATTTTCATAATTTTTGGAGCTCATTTGAGCCTTTAAAATAGCATAAGGACCTATTTTTTAACTAGGTCGAACAATAGATCTTAATTCTCCCAAAATTAGTCAAAAAACTATAAAAAGAGCTAGAGAGCTTATTTTTGGGGGTTGGCTAGTTTGGGATTAGACTTTTTGGGACTTGTATGAGTTTTAAGAGCATCTTAAGGAAATAGAAGATTCCATTTCTCCAATCTTTGTTCTACCTTGTGTGTGCATGTGTGTGTATGTGTGTGCATGTCAATTGTGCTTCTCACTCACTCACTTGTGCACTCCTTTTGCTCATGATCATCATAGCATCCTCACATATGCGTGGATTGAAATACATGAGATGAATCTTCACCACGATGGTACTTCTATTGTGTGAGAGTGACACCATCCCATCCTATCATGGTCGCCAATATTTGTAGACTATGTACCATCCCTGCAAACTATGGTTTGAGGAGTGGGGATTCTATTTGGATAGATAGAACATGAGTTTATATTCCTTAAGTGATAAATAACATAGTGCATGATGAATCTCTACACAATATGAATACTCATTGTAAGTAATACAATGAAGATAAAAAAAACAAGTACTAATGAATAGTATATGGCACTGAAAGCAATCTTTGTTACTAGAAAAGTATGTTACAATAGAGTATGTTCAACAATTATGATTCTTGATAGAGATTTAGTATGTCTAGATATCTTTCTTTTGCTGGAAGGTCTAAAGATTCATGGATATAAAATGGTATACCTTCACACATAGACCATTGGAAGCTAGGTAGCTTTTCTCACATCTAAAGGTATGCTTACATTGAGACTTTACAATGATTTTTGATAAATATAATCTAAAATAAGTAGAAAATCGTTCTGCAACTGGTGGCCTCCTTAGAACACATCACTACCAAAATATATCAACAATGAATGTAAGGAATGCCTTCTTACACTATGACGTACAGGAAAAAGCATATATGGACCAAACACTTGAATATGAAGACGCAAAGCACCCAAGGTATGTCTACATAACTAAAGAAAGCTTTCTCTCAAACAAATTCCTTGTGCATGTCACGCAAGAATTAAAAGCTAGTGGAATTTTATCACATTATGTAGATCACTCATCATATGTAACAAAGAGTGATGATAAGATTATTGTTTATCCCATTTCTTGTGATGATTTAATCATTGCTGGCAATAATGAATATGAATTATGGGTTTTTAAGAATCTTCTGAGGCAAGAGTTTGGTATGAAAGAGCAAGGGGTGCTATGTTACTTTTTGGGAACAAAAGTTATACATAGAGAAACAAGTATATGAATGCCACAAAACCAGTATGTATTGAATGTGCTACAAACATGTGGTATGGACGATTTCAAGTTTAATGCAACTCAATCAAAAGTTGAAATCATGTGTTAATGCAAGCGAATGTTAATTCAAGCCATATTGTGGAAATTGAGAGTGATTTATGCAAGTCCCAAGAAACTTGCATTTGGATGCATTAATGTACGCATTATAACATGTAAAGGCTACTTGGAGAATGCATTGTTCTATAATGTTGGTCTTTGTATGCAAATATATTGGTGTGGATTAGGTTAGTAGTGTTTTAGATAGAAGATCTATAGGTGGTTTTATGTTCTCATTCAAGAATACTTCCATCATATTAAGCAACTTAGTATTGCTTTATCTAGTACAAAAGTTGAGTATAGAGGTGTTACAATGAAGCATGTGGGGTCGCATAGCCTGAGATACTACTTGTAGGATTGGAAGTAGATCTATGGAAGTCATTTGTAATGTATAATGACAATCTTAGCAACATAAATTTTGCATGGAAGCCTATTCTCTGCCAAGATAACACATAACGAGGTGCATGATCATTTTGTTAGGGAGAAGACTTTGGTAGATGATACTAATCTTGTTTATGTGAATATAGGAGAACATGTTATTGATATTTTGTTACAAGCATTTGGAGGAGAGAACCTCAAAAGATCTAGGATGCTGCTAAGAATATGAGAAAAATGTTAAGCTTGAGAGGGAGTGTTGAATTATCAAGCTCAACACATGATGATCCAACACGATTCTTTAAATATTTTCTTACATGGCATTTTGGTGGTTATGCGGATATGATATAGCAACATCCTCATTGGGCTTAACCGACACATCTTACATGCAAAGAGTGATGGCATGCTTATCTTTCCAACCCACTCACAATAAAGCTAGAGATTTGCATAAGAATAGTGGACTATAAGAGTAAGTGGAATAAATTCTGTTACTTCTTCACCAAAAATTCTTTAAAATAAAAGCTACCTTGCCAAAAAACTTGATCTATGCAAAGATACTAGTTTCACATGGAAGAAAAAAACATATTATATGATTAAAATAATAATCTCCCATGAATACAAAATTAATGATTACAAATGAAAAAAAATCCCCATCCACAATGTTCCCCTCACATTAAACGTTGCCTCAAAGACTAGAGTTTAGTCCTCATTGGATGCAATATATGGGGTCCATAACCTTACAATACATGTTTATGTGAGATTGGGATTCTTTTAAAAATTTTGAGGCCTTGTAGCATCCCTTGCTAAACTTCTTGGAATCTTGATGATCGGATCAAAGTGCTTACCTGGCAAAGTGGTGCACAAGGGACCAAGGACATGGGTGTACATTAGTGCACAAATAGTTTGGTTCACAATGATCTTGCAAGAAAAGTTAAATGTAGGTTGCAAAAAAGTCTTTTTGAAGGTTTTTTAAGGCTTTAAAAGTGTTATGGAAGGTCCATGTGAACCCTCCCTTATGCACATATTTTGCAGAAATTAAGGTCAAAAGTGGAAACGATAAGAAGTGAAGATGATACACAAGAGCCTATGTGTGGTCCCCCGTTTAAATTTTTGTTTTCCATAAAGTCATAATAGGACAAAATAGGGAGTCCTTGGTCTTTATATGAGAAGGTTCTTGGGACAACAAAGGAAGCATCAAGACAGACAAGTAGTTGAGAAGTGAAGTGACTACGTAAGAGGAATCGACACACCATAAATGAGCATTCTTGAAGACAGACTAAGGGAGCAAGAGCAAGAGTAAGAATAAGAGCATCCACTACACTTGGCAAGCAAGAGAGAGCAAGACACACTCACTCAGACAATGCGCAAAGAGACAAAGTGTGCAAAGAGAGAGACAAAGTGTGCAAAGAGAGAGACAAAGTGTGCAAAGGAGATGAAAAAGTATGCAGAGAGAGTGCGTAGAGAGCAACTAAAGTGTGACAAAATATCATCAAGGCAATATTGTCGATCGACAATAGAAGGGACCAAGCCTTCAAACTTATTGGAAGCTTGAAGTGCAAGGAGTGCACAAGAGCATGCTAGTAGAAAAAGTGAAGGACTGGCACAAAGGTTGACTGAACAAGTAATTGTGATATTTTGTGTACTTGTGTGTGTACTTCTTTAGCGTAACTGCTACGCATAGAGAAGTTTTTTTTTCTTATTCTAGACAAAGCTATTGTAAATTTTTACGCCAAACAAGAGATAGAGGCTTTCGATGCAAATTGTCTTTCGTCTTCTTCTCAAATGTTCTTCTACAAAGACTCAAGCCCCTTTCAACTAAAGAATCTCCTAACAAATCTCTTGAATTTTTTTCATCACTTTTGGCTTAGAAATTTCTCATAGATGCCATGTTCTATAGTGCCTTTGATAGTGAGTCACGACTTTTATAAAAACATGTTTTTTGAGCTCCCTCTTTTCATCCTTAAAATATATGGGCTTAATGAAGGAAATCCCCTTTTTATAATCCTTAAGAACTACGGCCTAATGCAAGAAACTCCTTTTTTAAAGGCTAAGCTATGGAAACTCGAGGATTATGACAATTAACATGACCTTTCCCTACATACAAAGTTGACTACATGCATGCGAAATTGGTGGTCCACCTACTTTTTATCTTGTTGTTTTTCAATGCGAAAATTCTATGGTGTTTGAAAGGAGGGGACTTCTTACAATTACATATTCTTTTGCCTAATGGGCCAAGGCATTTTTCAATCAACCATTCTTTTGGATGGACATCAAAGTTGATAGCACATCTTTTTTCCATATCTTCCAAAGCACTTCTCCTATGATGGCATTCCAGAAGGGAGAAGAGAAGCCAATCACTTCTCCAAGTAATGATTGATTCCAATTGATTTGACTTTGTAAACTCAAAATCCTGGTAAGAGTTTGCCAGACCAAGCAACTCCTTAGGCACGAAAAGAAAGAGGTGAAGAAGGTCTTCTTTGCCCCAGAGGAAGCACTTGCACAAGTGAGAAGCCCCACAAATTTTATGAGCTTTGACATTGGTCCGAATTCCCTGATGAGAATTTGCCACATAAGTATCGCTTTTTGGTTCTCAATGAGAGGTTGCCACAGGTCCCGAGATTTAATTTGTCATTTGATACATGGCCAGTTTAGATACCATCTCTTTTAAGGGAGATATGCAAGTCAAGGTGATTATGGATCCTCAATGTTCTATGAAAATTTTTACCATTGATCCCATAACCCTTCAATCTGCGGCGGATCATTCCCAAGAAGGGGACATGTCTTTGCACTTTCCCATGAATTGATTTTGTGTCTTAGTAGAGACCGGTCTTCATAGCCAACTCTCCTAGCTGGGTATACGTCCTCAAATCTCACCCAACTTCCCCTCTCTTGATTTCAAAGATGTTTCCACTTACACAACCGTTTGTTCCATAGGGTCTTTGCCCTTTGGAGTCTTTTTGAGTCAATTTCTTTGATTCCCCTAGTAGGAAATCAAATGGAATCATTTTTCCTAATCCTAGCCACCCACTTCCAATATTCATCAACCTTGATGTATGGTTTCTTTCACCTTGTTCCAACTCTTCCACACAAAGCAAATAGGTTTGAACCTTTGGGAGTCACAAGAAGCAGAGAAAACATGAGAGTGAATAGATCCAATCCCTTCCACCTAGGGATTCCCATTAGCATCCTGAGAATGAGTTTTGTCTCAAGCTTCTTCATTGCACCATGCTTTGATCATCCACTTGACTGCCAGCTTATCTACAATTCCTCCAACATCGAGAATGCCCAACCCACCAGAATCTTTCTGCATTCCAAGGTTTAATACCTACATATTGACTATCAACTAGATGTTAGCCTCTCAATGTGAGGGATAAAGAGAGCCCCAAGGACGTGTGCATTGCTCTTTCAAATTTCAAACCTAATGGAACACTAGGTCAAAAACCAAACTTCAAAAAAAGAAGAAATTCATGGTGGTTTTGTTCGCTTGAGTGGACCATTGTCAAAGAGAGGTTGGTAATGAAGCCATTCTGCCTTCTTAGTCATGATTCATAAAGCCAAACGATTCAATAGTCACGGATTTTTGTCTTTCATTAAGCTAATGTAAGGTTAACCTGTTAATCACGAAGCTTTCATGAATGATTTGCTTCTGATCTTGAGATGTCGCTAGTTCATCGCCATGGCCCTCCCATACAGATACGCGCAACCCTAGCCCATGCTCGTTGATCACGTCTATGGAATGGGTTACCATCCATCTTCTACTTACAGCTGTTATCTCGGAACGTGACGTTGCTTTCCTTTTCAGCAGGCCATGGCAAGAAATTTCGCTGGGCTGGTCAGCTTTGTTAAAGAATGCATTTATGACAGGATTATGGTTCGCTAAATCATAACTTCCAGCCAGTTACTCTGATCAAGCATCGAGGGTTTCTGCACACAATACCATCGAATGTGCCAGTAACAAATATCACAATGTATTATTAGCTTTCAGCGCTGATAAAGATGAATCGTGGGCGTAAAGGAGTAGGTGGAAATAGGGTTGAGGAGGTTATACCGGACGAGTTAAGGTGTAAGCGCTCTGATGGAAAACAATGGCGTTGCAACGCCAGGGCAATGGAGAACAAGACTCTATGCGAGAGGCATTACAATCAGGCTAAAAAGAGGGCAGCAGGAGCAACTACGAATTCTTCACCTAAGAAGAAGAAGGCAAAGGAAAGTGCCAGCCCTGAGGTTTTGCAGCTGAGCAGACCAGCGGTAGATAGAACTAAAGTACAAAGCAGGGGTGTAGTCGATAGGTCATCCAGAGTGTATAGTTCTGGAGCACTACCTCCTGATGGGGACTATAGGCTGAGCAGTGACTATCGGCATGCGAATTACAAGCTCTCAGATTATCGGCCTGCCAGTGATTACAGGCAAGCAACTAACTTTAAGGCCTTTAACGACCCTTCTATTTCCCGGCAACGCATGCCCAATGGTTCCTCTAGGAAATTTGATGAGAGGCCAAGACCACGAAGGTCTCCTGGAAGAGATCCATATTTCAAGGTTTGTTAGTTTTTTCTGTTTGGTTTTTGGGATCTTTTCTTTAAGTCCAGTCCTTTATTTTCTATTAAAAAGAAAAAAAATCTATCATGTCTGTGTGTATTCTTTCTGCGAACTTGTTAATTATGTCCTTCAGATATGTTATATATGCAATGCGATAAATGTGCAGATTGATATGTTATACATTTCATGAATTTTGGAATAAAAGCAAATAAACATGTTCCATGGAGTGATCCATCAAGATATTAGATCGGTGTGTGAAAGTGTAATCTTGTAAGTAGTTCAAGCGACAGGACACATTGTGACATCTCTAAAGTATCTTATCCATTTTCAGCTATGTTGCATGGTGCAATTCGACAAGTAATTGATGTTATAAGTGTGGAATTTTTATAATGGTCATTCAATTAATGATATATTATGATCCCCTTAAAGCACCATATTCAGCCATGTCATGTTGATATTGCACGTAGATTCAAGTCTTATGTGGTGAAATTACACTTGTAGGACGAGCTACTGCATGACGAGGAAATGGATCAACAGATTGACATATGCCATCAGTGTCAAAGGACTGACAGAGGGGAACTTATAAGCTGCTTGCAATGTGGTAAAAGAAGCTATTGCTCTCAGTGCATCTCAAGATGGTACAGTACCACAGCTGTTACTTGAACACATGTTATATAATTTATTAGTGACATGATGTAATACAACAGTTTTACAGGTATTCAGGTATGCATGAAGATGATGTTCGCCAATCTTGCCCCCATTGTCGTGGGAACTGCAATTGCAAAGCATGTATCCTGGTTGATGAGGGTGCATCTATTTTTTCTGAAGTGGTATGTTTTTCATTGATCGAGAAAATATATTTGGCCAAATTTTACTAAGACTTGCTGTAACTCTATATGCTGAGCCATGTTTATCTGCTTATGTTTGTTTCAACCCCAAGCTTATATGCACTCACATTCAGTAAACATATTGTATTTCAGAGTAAAAATTTATGATCGCTTACTGATTTTGGAGCAGAAAGTTGTGAATGACGTGGAAAAGGTTCAACGCTTGAAGTATATGCTTGCATTCATTAAACCAGTTCTACAAAGATTACATAGTGAGCAATGTGAAGAGATTGATTTACAAGTCAATCTTACAGGTGTTCTACTAAAGATTTGGATTTAAGGCATTTTGATTTTATATATTGCTTATTTTATATTTCCAAGTAATAGAAAAATTTCAATCCTCAAATCTCATGATGTTATTCTAGGGGATGAAAACTTGAAGGCTGAAAGGTCAAAGCTTATGAAGGATGAACGTCTGTATTGGTATCCATCTTCATGGTCTTCATATGTGACCCTCTTCTTTCTCTGCTTGTATCCTTGGTTCAGGCTAATATTTTCTTGTTTTTCCTCCCAGTGATAATTGCACCACATCGATTGTGGACTTGTATAGAAGCTGTCTCTCATGTGGTTATGACCTGTGTCTCACATGCTGCCGTGAACTACGCCAAGGGAAGCAACCGGGAGGAGAACTGGCTAGTTCAGCTGATCAATCTTCATATGCCCGCCTTAAAGGATCAGCAAACGGACATGAAAGCAGGCTGCCTGTATGGTCTGCAAATGTTGATGGTAGCATTCTTTGTCCGCCTGCAGAACGAGGTGGCTGTGGAACTAGTAGTTTAATTCTCAAAAGGATATTGAAGTCAAATTGGGTAGCAAAACTGGCAGCAGAAGTGAATTACCTCACAGCACTTGATCAGAAACCATCTGTGTTGTCAGATGCACAGTGCTCATGCAAAATAGACACAGATACAGCTTCCAATCTTGATAAATCTCATAAACATCTAAGGCTGGCTTCCCATCGATCAGATCATCAAGGCAATTATCTTTATTGTCCTAGTGCACAGACAGCAGAAAAGGAGGGGCTGGAGCACTTTCAAAGACATTGGCTTCGAGGTGAACCAGTTATTGTTCGAGATATTTTTGACGAAGCTCAAGGGTTGAATTGGGAACCATTGGTCCTCTGGCGTGCCCTTAGAGACAGTACGAAGAGCAAGTCCATGGGTGTTCTTGATTGTCTGGATTGGTGTCTGGTAATGTGAAACTTTCTCTCTTCCTGTATTCATTTGTGATGCATTCTGACATTTTTTTGTGGGTATTTTTCTTAAGCTTTCTCATGGATGTGTGTTTGTGTTCCTGAACGATTGTTCTAGCTTCTTAATTTATTTGAGATTTCTCTATATTTATAGGTAGAAGTCAGTATAAACCAATTCTTCAAAGGGTACCAAGAAGGGCGGATACATAAAACTGGTTGGCCAGAGCTTTTAAAAATGAAAGATCCACTGTCCGCTAGTCTGATTGAAGAAAGGCTTCCTCGCCTAGGTGTCCAGCTTATTAGGGCCTTACCATATCATGAATATACAAATGTAAGGCATGGAGTTCTCAATCTAGCATCAAAGATTCCAGATGACTGTTTGAGACCAGATTATGGGCCCAAAGCTAGCGTTGCTTATGGTTTAAGGGAAGAGCTTGGCAGGGGTGATTCAGTGTCAAAGTTGCATTATGACATGTCTGACACGGTGAGTGTTTTGCTTTAAGGTTGTGTTTTTAATCACAAATGGCTACTTCTGAAGAATGGAACATTTAATTGGTTCTCAGCCTAATAAAGATGTACGATGAGATTCTAGAGATTTTTTATTTAATAATAATTGTATGTGTTTGAGTGGATTGTTTAACTTGTTCATGCCCTAACAAAAGTTCATGATTGAGCTGTCAATTTCAAACTTTCTGAAGCCTTGTGAATCCTAAGTTCTGTCTTTGAATTTTGAGTGATGAAAAAATCTGCATTAAGAAACTATGTTTGCAACATATTCAGGTTACTGTGCTTGTGCACTCCACCGAGGTCAAGCT
>CM035416.1:139322590-139327590 GCA_020310875.1 Ceratopteris richardii
TGTCATAGACATATTGGCCTCTCATATTCATGAATACATATGATATATAGAAGACTAACCATTGACCCACCATGCCCACAAAACATAGAGCTAAATGAACATGTTGAAAAACAGAGCATAATGTTATTGATATCTGTCCAATAATCCATGTCTTTAACCTTTCACTGCAGATAATTTGCAGCCTTTAAATGTCTTCTGGTCATTGTGAACTTTCTGTTTAACCATGTGAGCTAGAAAGGCATTGTACATAACGATATATGTAGCATGCCCACCGAGTCTAGGGGGGCGATTTTTATCTCTCTGTTGTAGATGATTGTGCTATGGAATCATGAACACATTTGTTGAAAAATAAAAGTTAATTTTTGTTGTGTTCTGGGAATTTCTTGCATTTCTGATAATTCAAACATAATGGAAAGCTGTAATGCGTGGGTAGACTCTAGAGATGATATGATGGCTTTAGAAGTGCTGACGAAACGTATGACCAAGCTTACTGAATTTTAAGAAGATTGAAAGCTATCCCTGCATTATTGACAAAACGTACAGCCAAGATTAATAAATTTCAGGACTTTCTATTTGAGAAACTTTACAAAAGTCACAAAACATGAGGCTATTGGCTTAAAATAATTGATAAGCTATGAATGAATGTTTAATAGTACAGGATTGTGGAGAAGACGCTCCATTCATCTCCCGGCATATGCAGAGCTACTCAAAACCGATCAAGTAAATAATGTATATAGACTAGAATCTTAATGATAAATGGATGGAGTTAGGTTGCAGCAAAATAATGCTTCAGAAGGCTGAAAATATAAGAAAGCTCATTATGATTGTCTCAGCAGCTTAGAAAAAAGAGTTCATTTTGGTGCTAATGTCTCCGTGGGTTGGAAGTCGAGGACATGTGCATGATGCTTTGTGTCAAAAAGGAATCGTGTTTGTTTGAGCTTTTGAAAGAAGTACATTGTAATTTGCTAGTGATTTTCAAAAGATGGCATGATGTTTTATCCAAAATAAATTTGTCCCATTGCATGTATAGACATGATTCTTCTCTAGGATGCTGTATGATGCCTACCAGCATGTTAGAAGTATCTCTACCAGCTCATATTCAAAGACCCAGACATTCAGTTATGAATTGACATCATAAAACTAAGTATACCAATCCCCTCTGCATCTTATTTATCAAGGAGAGTTCATACATACTATTTTTTTCTGACGACAAGGATATTTTTGAAAGAAAGCACAGAGCTATAAGTCCAAGGAAAAAATTTCACGGAAATTGTGATTGGGGTCTGGTATATATTTAAATACCAGTTCGTCCAGCATATCTCACAAGAGCGTTCTTGATGTGTATCTAGTTTCGCAATTCAGATCAGCTGAAAAAATCTCTGATACATTAATTGTTTAGGGATTGAGCCTTGGACATTCGAACAGCGCATTGGAGAAGCGATACTTGTTCCTGCAGGTTGTCCTTATCAGACCAGAAATTTAAAGGTGAGGTATACGTTGGCATCTAACAAATTAACCTGAGTCTCGAAACTCAAGTTGTTAGGTTTTGTTTTCTTTATGTAAGTTCTTACTATTACTGAACTAACCTGGTGCAGTCATGCATTACTGTGACATTGGAATTCGCTTCTCCCGAGAATCTGCAAGAGCTTCTTCACCTATCAGATGAATTTCGCCTACTGCCTAAGGGGCATGCGGCAAAGGATGACAAACTCGAGGTTAGCTTGTTAATGATCCTTTTCCTCTAGTGCTTAGGTATTATTACTAATTAGGCAGCAACATTTACTTGCATTTCTGTTTTTTTTTTTTAATACTTTTCTTCATTGTGTCTTTTTCCCTACTCAGACTTACCACATTGATGCAATAGCTGTGACTGCCTCTTTCCTTTTATTTCTGTTTTCTCATTATTTTCTTCTTTGTATCTTGACACTGTTTCCCTTCTCAGACATTCCACAGTGATGGAACAGCCGTGACCTGCATTGACAGTAATTCTTTGCTATTGTAATCAAGATTCTGGTTTCAGTGTTTTTACCTTGTTTACATTTTTCTAATCATTCTTAGCAAAGCACTCATATATGTGTGTGTGTGTGTGTATGTACACACACACACACACATATATATACACACACTGTTACACACACACACCCCTATATATATGTGTGTGCGTGTCTCTCTCTCTCTCTCTCTCTCTCTCTCTCTATATATATATATATATATATATATATATATATATATATATATATATATATATATATATATATATATATATATATATATATATATATATATATATATATATATATATATATATATATATAGAGAGAGAGAGAGAGAGAGAGAGAGAGAGAGAGAGAGAGAGAGAGAGAGAGAGAGAGAGAGAGAGAGAGAGAGAGAGAGAGAGAGAGAGAGAGAGAGAGAGAGAGAGAGAGAGAGAGAGAGAGAGAGAGAGAGAGAGAGAGAGAGAGAGAGAGAGAGAGAGAGAGAGAGAGAGAGAGAGAGAGAGAGAGATGTGTCATAGTACAACAAGAGGTTTAAAAACGAGATTTAAATCGTAGAGGTTTATAAAATCCAAAATAAAAATCGGGGTTTTTATTCACTCTGAGAGATTTTTATTTTTTGAAACATAAAGCTATGTACCAATGCATATTTAGCACATTTTTGATATACCTGACATGAATAACATATAAAATCATCTTATAGTCTATAGTCAACTATGAAAGTGAACAATGGAACTATGAAAGTGAACTACGATCCCCCCCTCCCCCCCCCAAAAAAAAAAAATGCATAAAAATTGTATAAAATCGTAAAATTCGTTGGAGAGATTTAAAAAACGATTTTTATATAAAAATCGACGAATTTAATCAACTAAGGGGGGTGTATATATATATATATATATATATATATATATATATATATATATATATATATATATATATATATATATACACACACACACACACACACACACACACACACACACACACACACACACACACACACACACACACACACACACACACACACACACCCCCCTCTCTCTACCTATATATATACATACATATACACACCCCTCTCTCTACCTATATATATATATATATATATATATATATATATACACACACACACACATATACATACATACATACATACATACGTACGTACATACATACATACAAAATGCACACAATCATACATACATGCATTGAACATTCATACATTGTTACATTGATGATTGAACAACTTAAATTTACAAGTTAAGTTATGCACATTAAACATTTGTCACTACACAATTTATAAGATTTAAGAGCACTGTATAATCAATGATCATTTATGTGAACATTGCACCGTGTCAATATCAAGCTTATCAATATCAATCTATATGGATCAAGAGATGTTAAAAGTCTCTCTAAAAGCTTCAATTTGGCATTGCAAAATAAAGTCTCCCAAGCTATGCTGTCCTAAGCTTATTTCTCTTTTTTGTGTGAAAAAGAGCTCATGCACTCTAATTTCTCTCACAAGAGCCAGAGCCACAATCTTGAGAGAGAACTTGAAGAGCAATACCTTTCTGTTAAGCAAAAACATAATGATATTAAGTTAACAAAAGCATAATCTTGAGGTATAATAAGTAATAATTAATAAGATCAAAGTAAATAAGAAAATTACCAATGTAGGTGCACATCCACTATATTTCTCCCACCATGAGAGAGGTTGGATCTGAGTCTCTCAGAGATTTGTTGTCAGTCTACCAAAATGTACTAAGTAATAACTAATAAGATCAAAATAAATAAGAAAAATTACCGATGTATGTGCACATCCACCATATTCTTCCTACCATGAGACAGGTTGGATCTGAGTCTCTCAGAGATTTGATGTCGGTCTACCAAAGTGGTTGGTCTCATTCCTGAAAGCAAGAAGATCATCCTCTATGTGACAGGTAATCTCTAAATCACCACCACTATGACACTGTATATACTCATGAAAGCCGAAATCTAGCTCCTAACTCTAAAGTTGATCTTCACAATGCAAATAATGGATGCAATATATGAGCAAGAACATGAAATGTTTTATGAAACCAATCCCAATGCCTATTCCACACCTGTCGTATATCTTCCACTCTACAGTTATGAAAAGAAAAATCAAGAATTAATACATTACATGCATTATGCTTTATATAATGACTAAGGATCTCTAGGTTATTGTTAGCTCGAAACATAGTCAACATCTTTAGGCGCTTGGTCATAAATGTGACCATACTTCTTCCCGTGGCAAAGATTGCATTCACCCAAAATATATTGCCCACATCTTTAATCAAAAGATCTAGGCAATAAGAAGCACATGGTGTCCAAACAATAGAAGGGTATTCTTGCTCAAGTAAATTTCCCATGGCTTCTATTATCTGTTATCACCTACACCACATTGTGAGCTCCAATTTCATCTATGACAATTTTTTTGTGCTCTCAAATAATACACAATTCATCTATGACAATTTTTTTGTGCTCTCAAGTGTAATAATGATTAAAAATCATAAATTACACTTATATAATACACATGAAGTCAATAATGTACTGAATCAATGGAAGATACTTGGAATGGTAAGACCAAGAGTTGATGCATCTATGGCTTTCCAAAACTTAGACCGCTTGCAACATAAGATAATAACATTATATACATGCCCCGTGCGTGGATCTGACCAACCATCACACAAGATGGTGCATCCATATTTCTTCCAACATTGGCTTGAGGCAGCTATTTGGGTGCCTTCTACTTTTCTTTCCTCATCACATGAGGGCATTCCCATCCTTGATCGTCTCTATGCCTTGCATAAACATCATTGGGTTCTCTACATGGGACACATGCAAGATGGTCTTCACTCTTTTCACAGAACCCGTCTTTTCATATCCACAAAAATGACACTTCCTTTTTCGTGATCCACCTCTGCCAGAGTAGTCTTTGATCTTTTTAACATATCTCCAATAGGGATGTGGAGCCATACATAATATTCA